>CAHIKZ030004943.1:1437500-1475000 GCA_903632075.3 Acanthosepion pharaonis
CTTTAAATGTTGGTACGATTAGTGATTTTATGAAAATCATTTCTTCTTTACAGTAGAAGAATTGCACATGGCGGTAGCTTTATTCTGGTTTAGGATTTGAGTTTTTTTCTGGGAAATCTTCCGTGACAGTCAATTCTCATGGAATTCCGAGCTTCTGGGGTTGTAATACGAAGAAACATCCCTTGCTAGACTTCAACATTTTTAAGCTCATCACTCTAATCTTCATATACGCTAATCTTTAATAAAGACTTTTTTTTCGATAGGTACACTATTTTACATCATGTTTATATGTCACATGTAATGTATTATTGGGTTTTATCACTTTATTACAAACTTGAGTTTAGTCATTAGCATAGTTCTCAACTGATGCAACGCTAACAACTTCTGTTCTCTAGTCTTCTCAAGCTTCTCTTCACTAACTTGAGCGCTTTTAACACCTGGCTGTTTTGGGAGCATTTTATTACGTAAGAATACAATAACAATATATCACAGTTACTGAATACTGGAAACAATACTTTCAGCAACAGAACTGGGGTCTCTCTAACCAATTATTCTCTTTTTTCATCATTGTATTCCAGTCGAGTTTGTTAAATTCATTTATGCGCAAACAGCCTTGGGAAATGACATAATCAATTTCCTACTCCTATCTATAAATTAAATAGTATGTCTTGTATATCGTAGATGCGTTGTTATTCAATAGGAAATTATTGATTTAATATTCACTCGCAAAAAAAAAAAGATTATTATTTTTACAGTCCCCAAAGAAGTTTCGGCTTAAATAACCTACAAAGGGTTGATAATACGTAAAAAAAACAAATCACTTTAAACGTTGCAAAATGATGTGATGCGAAAATCTTCTCAAATGAAGAACAGATTTAAGATTTCCTAGAAAGATTTGCGGCACAAAAACATTCAGAATTTTGTGTCAAAAGAGATCAAAGAGATGGCTGCTACGTGGCAACGAGTCATTGTAAAGAAAGGATAATATATTATTGAATATATTAATATGAATATTGATGAATAAAGTTGATTAGCAAAACTGGAGAATATATATTACACAACCTAACAAAATAAAATATATACCTTTATATGATTTACAATATTTAAATGAGATCAAATTCTTCATATATATATATTTCTCATTTACGCAAACTCTACTATTGAAAATAATGGTATTTTCCACTTAAAAAAAAACAGACGGCATTCCCGACAACAGTATGCAAACATGTTTCATATTAAAATCATCTCGCAAGTAAGGGAAGGTAGACCTGCTTGTTTTCGCCATTTACATTGTTCGGACTATCATCCTCAACTTTGTTGCCTTATTTATCACAACGTTTCGGCTGTTGTACGCTCCGGCCTTCTTCAAGTAGTTGAAATGTCGAACTGAACCCTTTATTTCGTTCGCTGTGGTAAACTGTTCTAGTTCCACGTGCCATGTCTGATGGATATCAGTTATCGTTTATCTCCTGTTAATTCCCCTCTCCAAGTTCTCTACCGCCTTAACCAAGTATTGAACTCACACTCTTTGGGTCCTATCACTAGATCTAACTAACGCATTTATCCACTGTGCCATGTGTCCTTGAGGACAGCGTAAATAGTGTACATAATACCTCATCTCAGAAATATAGACACATACAATACATTTTATTTCTTTTATTTGGTGTTAACTTTCTTAGGTTAATAACTTCAAAACCAGAAGTTTTCCTTTTTTATAGGCGCAGATCACACGAGAAAATAATAAAATTAGGAATTATTATAGCAGAAAATGTAAACAGGTTAGAAGTGAAATTTCCCCGAATACTGGTAATGATGAAATAAACTTATTTATCCGTTTCACATTATTAAGAAACCTTATATATATATATATATATATATATATATATATATATATATATATATATATATATATATATATATATATATATAATACACCAATGAAAGTAATTCTAGAGAAAAAATAAAACAGCAAAATAAATAATATTGATAATTAGACTAATGATATTTATTGTATATTAGGAGGTCATTTCACCAAATGGAAGCATGTTTTGCCCACAATCCTCGAATTTCATTCATCGGCCAATTATATGCATATATTATGAGAAGCATGCAAGGACAATATTTCTTTACTACTTACTGCCAATTTACTGCAATTACTTTCCTTGTAGGCTGATGGGAAATGTAATTTAATAATTTTATATTTAGGCAGCAATCCCTATTTTACCTAAGTTTCCTTAAAAAAACAGATACTGTGGAGTAGATACTGTGGATAATTTACTTGTTGGCTTCCGGGTCAAGTAATTTAATAATTGTCTATTTGGGCAGGAGTTCCTCTTTTATACAAATTTCGTATAAAGAAACATGTATAAAAGAGGAATTGCTACCCAAATATATATATATATATATATATATATATATATATATATATATATATATATATATATATATATGCAATGAATTATATGCAATATGCGTAAAACCCAGGTTCAGAAATTCACATCAACTCAACTATATATCTCTCTCTCTCTATATATATATATATATATATATGTATATTATGGTTTCATTTGAAGAATTGTTAAATAACCAGGTGTTAATTGATTGTGAGGTCTGCTTGATTATTGTTGGCGAGTGTTTGGAAGATGTGTGCTTGAAAATTGGTTGTTCATTGAATTTTCTATTTGGTTAATATATTCCTTTTCTCAATTTGACTGTGGCTGCTAGGAAATTTACTTGTTTTAACTTTGTATTTATGTCTATGTTTAATCCCATAACGTCAATTTTCTATTTGTTATAAGACCATCCATCCTCTAGAGACCAATATCATATTAATCGATTATTCTATTTATTTCATGCTGTAAATGTATACCTAAAACCTCACAGGTTTAAGCACCATCAGTACATCCCATTTTAACGTCGAATGTTCTTCTTTATCCGCGCATCTTCGTTGTAACATAATAACGACTTTTGGTCGCGTCTAATGATTTTTACTTCGTTTGTGCTTATATTTTTTTGTTCATAAGCTAAGGTGATGGCCATATCTAGCATAGATTCACTTATAGAATGCGAGCAATCTTTTATATCTAAATGTATGGATTAACGATTACATTAGTTTTTTAGGCTTCGGGACCAGTAGATATTTTTTTTCGTGTTTTTCTACTGATTTTATTTTAATTTCATCCTTAGTTCTAAGTTAATTCCTTTTAATATTATTTTACTTATTTTACCTACTTCACTTTTTATTGAGTTCATACGTCTGCATGTTGTAATATCGGATTCAGTTTTTTTATGCTTTTTAATGATTTAATGTTGTTGTCCTTGAGTAGTTATTTTTTGTGTTTTAGTGCTTAGTTCATATAAATTTCTAGTATTGTTCGCTGCAATAAATACGTTAAGTAATTTGCTTATTTGGATTATATTTCTCTTTTAGCAATGACTCGAAAACATCAAATTGTTTATGACATTTTATGTTTCTTACTAAGTTTTGATGTTGTTTTTGTTCCTATTTTTAGGGAGACCTTTTTTTGTTTTAAAACCGTATTTTTTCCTTGGGTGTGGCAATTTTCATAAATTCTTGGTTTAATAAGAATTGCGCTTTTCAACTTAATCTTTTTTTACATACGTTCTATCCCTGATATTAAGCATATTTACACAAATATACACACATTAAAGCTATATATTTTATATAAACATCATTTTATGGAAATATCCATGGTTCGCAGTTCGCAAATAATTGAATTCATTCGAACTCAGCTTGTGCTTTTTCTTTCTGCATATTATCACTTTGAACGTTAAGGCTTCTAAATTGATTTTTCGTACGATCTTTTTATATCAGCTTTTAATATTATGATTCATATGTCTGTAAGCTTCGTGTACTGAATAATTGTTTACACGTGAAATGTTTTATAAACCACAGTTGTGATATTACGTGTTGTATAAACTGCTAAAGATGAAAATATCTTTGTTTTTTTTTTC
Source organism: Acanthosepion pharaonis (assembly GCA_903632075.3). Taxonomy (NCBI): domain Eukaryota; kingdom Metazoa; phylum Mollusca; class Cephalopoda; order Sepiida; family Sepiidae; genus Acanthosepion; species Acanthosepion pharaonis. Next base: position 1,441,476 of record CAHIKZ030004943.1, read on the forward strand.
TTTAAAAGAATCTCTAATCAGCAGGAGCAGATGGAGTTTTTCACTGCGGAAATTCATCAGGCATTGATGAATTTCCAAAGAAAAGCTGCAATTTCTAAAAAAAAAAACGCTGCAATATATGCATAAATTTACATGTTTCCGATTTTATTGTTTTAGAAATATAAATTGCTGAGATAGAGAGGGTGAGAGACAGGCAGAAGGAAAGAGAGAAGAGGAAGGATGAGGGAAATGGAAGTAAAAAAAGGGGAAAGACAAAAAAAAGCTGAAGAAACATAAAAAAAAGCCTTGACAACTGGTCGGGCATTCAAGTACAAAGTCAAGATTTCATCCTGACAATTTCAACGGAAAACAACGCCATTTTCATGAATTCTTAAATATTCAAATATCCGGTGTTTATATTATTGCTTCTATATTCGCGCGGGACACACACACACACACATATACATGCATATATATATATATATATATATATATATATATATATATACACACACACACACACACACACACACACATATATATACATATATATATATATATATATATATATATATATATATATATATATATATATATACATACAAATGTGGAGTACACAAAATATTCAAAGACTGGTAAGGCAAAAGTAAGCGGGTTATATTCAAGAAATATTTCTTTGTTTTAGTTTTTTTTTGTAATAAATAAATGTTTAAATTGTCATCAGATTGCTATGCATTAGGATGGATAGCTTTAAATTTTCAAAAACATGACGTAATAGATTTAATAGTTTTCTTTTGAGTTTTCAACATTTTTGTATTTGTTTATCTTGGTTTGGGAATGTGGTAATTCTTTCAAGAATGGTGGAAACTGGATCGTAGATTAACATTTTCATAAGAAATTGAGAATTTTCCTTCTGAGTAAATTACTTTTTCTATTGATAAGTGTGGCATTTTCTGATCAAAATTGTTACATTGGGGCATCATGCAGAAATAAAAAAAAAACTATTCATTAACACAAAAGGGACCTTATACATAACAAGTTAACAAAAGGTTTACGTCACATATACTTATCCAAGACACAATACGCATCAATGAATATTTCACCAAATTTCAAGCTAGATATTGACATACAAAATGAGATAAGAAAGGAACTTCGCCATTGCACAGTGACCTTACGACCATACCCTGTCATGGAACAGATGATGATGATAGAAAGTTTAAATGTTTGCTTAGTTTAATGTTTTTTTCCGTTATATGAGGGTAAATCAGAAAGTAAATGTAATGTTGAAATTATGCGCGAAAAACAATGCGTAAGTCGAGTGAAGTCAGCCTTAAAGACACAGTCCACTCAGCGATTCCATCATCGAGAAACAACGCACCGCAGAGCATTTTTTTTCGATAGAGGGAGTCAAACCTGCGGAAATTCATCGACGGATGATGGCGCAGTGTGGAATATGCACTACGAATCAACAAAAGTTGTATAAGTGAGTAGAACGCTTTAAAGCCGGGAGAACACAGGAAAAAACTCATCCAGGGAGTAGATATCTTCATCAGGGAAGAAGACATCCAGAGAGTAGATGTTTTCATAAGGGAAGAATACACCCAGAGAGTAGAAATCTTTATCAGGGAAGAACAACGAATCACACTAGTACAAATGCCGGAAATCAGCGATACATCTGCACAGCACATAGCGTATGATAGCTTGGTTTGTTTAGTCAGGGGCCAAACAATCAAGCTGTACCAACTGAGCTTCGTGTGCAACTGAAATGCTAATTTTGGGAAGGGATGAGGAAGCTTTTAGAATGATAGCAAAATTACTTTTTTGTATGATGTGCATTGTGTGTAACGGATATCGGCTTCGTGTTTTTTACATTCACTTACGCACAAATACTCTAGGGAAAGGTATGAATCCGTCTCTTCTCTCCAACCCCCCCCCCAGCTATTGGTTCAATAGCAGGACATACTGAGTTCTTAAGTCTTGGTTGACAACCAGTCTACCGCAGAAAGAGATGGCAAACTACTGCGAGAAAAAGAAACTGCCTCGTCAGTCATGTATCGAAAGATACATGATCGCTCAAGCGCGTGGCACTAAACTGACTAACTCTTTTCTTTGCTTCTCACTTTTTTTTTTTCCTATTTCGAAAAAAATTGCTTTGCTTTTGGAAGGAATTTTTCGTTATTCCAATGTGCCTTCGGATCTTGCTGTCGTATTTTCAGTCCACTTTTTAAACACTTCCTAGTTTGTTTGTTTTTTTTTACTTGCTTGATTTTGGTGTTTCTAGTTCACATCTTGCACTGTTTCGTTTGCTGACAAGACATTCATTCTTCATACAATTGTTTTTGAGTCCTTTCAATATGCTTTCCTTTATTATATCTATAGGAGTTCTTTTAATGTTCTTTCTGGATTTGTTATCAGCAATATCATCTGCATATCTAATGTTTTGATATTTTAATTAAAATATTGAATTAATTAAAGGTTTTAATTTAAGCTTCAATAAATCCGATGAGAAGATATACACACTTGTCTTACACTCTTTCTATTATTGTGTATTTAATGAAATCCTTTTATATCCGTATGCAGACGACATTTTCCCTGAATAGGTTCTGAATCAGTCTAATGTATTTCCCATATAAATCAACCTTAACTAGCAGATCAAACACATCCTTTTATCTTACTTTATAAAATTCTTTTGCATAATCGGTAAAAGATAGGTATAAATCCTCAGCTATTAAAAGGAAGAAAAAAAAGTATGTCAGAATCTATACTAAGATTAATTTTTTTCGACATTTTCGATTTATATTCGTGCAAAAGTATCATTTTTCTTAAACGTGTTGGTAACTAGAGATTCAAATACGTTATCCATCACTTCATCAATAGTACGAAAGCAAATCATAATAGTTCATTAATCTAACGCGTCCTAATTCAAAATTCTACCAAGTTATTCTTAGTTAAATGGACCTCGAATCGTTTTCTTGTGATTCATAAAATTAAAACCCATTTTTATAAAAATAGCCCTCAGTAATTGTCTGTATATTCTTCTCTCGAGCAAGCAGAAAATGATTTTAATTTTAATTTTGTTTTTCTTTTTGATCAGATATATACAAGCTGGAATCGATCGTGATTTTAAACCACACAATGTAAGTAAATTTAAATTTCTTTCGATTTATTAAAGGATGACTTCATAAATATTGATTTATAAATTATCGGGAGCAGCAGGTCAAAAAATAAAGAATTAATCTATAATGAGATAGTTTAGTTTGACAAGGTCCCCGGGGTAAGTTCCGACTTTAAATCTAGTCAAAAAAATCATTCTACAACTCTGATCCATAATTCTGCACGTTTCTAGAATAAATGTTAAAAGAATAAAATTAATTAACGATGGTTGAGATGCGATTATAATAATAAAAATATAATAATCTCTCCATGGCGCAGGTCTGGGTGATGGTATATAGAGATAGTACACGGCCCAGACAACACTCGGCAGTTAACATGAAGGTCCAAATCAAAAGAGAGCATTACGTTTGGAGACAGCTTGGCTGCAGCAGTTACCGGAAAGCTCCCAGTTTCTTCTATCTGGATTTACTTCCATAGTCTTTTCTGGGTTTGGATATGAGCGCAAAGCGACGGATGTATAAAATCAGGGCCGTCCTTACCTAAGATTGACTGTCTTCCTGGGCTGCCCAGCTCCGTCTCCCCAAAGCAATTGGTTATGTTACACTAGGTGTCCAACGTCCATTATACGGCTTGGAGTTGGACTTAGGTGTCAAAGGCTAATTGAGATGCACATCAAGGTAAATTTTACAAACAGAGTTTGTTCCCACTATGATTACCGTCTATTATATATATATATATAAATATGTATATATATATATATATATATATATATATATATATATATATATATATATATATATATATATATATTAATTATATTATATATATATTATATATATATATATATATATATATATATATATAAATAATTATATATTATATATATATAATTATAATTATGATTTTATTTTTATTTCATTTAAAAATATGATTCCCTCGCTACACAGAAATTACCATGTTTCAAAAACAGAAGCTAAAAACTTCCAATTCAACAATAGAATTTAAATTAAATTAAAGTACATAGTTCTGTTTCATTTTCAAGCAAATTTTGGAATAACTTATTTTGAAATTTACGGAGCTTTATAAGCACATATATTCATAATATTAGTTTCTATGTCTATGGATGAATCAAATCATTTTAATAAAGGGCGGTAGGGTATTCATTTTCACTGACAACTATTGCATATATTTTGTCAGTATGTTTTCATTAAGAGATTTTTTATTGAATAGTTTAGAAAACTTTTGTTTTAATAATATGTATCAACAAGGTAATTTTCTCCCTTCATAAATCATTTAATCAAACATGTGTCAATATACACACACACATTATCTATCTATCTATCTATATATATATATATATATATATATATATATATATATATATATATATATACATGTTACTCAACCACATAATATATATATATATATATGTGTGTGTGTGTGTGTGTGTGTGTGTGTCTGTGTGTCTGTGTGTATGTATACTTATATAGTCATCGACAAACTTTATATATATATATTTATATATATATATATATATATATATATATATATATATATATATATATATAAAAACAGACCACTGTAATGTTCCATTATAATATTTTATTTCCAGAGTACTTTTTAGGGACGCTGATTCATCAGATAACACTTCCAAAAAATTATTAGCTCTGGATTTACATTGAGCTCTCCGGATTTCATCCGCTTTGGGACTACCATACTGATTGATTACTTAAATATTTTTATATATATATATAAATATTAATATATATATATATATATATATATATATATATAGTCATCCACATAACATATATATATATATGTGTGTGTGTTGGTTAAAATTTACGTTTTTTATACAGGATATATGATCAACATCGGGGACAGAGCCTTAGCAGCTGTTAACACTGTGGACATAGAAATCAGGATTGACTGATCGAATCGCATCTTAAGCGAACAACATACAATTTTGTCTGCTGATTGTTTTAGACGTAAAACTGCCGATCACGAATCAATGATGGTGTCTGTGTTCACACAATTTATATTCATATGTATGTTTGTGTGTGTGCGAGAGTGAGCTAAGAGAGAGAAAGTGAGGAAAGTGATTTGTAATGATTCTTTATATATATATATATATACAAGTTCAAAAGATATATCTCCATTAATGTATATTTTTGCGTTTGTTTGCACCGCGTGTCCGAAAAGGAATCACGTTTTTTTTTTAAAATCTCATAGATTTGTTTTATTTATTATTTATTCATTCTAATGCGGACGTAAAATTCATTTCTATATGAAAAATGATGTAACCTATATAGCCATGATTATTATCAGAAAAGAAAGATATTAAATTTAGGGGACCTTTTCCTGGCGTTTGGGACACCCAGTATGATCGTATAAATTCATGCTGAATATGACAAAATAGCTAGGAGAAAAATGAGCAAGAAAATGGAAATTTTATTTTAATATTTTAATAAGAGTAGGGTCTTGTATGCATTTCGCCGTGTATATTTCTACGAACATGTTTGCTAGAAAGATTGACCAAAGGTAATTTAAGATTCATGTTTTACTGGGTGGTAAAAAAGATAAAATAATAACAAATTATGATATTCTCAATGACACAATCATAAATACAAACATGATCGTAAAGAAAATAAGCTTCTAGCACTGGGTACAGGAATCATATATTTAACATTTTGAATGCTATATTTCTATAATTTAGCTTATCTGATATCTGAGGAAAAATATAACATTTAAAGTCGTATCGTTTTTAAATTTCAACTTTGCGTTCAAGCATTAACTTGAAGCCAAAGTTGAAATTTGAAAACATAAAAACTGGAAAACCTTTTGAAAGATTTAGTTATTTCCAACAAGAGATATTTGATCAGTATTATATTAAATGTTAGCCAAACTCGCTTGTACATAAAGTGTTTGTATCCTTAGACATCATTGTTCAAAATGGAACAAGAAGCGGGAATAAATAAAGTATATACAAAAATGTATTTCATCAACAAATTTATCTTTCAGTTGGTTTAGTTCGGTGGTGGTTTGATCGCATGAAGTCAGTTGTATAAAAATTAAAATAATAATGATTTATTTTAGAAATTCTGTCCTGGTATTCATTTGTCTCTTTCACCAGTGAAATATTGACACCGTCATATTTTCTTTTGTTATTGTTTCCAATGCCTTCACGTTTTGATTTATAACAACAAAACAAATCATTAAAGTTATTATTTTTTAAGATGATGATGATTCAAACATTGTAAATTTGTGTTTCATCATCACTATCATCATAATTTCATTATCATGACTATGCGAAATCTTTTTATCATCATCATCATCTTGTAATCATAATTTCACGAAACTTTTTATCTTCGCGAAACTTTTTATCAAGAAATTACGATAACAAAACCTTTCCATATCATCATCACTATCAAGAAATCCTGATTTTATTATCAGGACAACGTGAAAAAATTTAACATCATCATCGCCATCAAGAAATCATAATTTTACTATCAGCATTTAGCGAAACCTTTTCATCATCATAATCATCATCGTCAAAGCTTAATTTCATTATTATCATTAAGCGAAACCATTACATCATCATCATCAGAATCATCAGCATCATAATCTTCATCGTCATCCTCATGTCATTCTAACCACTCGAAGTCATTCTAATGCACACATAATAAAGGAAAGGAAACCGTGAAGAGCCATGAACGCTTATTTCCTGAAAGGAAACTATTTTAATTTCTTAATAATTCTCATCACACTCTTCTTTATCACCAATTATTATTATTATTATTATTATTATTATTATTATTATTATTATTATTATTATTATCTTCCTCCTCCTCCTCCTCCTCCTCCTTCTTCTTCTTCTTCTTCTTCTTCTTCTTCTTCTTCTTCTTCTTCAATATCCTTATTCCCCTGTCTTCTTTCTTCTTTTTTGTGCTAATTAAATTTATTCTGAAATTGTTACGATAGAACCTTTGTTATTCATCTTGTAATCGTAATAATATTCATAAAATGTCTTTTTTTCTGGAATTTTCAAAAAAACGTAAATATTTTATCTAGTTTCCGTATGCATGTATAACTGAAGAAATTTGGATATTTTTTGATGTTCAAATTGAATCTTTGTCTATGCCAGATAAAACATTGTTAAACAATGTGTTTTGTTATAATGGGAAGAACAATTTAAGAAACTCTTCGCATTAACTACTGGATATCCTCTGTATCTAATGTACTTTTTTTTATTATTTTACTCCAGTCAAGGCTATAAAGCCACTAAGAAGCAAGAGAGTTAATGAGTGTGAAAAAATATGAGAAAAAGAAAAACATTATTATCAAGAGAGAAAAGAAAAGGGATTAAAAAAATAAGATAACGATTGATAATGAATTTAATTATTTTTAATATCAGATTTGATTGGAAATCAAGTGGCCGGAAGAGAGCCCCACAAGAAAGAAGTTCGGGAGAAATCTGTATCATATTTATATTGTAACAATATTATTAAAAATACACACATAAACATTATATTAATTCCCTAAGTCCAGGAAATATTTCAATATATTTATAGTTTATACGTCATTTTTAAAGATACTGATATTTAAATAAATGCTCTGTTTATAATAAACAGTTTTAACAACATTTAACGGCCAAAATGTCCGAAACATTTCATAGAAAATGTGTGTCCTCCGACAGGAACTGAGAATTCAATACCTTACTGAAAATACGACCATTCAACTGTCATATCAATGTTAAAATCTGCTGATCAATTCCTTCAATCAATTATTGCATGAAGTAGATATCAAAGGGGTCAGATTAAGCAGTTTTTTGCGCACCCCACTGATGTTCTCCCTTTGATCTAAATCAAACTTAAATTTGAACAAGGGAATGAATCCTATTGAAAATATAGAAGGGGAAAGCCAGAAAATGGAGGGCATATTGGCAAGATCATTGAGTAATATTGAAATGCATCCTTTTTCTCTACAAATTATATTAATGATTTAAAATCAATCATCATTTTCTTACAAAAAAATTATGTGGCACGGTGCAAGACGCAGGTAATTCGGCTAGTGTATGTATAAATGTGTAAATAGGAAACTGCCTCGGGAGAAAGAGACAAGTCTTGCCCGCAGTGATTCATCATTTGAATAAAATCAAAATGCATCATCCGACTTCACATGAAACAAACGAAACAAATTATCACAAACAAATTATTTCCATATATTTACATTTATTCGACATTTGGAGGGGGGAAGTCTGACATGCTTGATTATTATAGAAATCGTTTCCTCCGCCCTTATATTTCTTCATTACTTTTCCTTTTAATTCATGATTCATTCATAAAGGAAATGCTGAAATTAATTGTCCCTAAGGAATGGGAAAATTTAGAAAACTTTTTTTTACAGAAATTATATCCAGGAAATTGTAAGGGTTGAAAATCATTCAATTACATGTTTCTTTTCTTCTGCTTGTAATTTTTTTCTTTCAAATTCAATTTGAAAGAACGGCATGATCACAAGCAAAACCTTGAAAATAGAGGCTCATATCCACTGCAACAAATACGACCACTGTCGTCAGCGGCAATCTTCAGAAGCTGTTCCTATAATTTCTGTTATTTGATATCGTGACTACTTAAATAAAAAGAAAGATATATATATATATATATATATATATATATATATATATATATATATATATATATATATATATATAATAGGATGGAAATTGTGAGAAAAATGAACAAATATAGGATGTAGTTACAATTTTAACTGGATGATCCTCTCTACCAAGACTTGTCTCATTGTTTATCTTGGTTTAATTACATAAAAAAGAAGATCAAAAGATTTCATTCAGAGAAATTATTCTCATCGTGAAATGTCCGAATTTTTAGACATTCTAAATGTTATCTTGTATTGCAAAAACCACTCCATGAGTTGATGATGATGGTAATAATAATAATAATAATAATAATAATAATGACAAAACAATCAAAGCTAATCGCCCAGATATTGTTATTAGAGACCGCAAACAAAAAAGTGCCTCCTTATTGATATGGCAGTCTTGCAGACTGCAACGTATCTTGGAAAATCTTCAAAAATCTATCAAAATACAAGGACCTTAAAATCGAAATCTCAAAAATGTGGCATATCGGGATATCAACAACCCCTGTTGTAGTTGGAGCCCTCGGATTGGTTGGAAAAATTCTAGTAGACTATTCGAATGGATTCCTGGAAGCCCATGCCTTAAAGAAATAAAAAAACGCAAAACAAGGGCATTGTTTATGTGATTTTTTTTTGTCAGTGGAAACGGTCATGATGCCATTTCTAAACTTAGGTCTCTGCGAGGGTAGACCCGGAACGAAATGTGTACACCACAAAAGATATCAAAGGAAATAAAATAATAATGATAATAATAATAAAGGCCAAGAAAGTGAGACAGAGAATAGGAAATAGAGAACAGTAACAAAGAATAGAAGGAATCAAGTAAATTAGTCCAAAACAATGCAAGAACAGATACGATTGGATGAGAAATATGATCTACTCGGAACAGTGCAAGCGACTCTTTATTGATCATCCATGCAAATAGTATTTGGGTTGCCAGATAGGTACGTTCATTTTTTCCATTTATTTTAATCCTTTTATTCATCTAAAATTTATCAAATCAGTCAATAATATAAAACGATAAACGAAAATGGCAGAAAAATACACCTAAACACTACGTTTAAAAGGATAGAGCTAAACACTACGTTAAAATATGTTACGTGTTTATTCAAATAACACTGGAAAAATCGAACGAATTTATCTGCAAAATTAATATATCTGTCCCTGAGAATGAGACACAAATACTGGTATTATAAAAAGGGTCCCCCAATTCAGGTTATAAGATCTAATTTAGTTGTAAACAAAAAGAAAATATAAAGATCACATGGAGGATTTCGCTGTTCCGACAGACCACATATTAAATCAAAAGAACAAACTTAAACCTGGATAACTATTTCGACATTGCCAAACCGATGAGAAAAGTGAAAGTTTTAGTTGTACCAGCTGTTATCAGAAAACTTAGAATAGTTGCAATATGAATAAAGGAAGATGAACTACAGATCAAGGTGATACTCAAGACATCCAGACGACAGGTACTGGTGATGTATATGTGAATAGTTAGGAGATTACATGAATATGTAAAACCACGAGCTGGTTTTAAAATTAGCAAAATACCTGTTCATCTAATCAGGGCAGTATTATAAGTGTAAAGAAAATGCAGACAATGCACATGTTAAGTATGACTTAGCATCAAAAACTTTAGCATGCAAAAAATAATAATAACGCCAATAATAATAATAATAATAATAACTGTAACTATTTTATTGGATTAAACAATGCACAGAGAAAACAATCAAAGCTAATGGCCCAGACATTGTTATTGGAGACCGTATAAATATGCCTCTATATTGATATGGCAGTCCCTACATACTGCAATATATCTTTGAAGATCTTCAAAAAGCTATCAAGAGACAAGGACCTTGAAATCGAAATCTCAAAAATGTGGCACATAGGCATCAACAATCACTGTTGTAATTGGAGCGCTCGGATTGGTTGGAAAAGATTCCAGTAGACACATTGAAGGGATTACTGGAAGCCTATACCTTAGAGAAATACAAAACATTTTTCTCATGATTACAGCCCACAACTTACGAAAGGCTTTATCTATGTAAAATACGTGATTATTTTTGTTTTTTAATTGATGATAAAATAATAAACGAAATTTACTCGTACCTTACGAAGAGCTTTATCTATGTAAAATATTTGTGAGCATTTTTTTTTTTTTTTTACGAAAATGTTCAGTGGAAAATGTCATAAAGCCTATCTGGGCCTTTAGATTAAAAGGGATTGCTCATTCTAGGCCTGATGTCTGGATCTGGTAAAAAGAGATTAAAACAAGCCAAATAATGGTTGTCGCTATTTTCGCAGACAACGGAGTAGATCTGAAACCAAGTGAAAAGATAAATAAATATACTGAATTTGCAAGTGAGCTAACAAATTTGTAGAAGACAAAGTTGGCAGTCGTGCCAGTTTTTTCCGAGAAATTATAAGAGTCTCAAAGAGCCAAGGAGAAAGAATGGTGAAAGTGGAAATTAGAGAAATAACTGAAACTACCCAACTGGTATTATCACAGAAACAAACTCCACTAGTGAGGAAATTTACTGTCGCTTAAACGCAAGTGTAAATATTCAATTATAAGTTATGTGTAAAAGCAGTAAGTACAATTGATAATTATTGTATTGTTTCAGTGCATAATACCCAATATGCTTGCGTCCTATACACCAAACCTATTAATAAGTATACACACACACATATATATATATATATATATATATATATATATATAAATTAAATAATAAAAATTAAACAATTACCATATATATATATATATATATATATATATATATATAAAATATAAATATATATATATATATATATATATATATATATATATATATATATATATATATATATATATATATATGTGTATATATGTATGTATGTATATATAAGTAACGAAAATCTTGGTAATCCGTATAGATAATCCCAAGGAGGTTGAAATCCGGAGAGCTCAATGTTAAGTCAGAGAGAATAATTTATTTATTATATATATATATATATATATATATATATATATATATATATATATATATTTCGTTACTTATATATATATTCACACACACACACATATATATATATATATATATATATATATATATAGAGCGAATATTTTAATATAAAGAACATACATACATACATACATATATATATATATATATATATATATATATATATATATATATATATATATATATATGTGTGTGTGTGTGTGTGTGTTTGTGTGTGTATGTATGTATGTACGTAAAAATGAAATTATAAGAAAATTCTGTACAAAAAGAGACGAAATAAATACTCATCAAGAAAAATACCCTCAAAATTTGCTCAACAATGGCATTGAAAACGCAAAACAAATTAACACCCACTCACTTCGAGAAACAAAAGGAAAAAAAGATAAAAACCGGTCATCACTTTTATCTAAACTTTCAACCCAAAGAAATCTACACAAACATACAACTAAATCTACCAATCCCACTAAAGGACAAAAAAAAAAAATGAAAAGCATATGAAAAAAAACCCAATCATAAAAAGTAAACGACAAACAAAATCACTAAAAAATATACTGACGAGTGCGAAACTGCAGAATGCAAATAAAGACCGACAGGTGAAAATATGTAACCGAACCCTTGGCCGAGTATGCATTAGAGGGACACAAATTTTATTTCTAAGAGGTCCCAAATTCAAATTTAAAAATGATTTCTAATGAGACAAAGAAAATTTAATATACATAACGAGCAGGCTTCGCTCGCTCGCTATCGCTTCGCAAAGTGAGATATATTCACTACTTGAAATATTTAAAACAATAATTTTAAATGAACATTTCATTTATTAATTGGCTTGTTATAGTGAAGGAAAGTTTTAAAAAGAGATGCCAACTTGCTGAAGGCCAAGTAAAATGCAAATCTCAAACACTTTTCTGAACTATACAAGACAATATTTCTAAACAAAAGTATTTTTGATATGAAAATCAAAACAATCCTTGAATAAAATAACACTAATGAAGGAACGTTAATTAATGAAATGTACTTTTTTTTAAAATCAATATGCAAATTTGTTGAACTTGAAGAATGATATCACATAGAAGTAGATAATATATAATAATACATATATTGAGCATTTGGCGTATAATTTAAGTATATAAGTAGATTTGGGTCGTTTAACCCTACATAATTGTGCTCCAATTTCGCATTTATTCATATAGATTCCATAATATAGGTTTTACTTAATTAGCTATTATGTTTCTTTAACTATTTAAATGTTGAATGTATAACTAATTCTAATTTCTATTTTCCCATCTTTACACTACAATAATTTTATCTTATAGATTTTCCCATGTTCTGTCACCCATGACATAAAATAATTTTTACGAAAAATAAGGATCTACGTATAGCAAATCGTCTTTAAATTAAGTGGCTGCAGAAGAATTATAGTTGAACCTTTAAAAGGTAAGCTTAAACATTAATTCAATACTTAAATGCAGCGATCAATTTTGAGTTCATCTATAGTTTATTGATGTCTATCAAATCTACTCTTCCCTTGCTATTGGGATGATGGCCAAACCAAGAGCGGATTTTAAGCTTGTTTATAATAAAACTTGCACTGCAATTTTGGATACAGAAAGAAAAGTAAGTGTTACTACACTTGAACCATGAAAGCAACGATAATAGCTAGTATAATGTATCAATATGTATTTTTAACTTCGCATAATCTGGCAACGCTGAATCTGAACTCAAAGATGATCGTTCCCTGAGCCTAACTAGGGCTTTCGAATCATTGAAATCGGACCAATGGGAGTAGAGGAGTTGCCTTGACACACACATGCACATACATACCCACATACACTTTACTTTATATATAAGATTACATGCAAAAGTTACCATAAGCATTATATTGGCCAAATCCGCCAGTCACTCCGGCAAAGGACGACAGTTCATCGACAACAAATTAGGGTTCCCCATATCAGAAAAATACACATCAGCCAACATATAGAGGAATGCGGAGCACAAAATCTGCCAAAGTTTAGTCTCTTCTCATTCTAACAGTGCGACTACAGAACCACTGAACAAAGGCAGATTAATAAGGAAAAATTTTCAACAAGTTCAAACAATACATAATTCATTGAATAAATAGATTCTACCATATTTTCCTGAGAATAAGAGACATATATAGCCAGTTATGCCCCTTCATTTTTTCATTTATTTCATTTGTTCAAAGCATAAGCGTCAACACGTGGAGATACAAACAGTTAAAAACTTTTTGAAAAGCTGCGCGAAACCGGTTAAAGAAAAAAAAAGTAAAACCATAAATTATTTTTCAAGGAAAAAATCAAATTGTAAATAACAAAGTTTTAATACATATATTATAAATAAATATAAATATTAGGTGCTTTTTTGCTAATTCTTATTTTAGTACACACACACACACACACACACACACACACACACACACACACACACATATATATATATATATATATATATATATATATATATATATATATATATATATATATGATTTAATTCACTTGAATATGTACTTTATGACAATAGTATTGATTTCAAATGGGAAGTGAACATCACCAATCAGGTTCCCTAATGCAGTTAATGCAGTTAATCGCCTAATCGCAATTTACATTAGATAAGAGGCAAATCTTGAGAATAAGTATGCGTCTTATAATACGAAAAATACTGTAGTCCTTTTTTAAAAACTATGAACATATTTACCCTTATTGCTAAATACATAGTATTTTATTTATTTTGTGAGATATAAATGATACAATTTTAAATTGATATTTCAACAAATTACAATTTTCGGGAAATGTAAATGTTTAATTCATAATTTATTCTTATAAGTTTGTGAAATGTGGTGCAGAAATAAACATCTTTGCTTAGAATTATCAATAATCGGAATAAAATTCATATTATCGATTGTTGCCTCAAATATGCAACGGTTTATTAAACTATTAGGAATATTTTATACAGAGTGTTTAACATAAATTCCTTCAATGGTGAAAAATTAAAATTATTACATTATATATTTTTTGTCAGAAAACAGAAATATTCGTTTTGTTGATTATCAATAGACAACGTGGAAACTGAAAGATAAAAGTCAATAAAAACTTAATGTTAAAAAATATAAAATCCGATATCGATATCATTAAATATTAAACACTAAAATATTTAATGTTACTGGGGGTTAGCTTGCATAAAAGCAAATCTAATATTGCATTCCTCATTTGGAAACAGATAGCTGACCGAGAGTTTTGATTTCAAAATCTAGATTCATACGTCAAGCCTTGAGCTGAAACAGTTGCTTAAAGCATTCTTCTCTTGAGCTTGATAAATAGCTGCATTTCTTTCGGCAAGTTCGCATCGAGTGAAGTACGATCGTTATAAGAAATTTATGATTGCAAGCTGCGAACCGTATAACACTCGACCTTTATATTGTCGTTATTAACATTGGCCTGTAGCGACCTCTGACCTTAGGCCGTGTGAAATAATGAGTTTGATCACCGGAAGCACGGACAATTTATGGTTAGTCGGGTGTGGCTACATGAAAATGTTCTTGCTGATATCAACAAAGAAACTATTACTGGCTTCAGTTCTTGCGATTAGAGTATTTATTCTGGTAGCACTTCTCAAACAGATTGGCGCCAAAAGTATAGCTACATGAAGATAACATAATAAAGCTACTGATTACAATGAAGACTTATTTAATTCGAACCGTCTCAAAATGTCATTAAAAAACACATATGTGGGATAATGACGTTTTATATATTATGATATGAGAAGTACTTATCTGAGCAAATATTACCTCTCTTATTTAAATCGCCTCCCCATTTGTGTTTCACATAATAACATCTTCTTCTTCTTCTTCTTCTTCTTTTTCTTCTTCGTCAGTCCTTCTTCGTCGTCAGTTCTTCGTCTTCTTCGTCAGTCCTTCTTCGTCAGTTCTATTTTTCTTTCTACTTCTTCTTCAGTTCCTTTTCTTCTTCTTCTTCAGTCCTTCTTCTTCCTCATTTCTTCTCCTTCTTCTTTGGCTTCTTCTTCTTCTCTTCTTCTTTTTCTTCTTCTTCTTCTTTTTCTTCTTCGTCAGTCCTTCTTCGTCGCCAGTTCTTCTTCTTCTTCAGTTTTTCTTCTTCTTCGTCAGTCCTTCTCCTTCGTCAGTTCTTCTTCTTCGCCTCTTCCTCCTCCTCCTCCTCCTTCTTCTTCTTCGTCAATTCTTCTCCCTCTTCGTCATTTCTTCTTCTTCTTCTTTTTCTTCTTCTTCTTCGTGCTGTGTACCTTCAAGAGGTTTGTTATCGTGGCTTTACTCACAATATCCCTCCTTTGTAACGTCTAATAAATGTTGTCTTTTTGTTAGAATTCCAGAACCTTGTTCTACCATCTATTTACACAAGCTCGTTGGGTAGGTTATATTTTGTTTTCCTTTTTTCGTCCTTTCTTTGTACTTACATTCAATCTGTCGTCTGAGTATTAAATTTCCCAAGTCCTCTTTCCTCATTATGTTCCCTAGAAATTTCAATTCTCTTTTTCTGATGTTAAATATAAATGACTTCTTTCGCTTCCATTTTCTGTAAAACTTCATTATTGCACAAATGTTCAATCCACGGTATTCTCGGTATCCTTCTGTAGAAATCACATTCCTTTTGCTTCAAGCCTCTACTTCATCTGTAAGGTGATTGTCCAGCCTTCAGTGCCATATAAGAGGACCTATATTACAAAACAGTTCAGTATTATTTTGGTTTTTAAAGAAATATTTATGATTTTAATACTTTGCTTAGCTTTTGAAAATCATTTTGGTATTTCCAAATTGTAATTTGCATGGTGGTTTGTTCTTTTTTGCTGGCAACCATACATTCTGCCTTATTGCAATTCATTTTCACTCTTTTTAATTTGATTTTCCTCACTATCTCCTGGGGACGTACTTGTTATTTCCTTTCTGTGTTTGTTATCAGCACTGTGTCATCTGCATATCTTATGTGGTTAAAAATGTCGTTGCCATTGATGAAACTTGGTCCGACCTCTAATTCTCTCAGAATTCCCTCGCTGTATGGCTTGAATAAGTCCGGTGAGAAGACACATCCTTGTCTTAA
Organism: Acanthosepion pharaonis; assembly: GCA_903632075.3. Taxonomy (NCBI): domain Eukaryota; kingdom Metazoa; phylum Mollusca; class Cephalopoda; order Sepiida; family Sepiidae; genus Acanthosepion; species Acanthosepion pharaonis. The sequence continues at coordinate 1,458,322 of CAHIKZ030004943.1, forward strand.
AGCCCTTTCTATTTTTGTATATTTACTGAAATTATTCTCTATCCGTATGCATGCTGTTTGCTGCCTTTCTGAATTATTTTAATATCTTTCGCATATATGTCAAGGTTAGCTAATTCGAACTGTTCTTTTCAATGGAATTTACCAAACTCTTTTGCATACACCATATACGAATTTTACACCAATTGTTTATTTAGCATAAAAGATTAGGAAGATGGTTTTTATTTGAATATATGTTTAATTCGCTCTGATGATTAATTCGTAACACAACAAATGGTAAAATCATCTGTTGGAATGCTAGATCATTTAGAATGCGAAACTATGTATTAAATATTATATGAAAATAATGGTTTCAATATTTAATAAGTATCTGCCTAAGAGAAGACGTGCCTAAGGAACAAACATGCTATAATTAACATCCCAACTTCCATAGCAAAATATTAGCAGATGTAAGTCATATTATTTTTGTCAATATATATTCCATATCTTCATTTCCTAAATCTATTAATGTAAAGGCTTCAATATAGTGATATAATGTAGGTATTTCTTTTTAACGTTTTTTCAACACAGTTCAAGAAGACATGGAGCTTACATGTCAAGACGCGTTCAGAGCAAAATTTAGTATGGTCAATTGTTAATGCTTCAGGTCGATATCACGTCACTTAAAAAGCAGGAGTGTCGGGGAGTCTGTTAGATTTTTCATGGTTAAATCACCTATTTTCCTGTCACGGTGTGCTGACGTATCCGCCTAAATTCTGAAATTCTATTTATTATTTCATTTTTTACCTGGCTAGGAGAAGATAGGTTCGCCTATCGTCCTCTTCACAGTCGCCCCATGTTTTTTGACAGTAGAGGTAAATCCCAACCCCTAACAACTTCAGAAATAGATGTAATTTCTAACTGGAAGAAAAATTAGAATAATTAAATATAAAAATAAAACCTTAAAAAACTAGCCAGTTATTGAACCAAAGAAATAAAATCATATTTAAATTGATTTAAATTATCTTATAAATAGAATTTTATATTGTAATTATTTTGCAGTCATTCAATTATTTAGCATTATTTATTGAAAAGTTATATATGCTTTTGTGTATATCTTTTCGATTTATGTGGAAAATATAGTGTATGTCTATATATTTTGTTTATATCTTTATAACTGTATAAAACCCTAATTTTATTTTGTGCAAAAAATTAAAATGTTTTCATCTTGTATCAATGAAAAAGCTGTATGAAAAATGAAAATATATATGTCAATTACTTATATTATTATGCTCTTAAATTTACATTACTATTTTGTATAAAATATCTATATATATACTGTTCTTTCTTTTCTTTATATATATATATATATATATATATATATATATATATATATATATATATATATATTTATATAATATTTAAAAAGAAGAGGGTGCCGGAAACGTTTTTTTGGTTGTAATGTGGATTTATTGAGAAAAATATTATACTTTGTTTTACATAATTTCACGACACGTGTTTCTGGTCTGGTCTCGCAACTGTCTTCAGGTGAAAGTGGAGATTTTTACATATTATTAAAATAATTAATTTTTCTTCATGTTCAATGTGGAATATTCTCGATATGAGACATTCTGTTTGTGTGTTGGCAATCCGAATTTTCTTTCTAGAATTGTCAATCGTCAATATATATATATATATATATATATATATATATATATATATATATATGTGTGTGTGTGTGTGTGTGTGTGTGTGTGCATTCATTATGTATGTGTATGTTCGTGCGTGTATGTGTGTATCTATGTGCATATATGTATGTTTGCGTATATATATATATATATATATATATATATATATATATATATATACACATGTATGTGTATGCATTGTATATATGTGGTTACTTGTGTGTTTGTATCGATGGGTATATTTGTGTATGTTTTATATTTATATACCACACAAACACACACATACACACACATATATAAAGTATTTTATAATTATGAAGATGAATTAGTCATAATAAATTTAATTGTTTTATATATTATATTATTTATTTTTAACTCTGTTATATATATATGATAAAGATTGTTATTATATTAATGTAAAATTGGACGATGACGATATAAATTTTTATTTATTTTCAATGTATTTCACAAGATGTCACTTGGACTTCCCCCACCTATACTTGCCCATTGTGCTGACACCTTGCTTCTCCTTTTGCTTTTCCCCCACTCCTCTCTACAATAATATAAATCCCCAGGAAATGTTTCTAGGTCAAGGAATTTAGACATTTACTTCCTTTACTTTAGAAACATAGAAAATATGTGCCCTCCGACAGGAATCGAACCTGTATCCTACACTGAACCGTCATATTGCTATACCAGTTTAGCTACAGAGGAATTTCGATTTTACTGCTTTTAAACTACAATTTTCCATGATTTATATTCCATGATTTATGAAAGTATCTCGGACGTTCAGGCCGGTAAATGTCGTTAGTAGTATTTATAATAAACAGAGCATTTACTTAAATATTTGTGTTTATATAAATAGCGTATAACAATAAAATATATTAAAATAGTTGTCGGACATTGTCCATTTCGTAATGTGTGAGGTCATTTATTTACGTTTAGATACGTTTCGAGCAGATATGTTAGTTCGAGGGAAATCATGGAAAATTGCATTTGTGTAGCGTTATTCACATGTCTTTGATGTAATTTCCTAATATATATATATATATATATATATATATATATATATATATATATATATATATATAGATAGATAGATAGATAGATAGATAGATATTGATATAGATATAGATATATGTGTGTGTTAGTGTATGTGTGTTTAAATTTGTTTCTGTATCCACGTTGTGACATAAATATTTATTTGTTTGTGAATGATTTGAGTTAAGAATTTGTTGACCATTACACTAGAGGGAGTGAAATTTCAGTTTTTATAGAAACCATAATTCCATTCCTTACCCTTAGAGATCTATGAAGAGACTACTGATTTTAATATTGATTGAATCGTTTTCTACGGTTTATCAATCCTTTGCCGGTTATTGAAAAACAGAATATAGATTTAGATTGTAAGATAATAAAGGTTTAAATGATGCAAGTATTACTGTTTAACCCATAGCTTTTAGTGAATTGGTGGATTTGTACTTTCCAAAGGTTATTTGTGCGTCAGTCGATATAATGAAGCAAACGCGAATTGGAACTCGACTCTCCGATAAAGATTTCACGTCACTATTCATTACACTACGCACACATCCAAGCATAGAACACATAGTATTCACAAACGGTTAGCCATCTAGTTACTGACCAAGTTTGACTTTCCTTAAAAAATATTTTTACACGATTGTCTTTCATAAAGAAATTATGTCATAAATTCCCGGATCGACATGCACCAGATGAAGGCACAATGATCGAAACTTTGTTATAATAACAAATTTTAAGAAAATAGTCTGCGAGTAAATAATGTGTATAAAGATATCTTCTCACTCCAGAAATTCGGATAGAAATTAGATTTTTTAAATCTTGATAAATGTGACTCATCGATGTTGTTTACTTTAAATAAATATATCTGAGAAGGAAAGAAACAATTGAAATTCATTTTATTTCAAAATAAATTATTTTTAGTTAGACTCTAATATTCTGGCGCGTTATTCATTTTCGACAATAAAACTTCTTAGCGCGTTAATCGAAATCAAACAACTCGGAATCACATTACTCATAGATTTGCGCTAGTTTATTTAAAATCCGTGACAGAGTTTAGTGTTCAATTAAAAACTAGGATTCCAAATGCTGCTTTTCCAGGAAGCTAGTTTCTTTCCTTTAGGAAAACAAGATTTTTCACTCAATGTATTAAACAGAATGATTTCAAATGTGCAATAGGAAATAACATCCCACTGTCATACGTATTATATATTGCCATATTGTCGGCTGAAGTCAAATGTCTGCCTACCTAATATGGTATTTCACTATTAGGAAAGAACCAATCAATCATTGACATTCGTCTCGCGCTATAAGACGCTCATACTTGCTTGGACCCCACCAAAATCCTCTACAAGAAGGAACAAGGTAACGTGAGCAAGGGGCCAATGGCAAGAAGTCATTAATAATAATATGAATAATTATGAAGACATATCCATACCACCCGTCTCCCTCTTCCCGGATAACGAAGGTTTCTGGTCGGCCGAAGATCGCCTGCCATAATACACTCTAAAGTCTAATCATGATTTTTTTTTGTTTTTGCTTTCCTTCCATACGCCATGCTTTCCCAAGTAACTCAATTTAGGCTGATAGCGGTTTCGCACTTGGTTAATCATGGGTGAGGGATTTGATTTTTTAACAATAGAAGACGAAAGATAGGCGATCGAAAAATGTAAATAACTGTAATTGAAAAAAGCAGTTTCTATTTTCAAGTAATAATATTACTAATTTTAATTAATTTTAATTAATTTTACTAATTTTAATTGTTTTTGCGCCGTGAGTTCAGAAGCTAACTTTCACAAACTATGAACAATAAAGCGTTTTTTATCCGCATTAAATATTCCGTAACGAGTGAGAAGCTGAAATTTCTTTTTTTTTTTTTTGTGGTGGTGGTGGTGGGGGGGTTCTTCTCTACCTGCTTATATAATTATTGTATAAGTATAAGCGAGCGTGTGGTTTTGTAGTTAGCATTCTGATGATGAATCCTGGGTTCACGTCTCACCATGATCAATCTGTCTAGGTTGGAACTTCTTGAAAATATTAGTCTGAAGACATGAACCAAGCGTGCGTGTTTGTACATCATGGGTCCTAGTTAAGTGAATGAAGTTGGTAGACGAACGTTTTCTTAACTATCGATGTCTGTACAAGAAGGAAGTCACAAGTCATCGTAACATAGGCTTATTGACCATGTTCAAACTGTCCATCCTACCAGATTTTGTATTATTTCCCAGGAACTATAACTAAGGTTGGCTCAGAATAGTTGCAGTATAAATCACAGATTGGCACTGTGGGTATTAAACAAAACACCAATGTCCATGAATAGGCATCTGCCACAAGGATTAATTGTCCAACAAAGCAGACGAGCATACACGGAAACGAATAGCTTGGTATTTACTAAAGACAACATGGATGCGTTTATATGTCCGAAGATAAGCATTTTCAAAATTTAATATATTGTGAGTAGGAAGAATAAGTTTTTTTATACATGGCTGCCGTGAAAATCAGTGTTGCAAATTTTAGCTCGTGAGAAACACGCATCATTTGCTGTTATGAAATACTGATCGTTCTTTGTAGTAAAAGAAACCGCAAGTCACTCATCAAAACTTTCAAGTACAAGAGAGATTGTTATGTTTTCCTTACCAAGTGTTTGACCTAACAATTGCTTATTCACTATATGTACCTTATACAAGGTCAAAATTGCTGCAGGTATATAGCGGCATGTGGTCGAGTGGTTAGAAAGTTTGTTTTCTGATGATGAGACCCGGGTTCGAATCTCACAATGCTCGATATGTCAGGAAGGTAACTTCTTGATGTTATCCAGGAGGCCATCACCGTAAAACCATACCACGGTTTGATTCAAGATTTGTTACTTTAATTGGCTAAACGGAACTCCTTGGAAGCCGTTGATTTTGTTGTTCTATAACACAAGTCATTGTGATGACCTTGTTCAGACTACTGATCACGCTAGATAACTCTCTCTCTCTCTCTCTCTCTCTCTCTTAGATACTGTAACTAAGGTCCACTCAGCATAGTATAAATCAAAGGTGGGCATTGTGGGTGTTGTACAAATACAAATGTGCCTGAGCAGCTGTCTACAACAAGAATTTGCCAAATATCAGTGGCCAATGAAAGTCGAATTCACAAGAATAGTAATTGATCTACAAAACTAGACTACTACACCGTAGTGAGGGTTCAAAAACAAGGCCCCACTACTACAGGGTGTTTAATGGGAACGAAATTTCTTCGGTACTAATATACTCTTGGGAGTCTGTTTAACAGAACAGTGGTTCGCAGAAACAAGCTGTTCGAGGGGAACTTACTTCTCACCGATTAAATGCGGTGGGAATGTGGCTGGCTTGCTACAATGTAAATAAGTAGCATGGCGAGTCAAAGACGTAAAGGTTAGACCTGGCTGAACCAAGGAATGTAGTTAGTCCGGAACTTTCCCTGGAAGTAGCAATAGAGCTGTGAAAGGCTCACCCACATCCCACCTGAATGTGATAGGTTTGAGGGTGGAAAATAATTCGTGACCCGCAAGGAGACGCATTTGGTCTAAATCAGATACACTGCTATTTCGTAAACATGAGCAAAACCATAATTATAGGACACCCAGTGTGAACTGACATCTGCAGTGACAGTTGCAAAACTACCATTACTTCACGATGAGGCCCTGCTGTATATGTGTTTCTGTGTAAGTTGTAAGCGAAAATCTGAGTCCAAATTATATCATTGATATGTCTTTACATCCTGTTTCTATTTAGTAATTTATACATGTTTACCTTTCCATGTTTACCTACTCCGGCCTATGTTATTGGATAGCAAGGCTTGTTTTATTGACCATTACTGATGATATCGAACCTCATTGTCTGCTGCATAATAAATTGCAGATTAAATAACCCAGTAAGAATTGACATTTTAAAAATCAACACGCTTAACCATTTAATTAGATATTTTTCCCAATGCATGTAGTTTCTAATCGAGTTTCTGAATGTGAAATGAAATGTACGATTATATATTCACAAAACTCTTGCTATTTTGACATTTCTTTCATTTTCTACCTATTTTCCATTATCTTTCTCTATCGTAGCTTTGATTTTGTCTTACTCATTCGCTGATCAATCTATCATCATTTAATCAATCTGTATCCTGCCATCTTTTGATTTCTTGCTATCTTTCTATCTACACCAGCTTTTTTCTTATTACTATCAATGTCTGCTATTCATCTAGTAATCTAGTACAATCTGTATATGGTTATCTATGTATTTTTTTAGTTTTATTCATACCTAACTCACTCTCTCTCTCTCTCTCTCTCTCTCTCTCTCTATATATATATATATATATATATATACATATATATATATATATATATATATAAGTCTGCTATCTATCTAGCAATCTAGTACGGTCTGCACATGGTTATTTATCTTTTTTTTATTCTTATTCATCTATCTATCTATCTATCTATCTATCTATCTATCTATCTATCTATCTATCCCAGTCTGCTATCTATCTAGCAAGTTCGTATTGTCTGTACATGGTTATCTATCTATCTTTTAAGGTTTATTAATATCTGACTATTTATCTATTTATATCTCTCTATCTCCATATATATATATATATATATATATATATATATATATATATATATATATATCAATCTGCTATCTATCTATTACAGTCTGTACATGGTTATCTATGTATTATTTAAGGTTTATTCATATCTATTCTTTCTAAATTTTCCTTTCACTCTCTCTATCTATACCTATCCCACTTGTGTTTCCTTTCCATTAATCTTTTAAATAGTTTCTTTTCTTTTATGTTCGATTTTCTCTTGGTTTCTCCTTGTACTTTCATCTGCCGACTTGATCCTTTGTTCCAAATTTTCTTCTTATTTCATTCTATATATTTCCTCATTCATTTTTTTCTTTACTCTTTTTTTCTTTCCTTCCGATGTTTAATTTTTCGTCCCACAACACTAAGTCTATTATCTTCAATTACATTCCACTCATTCACAAATCTAGTCTTAGTTTGGCGCAAGGATATAACACGCTATAATGCAAGGGAGATAAAATTGATTACATATGCGATTTTCATTGTCAAAATACACTTGGGTCTCTATTAAATTTCCGCACTGCCCATAGTTAATTTTGGGAGTTTTTTTAACATCCGCCCGTAGTTTACCAGGCCCCACGGCGTATTCATTTTTGACTATTCAGGTGGACATTTAATGTTAATGTCATTTTGGAAAACTTCAAGCAAGATAAACGTTACCTGACGATTGTTTATTTTCGATCCGCGCTAGTTGTGATTAAATGCAACTGAAAAATATTTTACGTTATGTCTCTTCAGGACGTACGAAATCATTTCTCTCCCCACAACTTCTTTCTCTTCATTATTGCCATGGATTCTTAGGAAATATAATGGATTTCTTTCCCGTTGTCTTGTCTACAAAGTAAATACTAATCAAATTGAGTAAGTATGTTAATTTTGTATGCAATTTAATTTAATTAGTTGAAATTAATCCCAGAATGTTTCTTGTAATTCTTTTAGATTCTGCTTTCATGCAAAAATTTTTATTGCAAAATATACATTTGTGAATTCTTAACAGTGGAATTTGGATAAAGTTTAAAAAGAAATTTTCAAAATAAAAGCAAGTTAAGTGCTGTATGGCCAAGGTGAATGATACACAGAGAATAATAAGTGTTTAATATATTTATTCAGCATCAGTATGCGGTGCTCACGGATACATACAAGAAACACAGAACAATAAGTTACAAAACAATTAACAAGACAACTTACAAGGAATAAAGGAGGTTCAAATGCTATATAGGCAAACGAATTAAGATCAGTCCGAATATTAATCAACTTAGTATCAACATATTAATCAACCGTTGAAGTCCTTAATCGTAGACTATTTAAACCTATGAGCCAAGTCATCTGGTGCAGAAGAGGTGCAAGCTATTCTACAACATTAAGACATATAATAAAAACAACAATTCCTTTGGAGAAGAGCACAAATCATAACTCTTAACTTAGAATTGCAAATTTTCCACCAAGTAGCAGTAGAAAATATGTCTAGTTTGGTCGAAATGTCTCGTAGAATTTCATAAATTTCTACATTAAAATATGATTTTGCTTCACATTTTGCATTATGTAGAGTTTACTTATAAATGTGAAATTCTGATTTAGAAATTGCGCAAGAGAATCTTCATTTAGTTTAATATAATTATCATTCGATCAAAATGAAATATATTTAATTAGGTACCACCAAAGAAAAGATAATGCTTAAAGATTGAATGAATTTTTAAAAATGAAAAATCTTTCTTGAAGCTTTTATTTTAGATCCAATTTCAAATAAATTGATTCACTTTAGTATTTTTAATAAGCAAAATACTTTGCTGTATCTCAAAACTAAATTAAAGGGAGGATTTTTTGGTGTTTTTTATTTACTAACATATTTCATTGTATTGTAAGATTCTTTATGAAAAAATATTCTCAAAATAAAATATAATGTTCTGAAACTTTATTTGAGAAATATTAGTTGATTTAAAGGATACTTAATTTGATTTGAAAAAAAAATTATCTACTTTAAGTTTAATATATCACAGAAATGTATTTTTTACCACAGCGTTAACTGTTTATTTAACTTGTTGACATGTTTGACAAGATAACAAATTGATGCATATCTAATGTTATATGGAGTCTTTATCCGTAAAAAATAATTCAATATAACGTGAGCGCCTTTTATATATCAATTTAGATATTCAGTAATGTGAAAAACTTAAAATATTTTCCGTAACCTAATGTTTTACTGAATTTTAGATAATTCCTGGCTTTGAATTTAGTATAATTATCGCTCTTATTTTCTGATAATTCCGTTTAGGGACACATTTATCTACAAAAATCGGCACGTTTATACAAAACAATTCAAAATTCTGTTTAAAATATTGATGTTTGATGATTTTTACTAAGCTTTACCATTTCTGATTTGTAACTATTGTTTTTACGTAGTAATAGTATTTAAATGTTGAAATTAATACAGAATTTTAAAAGATTTAAAATTTAATAAATTATTCTAATTAAAATTTTAGATAATGAAAACAATTATTGTAAAAATTCATTATTCTTCAGAAAAAGTTTTTTCTTAAGACAGTAGTTTCTTTCGTATTTAAAAGCTCTTCTTATTAAAAATTATAGTTTTATTGCATTTTTATTTGACGATTTAGAACAGATTTTCCTTAAATGATGATTTTGTTTGACAAAAACAAATTGATGATCTAAATTCTCCAAATTCTGCTTTTAACTAATATAAATATGAAGAGGGTAGAAATTTATCTGACATTTCATAAAGTTAGTTAAGTGGGGGTAACAGATGAAAAAAATATTCTTACAAGATTTTTTTTAGAAATTTTTATAAATAATTTCATTCATTTGAGAATAAATTCTGAAAGTTCAATTAAATCAGACAATTATTTGATTTTTGCAAGAATTTTCAAAACAGTGTTGTTTTTCTTTATTTTTTACCCTAAAAATGACGCTAAATTTCTCATACGAATCGTTGGGTCACCCGCTGACGCAGGAGAAACAAGATTTTAACGAAATTTTCGAACGTATTAGAAAGGATTAAAATTGTAATAAAATAAGCAAATTTGGTGATTACTTTTAATAATAACAAATATTTTGACGATAAAACCTTGTTTTTTTCATCAAGTTTTGGGAATGTTTCATCATGGTATGCTCTTTTCTAGCGAATTCCTGGAGGTATCTATATTTAATCAACGTTACATTAATACGGTAGAGTATCAGAAGCGAATAAATGGAAGTCGAAAATTATTTGCAAAGATAAATTTTGGTATGCTTTGAAAAGCATCATTCAAAATCCTTACTCATTTGTGATCAAATATCACTGGGCAATACGTAATTATTTTAACCACAATTGACGTACTTCTCTCGTCTTTATGGATATTTATTAAGGTTTTGCTTTGTAGAAATAAAGCCCAACAAGTGTGACCACTCAGTGGCGTATATTTAACAATAATGATTAACTTCATCCGTAGAATTTTCATAAGTTCAACTTGTGTGTATATATATTTTTTTTTTTCACGCTGTTTTCTTTTCGTTTTTATATCTTTGCCGCATCCTAATTTCCCTGCTTCCCACATTTAACCGAACTTTTCCTCATTTTCCAGTTGCTTGTCACTTAATAGTATTACGGAACTTTCTGAGACATACCCAACATCAAAAAGAGTAATTGGAACGTTTCAATGACAATGCGTAAAAAAGTTGTTCTGGAGGTTTCACTGAATTCTCTCACTTGTTCTCAAGCCTTCACTTGGTGGTGCTGGAATACTGTTTTTCTTGTTGATACATACATACATATATATATATATATATATATATATATATATATATATATATATGTAAATAGTTATACTCGTTTGGAGAAACCTTAGGTATTTTGGCTTGTAATTGAACAAACCAATGCCCAAGGGAAAATAAGGGATAAAAAAGAAAGAACTAAGAACATGAAATTATAGCGAAAACAATCATCCAGAATTCAAGCTCAGAGTCCAAAGAAGAAAAAAACTCTAAAACGAGTAAAGCAAAAAGTAACTACGTAAACTGCTCAATACACTAAGTAGAGCAAAATATATATATATATATATATATATATATATATATATATATATATATATATATATATAAAGTCGTCACTTTCATACCATCACTTGTTTCAAGCAAGACAATATTTCTTGCCCGGTTAGTAGTTACAATATCATTCGATACACTCAAAATTTATTGAAGAATTAATCGAAGTAAAGACAGAATCCATCTTGTATAATGGAAAACGCAATTTTGTCGAAAGTTTGTGAAATGTTACAAAGGGGAGAATAGATTTTCTCATATGATGGAATTAATTTAGATATTTTCAAAAAATATTAGTACCTTTTCCATCCAGCTAATAGCATGTGTTTTAAAATGTTTTTGTGTGTGTGTATGCGTACTTGCGTGTGTGTTCTTATACATATATCATATAGAAGGGAACGGGCGCCTATTGAGGACATTCTCCTCCCTGTCTATTCATACTCTTGGGATGAATTCATTTTCTAGTTGTTTTGACAAACTACCTTTAACGTATTCTCTGTTGAAATCATCATCTATTCACGAAATTCTTATTGTTACACAATTCCGCTGAGTGTAATTTTCCTCTAGCCTTTGATGTCCTACATTGGGGTCTGCGTGAGGAATTCTTTTGTTTATTGTGTCAGTTATTTGCTTAATAATTGGCTCCATGCAGTTGTCTTTCTGTCGACTCGTTATCAGGCAACCGGAGCAGATCAGAATTAACATACTGCAAATGTAATTCCACATTGTCGAGGCGTACCATAGGTCATGTCCTAAAATTAAATGTCTTCCGTGATTGGAAAAACATTTCTCCCACAGCATATATCTGTCTCAGTCTCTTCATTATCTATATATCTCAGTGTGTTCAAAATCTGTCTGTCTACCTATACATACATACATACATACATATATATATATATATATATATATTGACCCTGACGATAAGTATAGGTGAAACCTAGGTCGGTTTACCTGGCTCTTTAGGCTCATAAATATGAATATATATAGGTTTGGTGTACTTAGCGTATTGAGCACTGTAGTTACTTTTGCTGTACTCGTTTTGGAGGATTTTGTTTTCTTTGGACTCTGAGCTTGAATTCTGGACGATTGTTTTCGCCACAATTTCTTGTTCTTAGTTCTTTCTTTTTTATCCCTTATTTTCACTTGGGCATTGGTTTGTTCAGTTACAAGCCAAAATACCTAAGGTTTGTTCAAACGAGTATATATATATATATATATATATATATATATATATATATATATATATATATATATATATATATATATATATATATATATCATCTCCGTACATGATACTAGCAGTTCCTTTTTATCAATGTACTTATTTATTTTTATCTCTTTATATATTTCTTTCTTTATCAATCGATCACATTCTTTTTATTAACCATGAATTAATCTATATATATATCTACCTATTTATATATCCATTTGACGCCAGATTGTAACTGTTCCTGTCTATCTGTACACATATCTCTAATAATTTGTTTATATTTATGCATGAAACCTGTTCTGATTTTTTTCCTTCAATAGTTGGGTGTTTGCGCCAAGCTCGTGTGGGTTTTTCCTCTTACACAGATCAAACCAAAACACCGAAAGCTGATTACTAAAGCTTACAAAATTTATATATATATTATATATCACATACCTACACCAAGACACACACACATACATTCATATATATATATATATATATATATATATATATATATATATATATATATATATATATATATATATGGACACTCCCTGTTGTATTCAACGTAGTAAGGTCGAGCAGCTCCGTTCCTATGGAACCGACGGCCCAGACAACAGCACATATGATTTGATTATAGTTGTGAAGGCTTTGTGCAGAACCAACCACAATTTATGAAAGGCCGAATACAGAGACCTGGCCCACTGTATGCCTCAAGGTCCTAAACGAACCTCCCCAGGTTTAGAATTTATAGTTGTCATTCTCCTAGACCAGTTGCCATCCAAGGCTATAGAACCTAGTCTGTCCTTCAATTTACCTATATCTGGATGGAGAAGAGGATTAATACCTTTCCCAAGCACGCAAGTGAATATATATATATATATATATATATATATATATATATATATATATATATATATATATATATATAGCGTAGAGGGGCAAAGGATCACTATTCAGATATATATTGTTAAATATATCAGACAATGAATGACACTGAAGCTTTTTATACAAAGCTTGCAAAGGATCATGATAAAGCAAAATGTACATTCGTTTGTGTTATATGTAACAATATAAGTCTGATTATATATTTATATATATATATATATATATATATATATATATATATGTGTGTGTGTGTGTGTGTGTGTGTTCAATTAGTTTAGTTTAAGCGCTATTCTTGATGTGTACACATATTCAAGAAGCTTTGTTCTTTTTAAACAGTATGTTTATCCAACAATATCTACCGGCTTGAATAGCTGAGGAATCTTGTTAGAGAAATATGCCTCAGTAGTCATTGCCAGTCAACCTTGAACTGTTTCTGTGATGACCGTAAATCTACCTTATTAACTTTATTAGCAAATTCGTCTTTCTCATGACTGCAGCTTCTCTATGGCTTTTCTCTACTGCCTCCTTTATTCATTTATATCATAGTGTCAACCTATAGCTTCGCCTGTTTTTCTTCTTTATCACGGTTTCTCCCACAGCTTCTATTTTTGTCGCTTAATCACTGAAGTGTTATATTTTAGTCTGTTATTAGATACGTCTTAACGTTCTATTACCCCTTAGAACTATCCCTAAATTTACTTATTCCATTATTCTTTCTCCGTTGTTTAATAAGTTTATATTGTTCATTTTCATGTTTTCGAACATGTACATTATCTTTGCCATTATGCATTATGCATCTTACGTTTCAAGCATATTAACAAGGTGCTTATCAGCGTTAGGTACGTTCAGTTTCATGATATTTCTCTAAAGCATAATCTAGGTAGTAGTATTCCTGTAACACTTCCAGTTCTTCATCCTGTAAGATCATTTTCTGGATGTTAATATTTAACATCATATATATAAAATTTTAGTTCAATTTTAGTTGTGTTTTTGTGCTTTCCCTAATCAGATAATTTACTAATTCCTCTAATTCTTCCGATTATTCCTATATTAAAAAAACATAAATGGTAGCTGATTTAAATATACTCAGTTTATGCTTCTTTCTATCCCTGATGAGACAAGGATACTGCAATAATTCGAATTCACAACTATGTAAGTCAGGCGGATCTGCACTTGGCACGTATGAGCTAACCTCACATCAACACAGTACCTGTCTTCATTGATAACCCGCTGTGACATCTGTTCTGGCATCATCTTAGCTGAACCCAGTACAAAGTATCCAGGGCGGGCATGTTGCATAACATATTTACAGCATAAAATTATCTTTAGAATAATATATATATATATATATATATATATATTATTTACATTATTTGGACTATTGTCCTCATTTTTGTTGCCATATTTATCACAGTGTTTCGGCCGTTGTACGCTCCTTCTTCAGGTGGTTGGAATGTCGAACTGAACCCTTTATTTCGCTCACTTGGGTAGACTGTTATAGTTCCACGTGCAATGTTTAATGGATGTCAGTTATCAGTTATCTCCAGTTAATTCCCCTCTCCAATTTCTCCACTGCCTTAACCAAGTATTGAACTCACACCGTTTGGGTCCTGTTACTGGATCTAACTAACGACTTTATCCACTGTGGATAAATAAACATTGTGATAAATATGGCAAAAAAGATGAATACTATAGTCCGAATAATGTAAATAATGTACATAATACCTAATCTCAAATATATATATATATATATATATATATATATATATATATATATATATATATATATATATATATATATAAACGGTGTAATAGCAAAAATGTCCAATTCAATTCAAAGATTTGAATCGTAGTATCATATAAATGATTAAATACATCTTACTAGAATTTTCCGAGTTTTTTTATAACACTATTGGACTCTACGTCGACCAATAAGGATATCTAATTACTCTTTAAGCTTAACAGAAGAATCGTAATGAAATCGACCGCAAATGAAAATAACATGTTAATCATTAATTAAACATAGCTAAGGATGGAAGCTCCTGATATATTGAAATAAAGTTCATATATATATATATATATATATATATATATATATATATATATATATGTGTGTGTGTGTGTATATGTATATATAATTTTATGATCATTTTCCGACTTATTCAAGATTATTTTCGCCTTCTCTCACATTCTAACTTTCTGCCCCGGAGTAACAATTTGCCTCACAAATTTCAAGTACGATATTATTTTCAGGACTTTTTTCACTGCTCTTTGGACTGTTATAGCTGAATCCCATGTCTCACGTGCCAAACGTCTTATGGATTGAGTTGGATCTTTTCTAATTAATCTCTTTAGTTCTAATTTGAAATGATCATCCCTCTTCCTGTTGCGACCTCCTGATCCTGTTTTCCTCTCTACTGTTCTCTCTAAACTCATTCACCGTTCTCTTGATCGTTCTTGAATGGATTTGAGAGGGGGAGACAGAGTATGAATGTTGTTGCCATTACTGAAGTCCTGAATGATCTCTTTCCTCTCAGCATTGGTCAGTTGGGTAGACAGTGGGGTTGACACAAGACGATTTCAACCTGCTCCCATTCTTTCTCTGAGTTTTTTTTTTCCAGTGGTTCTTACGACAATTCGTGTCAAGATGGCTAAACGTCTTATCTGAAAACTGCAAAAAAGAAACTCAATTGGTTTAGAGTCTTTTATATATTAAACATTTTGTAGTATGGTCAGTTATGCTGTAACATGATTTGTACAATTTTGCTATTACACCGAGTATATGTATGTGCATATATATATATATATATATATATATATATATATATATATATATATATATATATATTGAAACTCTATTCGCACACTAAAACATAGGTACGCGTATATGTACTAATAAATACATATCTTTGCTCTGTATAACCGTATAAAGCTCTATTACGATTACACTTCATGCATAAATTTGACGATTATTCATTTGCTTCCCTGCGTATGCACACCAGCACACGCGTACACGCCTGCTTATATTAGGCCGTTTCATTTATCCTGTGTACAACTATATATATATATATATATATATATATATATATATATATATATATATATATATATATATGTTTGTGTGTGTGTATAAACATCTGCTGAAGGATGGCTGCAAATCGGTATGTTTGCACACACACATGCTTCACAAACACATATATATAAATAACGTACAAAGTAATATATATGTGCCTGATTGTGCGTGTGCGTACATACGT
>CAHIKZ030004943.1:1477500-1480000 GCA_903632075.3 Acanthosepion pharaonis
GCACCGTATTCTACATTCCTGAATAAATTATTATGCTGCATGTCTAAAAACTACATTCGTCTTTTGTTTATTTGCTGACAATTCTACTGTTTCTAATTTAGCAAGAGTTTCAGGATTTATTGCTGCTCGCAATTATTCAATATTGTTATTCATTCTTATATATCCCTTTCAATGATGGACAACACATTTCCTAGCGGATGGACCTGAGAGCTATTAAGTTGTTGTCTTTGACACCTGTTTTTTGGGCTATTTGAAAAATCGACAACTGTTTAGAAAGTGAAATAAAATTGTCTTGCATAACTATATTCTTGTGATATATATATATATATATATATATATATATATATATATATATATATATATATATATATATATCTGTTGATGAACTTATAATTCTCCGCATTTATCTTGACATAATCATCAAATCCGAACTGCTGTAAGCCTGGATTTCTGGCTGATGTAATGGATAATGACTCGAAATTGTTAATTGGGAAGGTGAGTTCCAATTCCATTTGGGTTCGTAATATTCACTTACGCGGAAATAGCTTCGGAAAAGATATGCATCCACCTCTTCTTCCGCTTTTTGGTGTTAATTATTAAGACTTTTATCACTAAGACCATTATTATTTCTAAAAGTCAAATAAAAATCGCATACAAGATATTTAGATTTTGACTTATAAAATAACCCGTAGATGTTCATAAGCCACTAAATAAATGAACCAAACCAATCAAATTTGAAGTGACTTATAATTTTACTGCCTATGATGCTAAACGAAAGCATAACGCCGTATCGCTGCCATTTTCTTCAAAGATGTGTTGATTGGATCCCAAATCAAGCCATTTATTCAATTCCTCTCTGCATCCATCTATCTATATATAAAATTCTGTGACTTCCGTTATTCCGTCCATTGACCGCTCGAAACTAAATTTTGTGGAGAAATGCAAACTGTATGGGGATACAAAGTACAGTTATTTTTACAAAGTACAGTTATTTTTTACTCAAGTGTGTAAAAATCGCAAAGCAGTGTTTGTGTCAAAGTATTTATTCAAAGTAATCAGCTTATTCCAATTTCATTGATTCGTTTGCAAAATTGAGTGAAACGTAGCATTTCTAAATCTCAACAAATATGTAAGCGATAAATTCAACAATACTAAATACTGGTAGGAATTCAACTAAATATTCTAGTTTATAAAAATTACAGTTAAGAATTGGAATGAATATATAGGTACCTTTTTGAGATGTATATTTAAAATGAAAATATCACTTTAATTTTTTAAGCCAATGTTCTTAATATTCTTTATTTTTTTATCGATTTACATTTCCGCCTCAAACACCTTTAAATATTTTCTTGATGATCAATCTTCTATTTTTTATTTTTGTTTTTCTCAAAATATTTGCCTCACTCTTAAGTTTTTATTTATTTTATTTTGTTAATATTTTCAAATTCTTTTTTTGATTATTCCCTGGTCTAGGCTGAAATTTATTGAATTTTCTAATATTGTTTTGCCATCATTTCATAACTGTACAATATCTTATTTCGCTTTTGTAGTATGCCATTTTATTATGACTCGGGACAATCTTTTCATATCTAATATTAAAAATTACCAATAACTATATTATTTACAATATAGCTAACTTTATATATCTGAAACTTAAAAATATATCTTAACAAGAAAATAATAAAAGAAAGTTCGTCAGAATAAAACAATACTGTGAGTAGGTTATTTTATCCCAAATCATGTAATCTAAAAAACTGATGCTGCCATGTTTTTATACGTGTATATTTCTGTCACGATAGAAACACACACATGTTATACATCTATTGTGTGTGTTTGTGTATGAGAGTGTTTTACTTAGGAACAATACATAAAAAAAAACATTTTTTTCTAAATGCAACGTCTAAAGAACCTGGTTGATATCAAACTACATAAAAAAACGAGAAATGCGAAAAACATGAATTAGAAAACATCAGGTAAATTAAGAAGGAAGGAAAGAAGGAAGGAAGGAAGGAAGGAAGGAAGGAAGGAAGGAAGGAAGGAAGGAAGGAAGGGATAAACTGGTGAGTTTTGGGAAAATGAATTCTATCAATTTCATATAAATTTATATTAGATTAACGAAATAAATTACATATACCTTGTGTAATATGACTTTTAATGAATTTGTTTAAGTATATATATATATATATATATATATATATATATATATATATATATATATATACGTTCTTTAAAATATTAGTTTCTATTTTAGACATATATATATATATTCTTTTAAATCATTAGCTTTAATAATGTGTGTATATATATAGTCTTATAAAATATTAGTTTTATATATTTATATATATATTCTTGTAATATAGTATTAATTTTTATTATATATATCTATATCTATCTATCTATATATATATATACATACACACACACACATACATTTTTTTTTTCTTGTAAAATACTAGTTATCATTATAAGTGGTCGTGTTTTTATAGATGAGGTAGATGCG
>CAHIKZ030004943.1:1495000-1522500 GCA_903632075.3 Acanthosepion pharaonis
ATTGTTTCGTTTATTACTATAGATTTTACTAGCCTAAAAGCAGAACATGTCAACTGGGTGGTAAACTAAATGGATGGGGATTTGACATCATTCACACTTTATTGCTTAAGACAGGTTCAAAGATATCCAACCAAGATCCAACTTCCATTATTGTTTTGTTTTCTCTTTTAATCGCTAGGATATTCCTTGTCACTGTGATTTGCTTAATTAGATCCGCTCTTGATATCATGAGCTACACATAAATCCAATTTTAACTCAAAGCTTAAACTTTACGTTTTAGAAAGCCAGAGTTAATATTATACAAGCAGTAAGTTGGAGTTAATATTTTACAAGCTGTAAGCTAGCAGACAGATTGAGGAGTTTATATGTTTGTGCTCCCTTTTGAGGGTTCTTGCAATTCATTAATTCTACCGTTTTATTCCTCTGTTTTTCTTTCTTTCTTTCTTTCTTTCTTTCTTTCTTTCTATGAAGATAACTAAACGAGAAGCGTAACAATTGAGGATGTGCAAGGTGGTTATTAGTCGCTTAGATGTGAGGGGTTATAAATTTTCCTTCATCCATAGGTTAATGAATAAAAATTTTGCAAACCTAAGCAAATCTATAAGATCTACTATTTTCCTCCCTGCTTCATAAAAGATGGACATAAATAACATGGCTTCCGAATTAAGTTCCATAACTCTGAAATGAGTTATTTGATTTTTTTACGGCTTATCGATCTTTAGCATGTTATTTGAGGCCAGAAAATATTTTTTATATTGAAAGATTTGTTTGTAGATAATAATAATTTACTGCTAAAAGTACTTTATAATTAATACATAGCTAGAGGGAGAAGCGAGTGGTTTATACCTTTTCCAAGAATATTTGCGTATGAGTGAATATAACGAACCCACATGGAATTAGAACTCGGCTCTAACATTTCCAATTCCGAGCCCTTTTAGCATACACCAACTGCACATACAACACCTGATATTTCCAAGCAGTCATCCCTCGAGTGACAGCCCAGCCTCACCGTTTCTTAGTGATCTTAGGAGAACCGGTCATTAAATATATGATCATGGCCTCCAGAACTCTGAACTAGAGAAATAGAAATGTAGCGGTTATATTAAAAAAATTAATGTTACTCGCTGACATGAATTTGAAAGCGATTTGAAAATTATGTAGTTATACTTATTATTCAGGTATAATTTATTCATTTCCAGTTTTACAATTAGGATATTGGGACCTTATTTTTAGCCTTTGTGTTAATTGATTCTTGCTTATTGGCATTCAAATGGCAATGAGTTACATGACACATAGTTAACAAAAAATATTTCAGACTTAACTCAAGTGGAGATGACAAAAACCTTGGCAAACCACTGAGTTCAACACAGAACTGGCGCAAGCATCTCGTGTGCCCCCAATCCATGGCCCAAGAATCTATGATACGGCCCGCACTCAACTACATCACAATTTTCATGAGGCAGTATTCATATAAAACACAAATTTTATTGTATATTAATTAGGTACATTAAAGGATCATTTGCAATATAGGTGATAAATTCAACTAGAAAAATTGAATAGAAATACATCTGTCATATTATATCATTCCATCTTCAACAAATCAACAATGTTGTGCGGTAATTTTAATATCAACTCGATATATTTCTTATTAAAATGTTGAATAATTTTAACCCATTCCAAAGAGTGAATTTTATATAGTATTGTTTTATATACTTACATGAGTAAAAGAAATTCACTGATTCGAATGAAAATAAGATTCCAGAATGACATCAAAATCCGTGGTAATTTTTCATCCTTTAATAGTCAGTTGTTCATAGCGAGGGTCACATAGCAATGCCCGGGTGATCCCAATCAAGTTTTCCCCACTCCCAACCGGTCCTGTATCAACATATCCACTGCCCGATACAGCGTTATTAAGTATAATTTGTTCTGAGATTTGCAATATATAAAGTTCGATCACTGTGACTAATATTCCGCGATGAATTAAGTAGAAAAATAATTATTTCATATTTAAGATAAATACTTTTTCACCAAAGGACTACTTATTTATCATTTAAGTAAATAGGAGTCTTTAACGCTTATGGTGTTTACTTACCGTCGTTGATAATCCATTAAAATATTTTCTAAAGGCCTGCAATCATTGGAAAAAATAGCGTAATACGTATTTCAACGGGAAGATTTATTCGGACTGATTTCCCCGTTTTTTATAACGTAACTTTTCAGGCATTCTCCCCCTATATCTAAAAATGTGCTAACACGATCTGAGTTGTGTTTGCGTTTCCACCTTCCATAAAAGACATACTAAAAGCGTGGAAAGCCAACAGTAACAGAAATTGAAATTTAATAAAGAAAGAAAGAAATTAAATGGTTGCTATCTCACGTCCGAAAGTGTTCAGCGAAAAACATTTTTTTTGGTTATTTTTATATTTTATTTCATTCCTTTTTTTTTCTTCTTTTTCCTTTATTTTCCCTTATACTTTCTTTTCAAAATTTTAATATTATTGAGGTGATAGAACAATCTTTTCTTAAGTCAATAAATAGTAAATTCGTGTCGGGAGCTAATTAAGAAGAGTGCCCTCATTCCGGCTACGCAATGCCTGTGGACTCTTTTATAGACTAAGCCTTGCATTCTGTCCTTCCATTAATTCAGTCAGTTCGAACCTTGATATTTCTGCGCTGATTGGTGGTCGTGCCCAGGTAAAAGTGAAGATCTGTTGCTGATTTCCGAAGTTGACACGATTTCTGCATTTCGAAAATTGACAGAATACAACCGTTTCTCCTTTAGTGACTTTGAACCAAACTAAGTTCCGCTTTTTCTCCGAATTGTTGAGATAAGTAATAACCAATTTTACAGACTGATTTATTCAGAAAGCTGTCTAAATTACAGGCATTCTAACAGTGAGGATGAGGATACGTTTGAATAAATCAGTATATGTTAAAATTAGTAAATACCTCGCTTTACTAACAGACGCAATTCGTCTGCTGGTGTACATTTCTTAAATATAAATTGATGGAAGAAGAATAACCTTTATTTTGTTCACAAAAGAGACTGCTGTCATACAAAAATAATATAAGGTAGGTAATTTAGAAAAATATTCCATTCAAAATTATTTGAGGCTCCTAGTCGGAAGTTTTATGATATATATATATATATATATATATATATATATATATATATATATATATATATATATATATATATATGAAAGAGATTATAGTTGTTCCATCGAGAGAAAAGTGTATATATTAAAACGAAGGTGTGACACCGCAAATGTTTTTGTTTGTAATGTAGATTTTTTTTTTAAATATATTATGCATATGCTACAATATGGAAAATAAAACATAACATATTTTTTTTTAAATCCACATTACATCCAAAAACGTTTGCGATTTCTCTCTTCTTTTGAATATATATATATATATATATATATATATATATATATATATATATAGATAGATAGATAGATAGATAGATAGATAGATAGATAGATAGATATACATGTTTTATTAAAGACGACAGATAAGGTACTGCGATTAAGCTTGTATATATATATATATATATATATATATATACTTTTGTGTTCGAACAAGTGTTTTCCTTTTTCTGATAACATCATTTGTAAAACCAAAAGTAGAAAAATAATATCATCCTTGATAATGGATAAAAGTATAGCAGAAGGCGCTTGGAATTACAGGAAATTTTATAGTTTTACACATTCTGTGTCCAGAAAAGAAAACATGTTCGAACACAAGAAAAAAACAAATGAAAATCTTAATTGCAGTACCAAGTCTGTCGTGTTTAATGAAACATGTATGAAAGAAGGATTGGTGCCTAAATACACAATTACATATATATATATATATATATATATATATATATATATATATATATATATATATATATATATATATATATGTGTGTGTGTGTGTGTGGTAAATATTTTGGAAGCCATAACCTGTCAGTTATAGACATATGGATTTCTACAAATTCCTGTTCTTTAAGATTTTTGACTTCTTACAGATGCTTTCTCCGAATTCCTGAATTCATAGTTTTCTGGGATTTACTACTAAGGCTTTACATCTCAGTCTGCGGTATAATGTTTACACGCTGAAACAGAGTTTTGCGTTCGATTACCAAAACAATGTGTCGTTCCCGGTCACTATATATATGGCGACCGATTGGGAACACCGGCTAATCTAAGCAATCTACTGCAATCAGAAATGTGTTACGGCTTTAAATAACCCACAAAGGGTTGATAATCCATAAAAACTAAAACCAATTTACTATTTTACTTAAAGCTACTGTAAAACGTAGATGAGCCCATGTTTTTCTAATTCATTATTGTGAAAAGAACACAAATATCTTGATCGGAAGACTGAAACATTTTCGCGCCAAAACTATATAGATTTCCTCTGGAAAGTTTTTACTTTCTTTTTTTTATTACTTTGTGGTAATTATGTAGAAATGATAAAATATCATTTTCTTTTCTTTTAAATAATTAAAATATCGACTAATAAGTATTTTGTTTCCTAAAATTAAAAAAAGCAGTATTAACGTAAAGTAGCATATAATAATAATAATAATAATAATAATAATAATAATAAGAAGAAGAAGAAGAAGAAGAAGAAGAAGAAGAAACATAAAAAACAGAATATGCTTGCTTAATGACATGGCAGTTCTTGCAGATTCTAATGTATCGTTGAAGTTCTTCAAAAACATATCAAAATTCAAGTATATTGAAGAGGAAATCTCAAAGATGTGGTACATGAGGACATCAATCATTTCGCTTGTAGCTGGAACCCTCGGATTGAATGATTCTTGGAAGCTCATGCCTTAAAAAATACAAAAAAATGTACTGTCAATTACAGATCACACATTACGAAGATCTTTATCTTTGTTAAAATTGTGTGATCCTTTTTTTTTAATTTTTTACAAAAATGCTCAGTGAAAAATGTCATGAAGCCATTTCTGACCTTAGGTCTCTGGTTGGGACCCGGAAGGAAATGTGCAAACAGAAATCAAAGGAAATAATAATAATAATAAAGAGCTAAAATCAAAACAACAGTACAACAGATCCTTTTTTAGCATTTCAATTTCGATTTCCAGTATGGAAAGGCAAACAGATTTCAGTATATAAAAATAAGCTTACGGACAAATGACATTGAAACGCTAATTCAGGTTTTGTCACTGAAGTTAAGCAGTGTCGAGCCCGGTCAGTACTTAGATAGGGGACCGCTTGGGGACACCGGGTACTGTAAACGAAAAACCGAGAACGAAACCAGTTTAGAATGGGACAAGTAACGCCACCCCCATACAAATCCACCATCATAAATCTTTACCTGCTATAGAAACAACAAAGACTGGTGTTGCGGAGAACTGTGGCCACAAAATCCACAGTTGAGTCCACGACTTTACTTACACCATATAATAGTGATTTTCCAAGCGTAACTTAGATGTGACACAAGGTCAAAAGTATGGCGCACCCAGTGAGGATCGAACTCATTACTCAGTCGTAATTGGTCTAGCGAGACAAGCTTGCTAACCATTACACCACCTCCGGGTGCCTTTCCACCATACAATAAAATGTTATCAAAACAGGGATTGTCTGCAGAAAATGAAAACTATGCTCTATTGTGTTTAGAGACAGATTGCATGTAAAAGTCATAGGCAGACATAATGAAGACGAACTTCGAAATTCAATTATATCATTAATATGTTGCTTCTGTTAACAAGAAAGATTGGAAATCGACTAAAATTGGAGATATCAGGACCTTGCTCGAGGTGTGAAACATGAGAGTGAGTGTTTCGATAGTAGTGATTGGAGCATTGAGAACTCTTCCAAAGGGCCTAGATGCGATATTGGACATATTAGAGAAGTATACAGAATCTTTTTAGACAACAATATTGTAATAAAAAGAATTACTGACGGTAATGGATATACAAGTAGTTTTGCTGTTATGTTAGTCCAAGTGGCAATCCCTAGCTACCTCGCGCAACTAGAATGTTAACATTTATAACTTGATATGACCCAAAGCATGACCAATATCATTGATTTGCGACTAAAGCAAATTTGCTCCTAATGTGTGCAAAACAGTTAAAAGTTATTAAAAACAGTTATACATTGATAAGTGTACCAATTTGGATTTTGATGTTTTTTTTTATTAAGAATAAGTAGAAAAACTGAGAAGCCAAAAACTAAAAATATCTTGATACTTGTCGAACAAGACGCCTTCCATTATCCAGGCCAGACACGAGAGAAAGGAATGGAATTCTGTCAAACACCAAATATGGCTGCTCTTTCAGACAATCGCTTAAAGTAAAATAGTTGATCAATATCAAAAGAAATATCGAGAATAGTGTGGTTATTATATGCACGCTTTGAAAATTGACTCTGAATCTCAAATTATAGCATTTTATGGCAAGTTTTTTTTTTTTTTTTATCGCGTGACCTTGTAGGGTCGTAGTGTCACCATGTGTACTGCAGCCACAGTAGAAGTGATGTTTCTTGGGTAAGATAGCCTGACGGAGCCCAACCATCGCCAGGACAGTTTTGAATCCAGAGCTTTTCATTCTCCTAGGCTGGTTGCCACCCAAGTTTATAAAACCCAGTTCGTCCTGCTATTTACCCATAACCTGGGGAAGAAGAGGATCCATATTCCGTGTTATAAGAGATACTAAAAAATGGCTCCTAAAAGAAATTTAGAAATTTGAGTGAAAATTAAAACAATGTAGTCACGGCACAGACAAACTCAGTGAGAATATGAAGAAGAGCATCAAACATAAAAAGAGAAATGTGATCGGTCATTGTTCGTTTTAAAATACTTAAAAGGTAAATCAAACATTTACGTTTTCCTTAAACTACTCATGTCTTGCTTTAAATATCGATAGTGGAATGGTAACATGGGTACAAAGTTATTGAAGAGAATATGGATGCGGTCAATTATGAGGCGGTATGAATTTATAAGAAATGTTAATTACAAATATGAGATGAAATACCAAACCTAGTCATTGAAAACAAAGAGTAAAGATCTATTCGATTGTAGATATCGCTGTTTCCAGTTGCTGATAATCAGATTGAAAATGAAAGTGATAAAGAAGTTGTAATAATGTCGGGATTTTGCTAGCAAAGAGAAATTTTTGAAACATGAAGATGATAGTTACAGTGACGGATAAATTGTCGCCGAAATTGCTAAAAAAATGAAAATAAAACTGACATCTCAATTTAACAGATATATTTAGCAAAATGACACAAAATATAGTAAATTTATTCAATGAAATCGGCATTGGTTTCAACCACGGCCTCCAGACGACTTCAGAGTCTCCTTCAACTCATCTGGAAGGTCTCCTTGTTTGAGTTAATGAATACTGCCATAATCCTTGCCTTCAGTTCATTTGACTCTGATTCGGGCTATAAGTTCGATTCCGGCCCAAATACTGCGGAACTTCAAAAACTCACGTCACGAAAACTCTCACTTTAACTCTTGGCAATTTTAAGAAATGATTTCTTCAATTCATAAAGTCTGGGAGCTATTTTAAACTGAATTTAAGTCAACTTTTAATTCACGAAGTTTTTGTGTTACTTTAATCTCAATATAACTGAAAATCTTTTTAAATCAGTAATTTTTTTTTAGTTATTTAAAAATTTGAATATTTAACTGTTCTCTCCTCATCCGGACACAGATCTCCTGCTCCATGGAGTGAACTGAGGAATTCAAGTTATTTCTTCAATATTATCATTGATGTTTTCTAAGCTGGGCCAGAGGTCCCTTTAGTTTTGAATTGGATGCCAGATTAACTCTCTACAGGAGCTAGCTGGAAAGTCCGCACGGAGTACAGCTTTTGTGTTAGTTAATTTTAAAAAAATAGAGCTATTTTAAAATCTCCATGATATCTAATCAGTGACTTTTGACATAGAATGTCACTGTGGACCGCTTGATCTCCCATTCAAATATAATATCGAAAAATATAAGCATAAAATGTATTATATTCCCAGGAGATTTTTTTTTACCTTACCTTCCTCTTCTCTACCTAACCATTAAAACTGAACAAAATTTCATATGAAGAGAGAATGTAATGTAATATCATCAGGCACCTTTTCTACTGAGACGACCTTAAATTATACGATAACGACAATGGCGGACAGGAAGGACTTTCCAGTAACAGTTGAAAGCTTTAGTGACGACAGGATTAGCGTTTGGCTTAGATAAGTTTACTACGGCTGCATCCGGAATATCTAGGTTGTTGAGAACTAAAACTACGGAGATAGATATGGGGGTCGTGATAAAAACTCTACAACAAGAAGTACACAAGTATTTAGGGGTCAAAAAAGAAAAGGGAATCTATTTTGTAAATCCAAAGGAAAAATGAAAAAAAAGAAGTTGTTTTTAGACGAGAACGGATAGATGAGTATGCACAGGATTCCAAACAAGACATAATTCTCAAAATAATGCAATTTTAATAATTGTTTTAACTCATAGTTTAACATGATTAGAAATAAAATTAGAAAAATGAGCAGATATTAACAAAGGAAGCATTATCCATAAGAAGGGGGATCAGGTAAAGAGACAGCTTGAATTGAAATACACACCAACTGGAATAAAACAATATTTTAAGAACATCTACAAGCATGAATACAAGAACTTCCATTCGATGAGAAATGAAAGTAAAATGTTTGTAAAAGTTCTGAATTATAAGCTGGGAAGATTATGGATATATCGAATATTTAAGTAGCTTACAAAGGAACATATCAATACACAAGTTGAACATAAATTGGAAGCAGAAACTTAGACATGGTCAATACGTTTTTCAAAGCAAATGTATTGATGCAGAACAAATTGCACGCATCACTGTCTTGGAACACGTGGAGTCAAAGCAGAAACAGGTGTTTCATGTTCATCCGCAAATTATCAGAAAATTGTTCACCAATAATAATAATTATCATCAAATAAATTTCTAAAAAACAGGGCTTATCTGAAAAATCGATTTACATGTAGTAACAATTAAACCCATTGTTTCTGGTTGATCGATTTTCACTATAATGTCTCACAAGTATATGAGTCATTTAAATATTTGGCGTGGTGAGAGCATCACATGTACTGCTGCCATAACACCAGTGGTGTGTCTAAGGCAAGATGACCGGACGGATCCCATCCTTTTTCAGGCTGGTTTTGAATTGTGTTCTACTTATAGACTGGTTGCCTGCCCAGGGCAAGAGAGAAAAAAGGGATTCATGATCCATAGAGATTAGCATGAGGTGAGCAAAACAGAATCGACTGGAAACTGATCGCTCACAAGATCCCTACGACTGTTTCACTGAATGTAAAAAAATGTCACAATAAAAAGTCTATAACAGTATTGTAAAACTAGCAATCATAAACAAACTACAGGAAGTAAATAGCTATTACGAAAATCACCTTAGAACCATTATCTGAAAGGTGACGTTTGATTTTGGTACTTTAAGATCCTTAAAAGACATTGAATAATTATCAGATAACAGAAGAAGAAAACGGGCCTTTTAATTGCTATTATCGAAATATATCAGTAAAAGTGTTAATGAAATAAAGACTTTGAAATTAAAAGCCAAAACATGTAACCCTTACTGAAACTAAAAGCTTATTTCGAAAATTATTGTTAATGTAATCTTCCTATCATATGAATATGAAAATGAATGTGTAAGTCTCCTCATGCACCAATTGCTTAAAGTCTTTGGTAATGAACCGGTAATAGATTTTATCAAATAGAATTAATAATTAGTAATTTCTGAATTAAGAAAGATTGTGTTAAATAGTATTGCTCACATACTGAGATATCAATCCAAGAAAATGCTCCATAGGTTTTCAGAAGAACGATTTCTGTTTTTGTTTTTTGTTTTTTTTAATCAATTCCCCGCCAATGAAAAAATAAGAGAAGACTTTAGAGCAGTGATTCTCAACCGTTGTGCTGTTGAACACTAGTTTCCCGCGCGATCCTCTTAAGTGTGACGGAAAATATTGTCACGTCTCTGTGGAAGTAGTAATGGCACAACATTAGTATTTGAATAAATGAATAAGTATTAAACTTTTTTCAACTAACTATTTTCGCTATTCTTCGATTATGTTATTTTAAATACTTTGTTTTCATATTCATTTTTTAAAAGTATTTTTATGTTTTTAATTAATTTAAAAAAAAAATTCTAGTGATCGATGGCTCAAAATATAACATTAGACGATACCAACTGATCCATCTTGGATTTCAATACAAAAGGAATATCCTTCATTATCCGAAAAGACTTTATTAATTTTATTGCAATGTTCTAATTCTTATTTATGTGAACTGGGCTTCTCAACCTTAAATAACATCAAGAAGCGAGAAGACAACGTTCAGCTGCAGATGAAATGAGAGTTTGCTTATCTCACATTCGAACATTTTGGAAATCGCGAAAAACACAAGGCACAGATTTCACACTAAGCTGAACAAATAGTTGAATACAAACATGTAATTAAGGTAAGCTCATATTTGTGCGTGTGTGTGTGTTTAATTTATGTTTTTATGTCATAACATTTAAATATATACCCTTTAAAATATTTGCTCCTTGGTGTGCCGTTGCTTAAAAAGGTTGAGAAACACAGCTTTAGAGCGAACCAGAAGGTTAATCCCAAAGAGGGAAAAAAGATAATCCTCTACCCGTGTTCAAGAATCAAAATAAATAAATAATCTCTCAGGAACTGAAAATAGATTAAACCTGAAACTTGATACAATAATACTTGAGATTAAATCACGATTTTTTTTCTGCTTCTATTGCCATTGACATATCTTGTGTGTGTTAAATTCTCCAAGATGTTTATCCTCATTATGTTTCTGAAAAATGTTCAGCTGTCACTCCCTGATTGTTTGCAGTGGCTTCTTTGTAGTTCATATGCTCTTAAAACAAACCCATTCTTCAAATGCTCGCCACGTAATATTCTTAATATTTGTTGGTACAAGCAATATCTCTGTCGCGTTAAGTATATGTGAAAAAAAGTTCAGAATTCAATGTCAGGTAGATAGACAGATTATGAAGGGACTGAGATAGATAGATAGATAGATAGATAGATAGATAGATAGATAGATAGATAGATAGATAGATTAAATACCACTATAACACGTGAAATTACAAATAAGGTCTACTAAAGAAAGGCGATTCCATATATAGTAACACATAAAATTTTGGAAGGAGAGATGAAAATGTCACCGCAGGCATCATTGTATCTCAACGCTGGCGACGTTTATACTCATTGCATATAAGTAATGTTTTGAATAGTTTAGCCCACTGACTTTATTTATACTCCCCCTTAGTAAGTTGAAACAACTTTCATTATTGTTGGAAGTGTTCACTGCAAGCAGGTGTCAAAGAAAGAGGATATTAATATTCTCGTTTCGTTTAATTAAATTCATCTGAGAATGGTCGTTTCGTAACATTTCTAGATGTTGTATGGTAATTTCAATTAATTGCTGCAAATGTTGAACGCGACATGTCAATGATTCTTCAATAACGGCAAGAATAGTTAAAAGAACATCACCCAACCCTCGCCGCCTTTAAACCAGTTTTGATTTGGCCAAGTAGTACAGACGCATGCTAACATCGGGCATTTATTTTTTTTCATATCAACAATATTATGAAAATGTATGGTAAAGTCACAGATATACAAAATATATATATATATATATATATATATATATATATATATATATATATATATATATATATATGATAAATACAGAGAAACTGTCATTTAACTGATCGGTGTCACACTCGTCATGTCGACTTAAAAGTTTCTTAAACGTATAGAATACCAATAATGAAAAAAACAAAAAACTAAACAAATTGAGTTTCTTTTTTCCAGGTTTTCAGATGGGACGTTAACACATCTTGATACCAATTGTCGTAGAATTAAGTGAAAAAATATGTGAGTTATTCAACTAGAAAGAGAACAGTTAAAAATCATTTTGTGTCAGCCCCCACTGTCTTCTCATCTGAGCAATGGTGAGAAAAAAATGTCATTCAGGCCCTCAGTAATGGCACCAACATTCATACTCTAGCTTTCATCTTCAAAATCCATTCACTTACCATCACGAGAACTGTGAGTAAGTAAAACAGTAGACTGAAAAATTGGATCAGAATGTCACAACAGAAAGAGG
This sequence comes from Acanthosepion pharaonis, assembly GCA_903632075.3. Classification (NCBI taxonomy): domain Eukaryota; kingdom Metazoa; phylum Mollusca; class Cephalopoda; order Sepiida; family Sepiidae; genus Acanthosepion; species Acanthosepion pharaonis. The sequence goes on from CAHIKZ030004943.1 coordinate 1,507,158, forward strand.
GATCATCATTTCAACTTGCGTACGTGAAATGTGTGAGGCAACTTTTTCCACCAGTACAGAAAGTTAGAAAGTTAGAGAGGGCGAAGTTCATCTTAATTAGTTGGAAAATGAATAATAATAATATATATATATATATATATATATATATATATATATATATATATATATATATATTTCGAACATCATTTCACGACACGTGGCTATAAACAACACCTAATCAGGGAACAAATAAATAAAGCAATTTCCACACCTAGCGAAGATACCCTAATGTAAAAAAGAATTAAAATAAATCCAGACGTATCTCTCTAGTTACCACTTTCAACACCACGCTTCCTCCACTATCTCAGATAATCAAAAGTCGCTGGGTAATACTACTTCTCAAAACAGACCTAAAATTTTGGTTTGACGATCCCAGTCTTCTAGCATACCGTTAATAAAATATTCTACCTGGATCCTTCCTCTTGGAAAATTTTTTTCTGAAAATATACATGTATGGGAATTTTTTAGATATATTTTTCATATGTATGTATATTTTCCACTAAATATCTATATATATATATATATATATATATATATATATATATATATATATATATATATATATATATATATATATATATATATATATATATATATATATACATATATATATATATATATATATATATATATATATATATATATATATATATATATATATATATATATATATATATATATATATATATATATATATATATATATAATAAATTTTGTATCCGCCTTGGAACACATGATTTATATATGCGTCCTTGAATGTGCTTTGATAAATTTACATTTTAGACACCATTACATATTTTATTAAAGTCACACTCAAATCGATGTCTTAAACCTTTCACAATACGGTCATTTGATAAATATACCATATGGATTACAGTTTATATTTTTTATTATATAATATTCAATAAATTGTGTGAGATATTATGCAAATCGACGTTCGTCTACCATATGGTAAGTATATATATATATATATATATATATATATATATATATATATATATATATATATATATATATATATATATATATAATATATATATTTCAACCTTCATGAGTTTCCGATCCTTAGCTATGATAGAATAATGATGAACATGACATTTTCGTTTATGGTCGATTTCATCACGTTCCTTCTGTTATGCGAACAGAGTAATTACACATTCTTATTGTTCAACGTAGATTCCAAGACTGCTAGAATAACCTCATAAAATTATGAATGTTTGCGAAGAGATCGGCACCTTTGCAGACATCTATTGGTACTGATTCATTCTCTAGATGTTGAATTCATGGAAATTTCCAAAGGAATAGGGTGATGCAATGATGGTAGTATTATGTAAATCCAAAAGGATAAAGAGCAGAGTGGACATTATTCTGGTATAGCTTTACTTTCACCAGTCGTTAAAATCCTAACGTCGATTTTACTGCCTTGACTAAATATTCACATTGGGAATACGATAATGCCAGAGTGGCAATGTCGCTTCTGAGAGGAATTCCGGATATGATTTTCGTATGAGCAAAAGAACATTAACTGTTCCAGGTCATCGACACTGTGAACAGAGAAATTAAGTGGAAGATCTTGAGACGCTTAAGTTGTCTGGTCATTTCGTATATTTTACCCTGACTTTTCATATTGACATGGAAATGTCAGTTAACTCATCAAAAATGACACGAAACATGGAAACATTTGTAAACATCCTTAAAAGAAATGTACTTTCCTTTTACTTTAACTAAATTTTGCCAAACATGCATATATATATATATATATATATATAGCTTATAAATATATATATATATACATAATTTATATATATATATAAATATATATATACATAATTTACATCATATATATATATATATATATATATATATATATATATATATATATATATATATAAATTTAGTGAGCCAACAAACAAGCCTACAGGTTTCACCTAAACGGATATGCTCTTTCCCTTTTGCCTCTTTAGCCGGCATTCCAAGACGATCCGTTTAGGTGAAACCTGGGTAGGTTTGTCTGGCTCACTAGGTTTATCTAGGTCTGCTCTACGGTTGTATTGAGCTCTTTTGTTAGTTAGTTGTTTACTCGTATCGGTTTTTTTTCTTTGGGTTTTAAACCTGTATCTGCGATTTTTTTTCGACAGACTTTCATGTTTCTAGATCTTTCTTTTTTAAAACCTTTTCTCCTTCGAGATTGATTTGATTATTGGCAAATCAAAAATTCGAAGGTTTTTCGAAACGAGTATATATATATATATATATATATATATATATATATATATATATATATATATATATATATAATAAATATATATTATATATATATTTTATATATATATATATATATATATTGAAAGATATATTCAAAATATTTTTCAGTTGAGTAATTGAAAGATAGGCTAATTCTATAAGCAACAGCTTCTGTAAAATGAATTTAGATCACCCTGAGTGACTAGCGTTTGTTTACATTCGTAAGGAAAATACGCTAGAATTAGCTGTTTTTCTATGCCGAGGGAAGATAGCTCAGGTGTAGAAACTCTGACTGACACCAAATCGTTTGGGATTCGCTCTTGGCTTGAGGTATTCGGATGTCTAGTCACACCGAAGCTGCGAAATAGTACTCTTTGCGAATGATATATATATATATATATATATATATATATATATATATTGAGGAAAGATGTATGAAAAAGTGGCAAAAATTTTCGTGTGATGGGTTCGACATATAGGACTTCAAAAGACTAAGTTTGTTTGCACTGATGCGACTGCGCATGAGCGGAACGACGCTGAGAATTTTTTATTTTTTTTTTACAAATTTTCATATATCTTTTCTCGACTATTGTTTTTGATACATAAAATGTATATATTGTTGACCTATATATATATATATATATATATATATATATATATATATATATATATATGTGTGTGTGTGTGTGTGTGTGTGTGTGTTTATATATATATATATATATATATATATATGTACAAGAACAATATATTTTTATTGAAAGGTTTTCAGTAGAGTAATTAAATTAATTAACTTTTCAACGTTTGATACGCAGCGGTGAATGTTGACAATATCACTAGCAAATATTTCTCACCTATTTATTGCATAAAAACAAGCTGACGCTCAAGTAACCTCGGTTGGAATGTGTTAGTGTGCGTTCATCGGCGTATGTTCAAAGAGATTCTTTGTACATACGCCTAAAAGAAACGTGTCCTCATTCTATTTGTCCATGCATATCTACATCTCCCCCATCTCTCTCTCTCTCTTTATCTCTCTCTCTCTCTCTTTATCTCTCTCTCAGTGGTCTGGAATTAACCTTTGATGTATTTAAAACACAAAAGCTTCTTTAAATGATTTTTATGTAATGTTTCTTTTATGAATGTGCTTTTCTTATAGGAAAATATTTATTTTTGCGCCCGATTTAGGAACTTTTCATCCATAAAAATTTCGTTGTACGTTGATTAATTAAACGTAGTATTTCGACTAAAACGTAGTTTAATAGGAAAGTTAAGTATGTCGCCTAAATTCGAATTAGAAACCTGTGTAGAACTTATAACTGCATTTTGGGATATCTTAAGCTTAATAAAGCATTTATTGAATATTTGTTACAGCCATTCCCAATGACAGAGACTTACAATGGATAGCCTTGATTTTGTTGGTTTGGTTTGGTTTGGTTTGGTTTGGTTTGTTTAAGGGCATACCAACCCAAATGGGTCATTTAATGCCGATACTTTTTTTTTTGCTGGTAATATATTTGCTTTGTCAAAAATCTATTTTTGTTAATATTTTTTATCAAAAATGTATAGCTGGTAATATTATTTTTTTTTTTATTTTTGATATTATTTTTTCAAAAACATATAGGTGGCAACATTATTTTTTCAAAAAACATATTATCAGAGGCCTTGCTGTAGGACGTAGTTTATCGTCATACCCAAGATGCGGATGTAGTTTATCGTCATACCCAGGACGCGGATATAGTCTGAGTGTTAACTATTTTCCCATAGCTGGGACCCTAACACTCCAGATCAGTGTGCACCTGGGAACACCAGCAATTAAGAGGTGGTTCGACGCTCCTCAAATCCCCCTGATCAGAGGCCTTGCTTTTGGACATAGTTTATCGTCTTACCCAGGACGCGGATGTAATCTATCTTCATACCCAGGACGTGGATATAGTTTATTGTTAACTTTTTGTCCATAGATGAGACCCTAACAAGAGCTACCACCCCAGGTCAGTGTTGACCTGGGAACACCAGCAATTAAGTGTTGGTTCTACGCTCCTCAAATCCTCATGATTAGAAGCCTTGCTTTTGGATAGAGTTTATCGTCTTACCCGGGAGGCGGATGTAGTTTATCGCCATACCCAGAATGCGATTTTGTTGTTGAAGATTTTCCCTATCCTCTACTTCTTTTGGCCGCTGACCTTGAGCATGCTGGTGAAACTTGAGTACTCAGTGGTAATTAACCTCAATGAACTAGCCATGATTATGCTAGATGAATTTGATAAAGATGCCTCTATGTCAGATATAATTTGAAAATCCTAGTCTGATATATGGTCCCAAATATGGCGGCCCAGAGAAGTATCGAAATCACTAGACGTACAGAATCCGGTGAGACTACATTGCCAACATTATCGCTCTCGGGGTGGCACACTAACTACCGAATAATGTGATTTATTCTACACGGTCACATATAGCAATAGATAGATGTGAAAAGATAGATAGGAATTATATCCCAGATTTATATAATTCCCTCTCTCTCCCCCTCTGTCTATTTATATATATATATATATATATATATATATATATATATATATATATATATATATATATATATATATATATAGATAGATATATGACCAAGGGATTTCAGAGCAGCATGAATCCATCCAGCTCTTATCTTAAATAACTACTTAAAAGAGACAGTTTGCCCAACACAAGGAGTGGTCAAAATTCAAAATATAAAAAAAAAACAACTGAAAGCTACAGACAAAAGTTCATTTTCTCCATCAAGACGTTCATTTCTGTAGTTCACTGCTACCAGCAAGCAGTATTTTTTTCCTGATGATAGTCATGCTGGCCGAAACTAGTCGAGGAATCTAAATGACATAATAATAAAAAAAGAAAGAATATTAATGTACAACCCAGTGTGTCTGAAGATTTTAATTTTTAATATTTTGATTGTTTTTAATTTTATATATATTTATATATATATATATATATATATATATATATATATATATATATATATATATATATATAAAAGAGAGAGAGAAAGAGAGAGAGAGAGAGAGCATATCTGCATTCAGGCATGTTTCAGTGTATATTTTAAACATCTTGTGTCTATTTTTATAATAATCCTTTATAGTTCTCTAGTTAACTTGATGTTAAGTCGAAATTCATCATGGAATGCACCGTATTTTTATTAACCCAAGTACTTTCGATCTCCTGCTTGATCATTCTCAGTGATGAATTGCGAAGACAAACGTAATGTAACTGTGAACGTTGTGATGGTTTTTGTAAACACATGTGAACCGTTCTGTTGTAATTATTTTAAATTGACCGTTGTAAATCCAATGTATTTTTTTGGGGGGGGGTAAACAAGCGTTCACATTGTAAGGTCGCTAAACAAAAATGGTAAAAATGCACCATGGCGTTAAATGATAGTCAATTCAAATGCATTTTTAAAATATATATATATATATATATATATATATATATATATATATATGTCTGAATGACTGCATCTGGATCCTAAAAATAACTGGGACAGCAACTTACCACGAAAAGATTAACCGGTTTCTATTTATTCTGCCTCTGAATATATTTCAATTTCTCTCTCTCTCTCTCTCTATCTATATATATATATATATATATATATATATATATATATATATATATATATACACACAGGCGCACAAACATATATATGTGTATGTATGTATATATATATATATATATACATATATATATATATATATATATATATAATAAAAGGAAGAGGTTATAATAGTTCCAACGAGAGAAAATTGTGTATATTCAAAAGTAGAGAGAAACCGCAAACGTTTTTGTTTGTAATGTGGATATTTAAAAAAATATATTATGCTTTATTTTACATCATTTTTACAATTTTTTTTTTTACATTTTTCCATAATAATTTCCATTATGGAAAATAAAGCATAATATTTTTTTTAAAAATCCACTTTAAAACCAAAAACGTTTACGGTTTCTCTTTTCTTTTTAATATAGTGTAGAAAGAACTAGAGAGGAACGAGGATAACCAACTAAATGAAATATGAACAGGCTTTGCCCGAAAGATAGGTCATCATATCTCCTCCTCTTACCTATCTTTCTGTCGGCCTCACTCTTTCTGTCTAGGCAGACAGATAGGTAAATATTAACTCAGGATTCATGTGACACTTTAAAAAAAAATGTACAAAATGACGACCGAGTTAGGAGATCATCAAAATTAGAACTCCTCAGAACTGGTTTATTTACATTGTTCCATTGTTTCTAAGACGAGGAACATAACAAAGCAAAGCAATTAAACAACAACAACAAAAGAAAAAGAAAGTATTTCATCAGTTCATCTTGAATCCCACCCAATCACAGGGCAAACGAACATCATATGCTAAGTGATATGTCCCTTTCAGTGAAAAACCGCGATGGCTGGTCGCACAGGTTTGGTAACATTCGTTCGTTGGACCTTCGGGCCGGACACCTGCGATAGGTTGATTTGATGGTAATGGTCATCGACTTCTCGAATTAGACTGATTCAGAATGAGTTGATTATTAGCGGGTTAGGCGAAAAGAAACAAATGCAAGAAAGTTGAAAAAAAAAACAATGAATCTTATCAAGAGGATTCAAAAACAGATGAATCTATGAATGAAATGAATGTGTTGAAATCACGAGCAAAAAGGCCAAAAGGAAGAACAGAAAGATGTCTCCGGAAAAACGTTTGATAAAAAATAGAATAAAACTTTAAAAGTCCCGATGAATAAAAACGTAAAAGAAATTATAAAAGAAAAAGGAAATGAACAAAAAAAAAAAAATTAAAATTTAAAATGAATTACAAAAGGTAATTTTCATATTTCCCCTATAAGCAGCTATCTTCTGGATATAATTACTAAGTTTATTGTCTTCTTTCATTAACACGTATTAAGCTCAGATATTGAATCTATTTGACACATTATTCTATGCCGTCCATGTTTTTAGAGAGGTGTTATCTAAAATTTAGCCCCAAGATTAACATTAATTAGTAAGATTCGGCAAATAAGAGTTAAAATTTGAAGGAAAATTTAAGCAGCAATGGTATAATTTCGTTTTATTATTTCATATATGATAACAAACTTACGGAAGAGAAAGCCCCATTTAGGCTGTATGCCTCGAACCCTTCAATTTTTAGACAATTCTTCGAATTCTAGACAGTGACCAAAAATATTTCGCCTATAGTTTACCCGATGGTTGTAAACCCGTCGATTCACAGTTATTGAATAAAACATGTTAAGAACCACTTAATATTCGATCGTTCCTAACATAATAACCACCTCAATGTCGTTAATATTTATTGAAGAGCGCTGTATTTTCCAATTCGAATCAAATATGCTTCAAGTGCTCACCATAGAATTTTCAATTTTCATAACGTAACGCTTAATTAATTATCAAACAAAAATTTTTTTGTCTGTCTGTATTTCTAAGATGAGGTATTACGTACATTGTTTACATTCTTCAGACTATTGTACTCATCTTTCTCGCTATGTTTATCACAACGTTTCAGCCGTTGTACGTTCCGGCATTCTTCAGGTGGTTGGAATGTCGAACTGAACCCTTCCTTTCGCTCACTGGGATAGACTGTTCTAGTGGCATGTGCCATGTCTAATGGATATCAGTTATCTCCTGTTAATTCCCCTCTCAATGATCACCACCAGGTATTGAACTCACATTCTCTGGGAACTGTCACTAGATGTAACTAACGCCTTTATCCACTGTGCCATGTCTCCTTGAGGACATCCGTGTATGACTTTCTGGATATTATCAACCTCATCAGCAACTACTTTTTTACTAATGTTATCATTTCATTTTTTTACCAGAGCTCATATTGCAATTTTTTGTTATTATCGCTTTCCTCTGGCACTCTTTATTACTGGTTCCCATGTTGTATTCATTTCTATGCTTGGTCGGCTCAGGAGATTTTTGGTGCTTAGCATATGTGCTGATTCCTTTACAAATTTTCCAATGATGTTCTTTGTCTATGATCTCAACAGAAGGCGGTGATCTCCCTTTTATCTCCGAAACTTTGTGAAAAACATGGCGACAAAGATGAGGACAATAATCCGAATAATGTAAATAGTGTAAAAAAGATGCAGGAGTATATATAAAAAAACATTTTGAAAAATAGATTTCGCAAGACAAATTATCTCTATAAAACTATTTAAAAGGTTTCATTTCTAAAGAATTTGCGATAGATTAAATAGATAATATTAAAAGATTCTTGAATGGAAGTTATGCATATTTTCTTAGGGATTGGTTATAATTTTAGAGAAAATCCCAGAGCCACAAGTAAAATACAGGCATAATGGAAAACCGAGATAACAAGAAACTTATTGGCATATATATATATATATATATATATATATATATATATATATATATATATATATGTATGTGTGTGTGTGTGTGTGTGTGTGTATAATACTTAAGCCTGATTTTTTAGCATACAAACTCAATAAAATTTCTGGGCGAATGTCATAACTTATTTTGAATATATCATCATTAAAGACAGCCTTCGTTTTATTGTTTTTTTCCATCAACAGCCATCAATGTAGAATTCATTTACTTTTAAATAGAAGAAACAGTTTAAACAACGTTTGAACTTAGATAAGTAGGATTTTAACCGTAATAAAATGTGGGCTCTTCCTCTTATTAGGGGTCATAATCGGCGCCCGTGTGTATAAAATATGCGCAAACAATGGATCTAATGAATTATTAAGCTCTTATTAATCAATTTATCCTCAAAAAACATTTAGGAAGATAAAAAGTAATATTTATATATATATATATATATATATATATATATATATATATATATATATATATATATATATATATAAACAAGAACTCCTCGATTAATGTGGCTAATATAAACATCGGTAACTATAAACTGAAGAATGTTTTACCGCACCAATCGAGTATTATGTCGGCAATAATCGAATTTTTTGTATAAGTTGTAGCGCACGATTTTTTTTGCGGGTGGGTTACACGTTTTTTAAACAGTGAAATTAACGTCAACTATCCGTGAGACTGAGAAGCCCTACAAAGAAAAAAAAAGACCACACACACAGAGGCACACACACACAAAAGAAATAAATTGCTCTTCCTCACCGTCCGATGCTAAATTGTGCCTGATGATTGTTAAGTGCATGTAAGTTTAAGCAGCATTGACCAGCAAGGAAGAGATATACAATTATTTTTAATATCAATTTTAGATTTGTCAAGTTACATCGTGAAGTGCTCTATTACTGCCAGCACACGCTATTTATCTCTGAAGTGTTTCATCCGTTAGGACTTCATCGGACTTGGTTTGTTAACGTTGTTTGACAGCACATGTTCAGGAACGACAGACGCTGGTAGCTTCAAAATTTTTCGTAATAATTATTTTGCAATCTAACCAAATTCATCTATATTGTTTTCCTTTCAGCAGCCTAAAATTTAGTGACTGTCGAAAATTAACTCATAAAAATGACCTAGTAAACGACTCTTCCCATCATAGCAAAATACAATTCGAAATGATCACTGGATATTTTTAAGAGCACTCAGAATTTGCAGCCCTCAGTATTTACACGAAGAGAGGAAATATATTGAAAATAATCTCAAGACTCTTCAATACCCTAGTTATTTTATATTCAATGCGAAACAAAATTCTCATAAAATAGAAAAGTGTTCCTTCCTGACAAAACCAATGAATCAAAAAATATATTATTCTCCCCACTAAATCTATCACAACTATAACCGTTTATTTACTCAACATAAAATTTGTCACAACTAAATATAAAACAATAAAAGTCTTAATCAATACAAAACAAAACAACAAGCTAAAAATTGAAGGAGGAATTCACTCTATCAACCGCAGGAATTGCCAGGAAGTATATATTCGAGAGATCTCAAGAATTTAAAAAAAAAGAATATATTTGCAGAAATGAAACATTTTAAACAACACACAAAATGCATTGGTTGTTCACCGTAACGAAACTGATCCTAATTTTGATATAAAATGCTACTCTGGTTAAAAGAAAAAATAATCGGTTAAAACTAAAGTGCTGTAATCACTAGTTCAGACACAGTAAATCTACGTACAGGTTCTTACACGTTTCACCATCCTTGGTAGATTTCCTGTTATGACAGTGTGGGATATTTAAAACCAATGATGATAGAAAGAAAAAGAATATAGATGAATTTATCTAGAATGCAAAAAATTATTTCAAATAATTTTGAAACTACCAGCGTCTCTCGTTCATGAGCATGTATAGTTAAAACAACGTTAACAAGCAAACCCGCTCCGATGAAGTCCTAACGTAGGAAGAATTTTACAAGTAAACTTTTTCCATTATATCTTACAATTTCCTCAATACTGTTCTTGATATATAAAGTTATATATCGTTATCTCATATATATATATATATATATATATATATATATATATATATATATATATATATATATATAATCAGCAATGATCTCCAGATATGCAAGCAGGATCACTAGGAAAGTTCCATAAACTCATTATCCAAAGCCTAAATGTGCTCACATCCACTGTTTCGTCTCTACATTAGTTCAGCAAGCGATAATGAATGCTAGCGTTCATCAAGATTTTTTTATTGTACTCTTCCTACATATTAATGTGTAATATTTGGAAGCTTTCGCCCAGAAATCCGATCATTAGTTTTCTAAAGAAATATTCAAAATACTATATTTTGTTATTTTTTAACATATTGTTTGCGTAGACCACAAAGACAAACATGAAATTTTATAGAAAACTTGAAACTAAATATTTTGTATGTAGCGTGTACTTAAACACAGTCTTGAAATTGTTGAAAATAAGATTAAAATGTAAATTGAAATTAAATTTAATAATCTGAATGCCTAATTATTTATTTATTTTTCGATCTATAGCTTTATGTGTTTAGAAGCCAAGGAGAAAATTTGTGAAGCCAGGTTCTCCTTTCCTTTCTTTAACCTTTCTTCGAAATGGTTATGTCTCTGGATATAGCTATAAGCAATGTCTGGTCACAGATATTTTTGTGGAAGGAGAAAATGCTGGAACAAAACTGCATTTGATTTAAAAATACAATAGAGATGGCCCACTAGAGTTGATAGCAACCGTGGAGAGATAGAAGAAATTGAACCTAGTGACAGATTCTGCCGTGGCAGGCCAATAGCTACATTGAATGAGTTTCATTACAAAAGAGGCTGCTGCGCTCGTTACAACTGACAGAATAATCTCTGTTAGAATATTCTTTCAAAATTCTCTGCTGATACACTGTAGTGTCTGCAGTTTAATATTTTCTTCTGACTAACCAAACGCGGATTCCGAATATGATGATTAACTCCACAAAGAAGCAATACGTCGTTAATTCTCAATACATTCTGGTGATAATCAATAGGAAATTTCTAATCAGAATAAACACAAAAGATGAGACTTGGCTCCCCGCTACGAGACAGAAAGGAAATGATTAATCGGGTGTGTCACCACTTAGACTCAAACAGAAAGAAAATGTATAAGGTATCACGCACCACAGGGAAAATGATGGCCACTATATTTTGTGAGTAGAAAGCAGCCTCAGTTATTATTAAGTGTGCCAAACTAACATCTAACGTTTAATATATCTAAAACATTTAATAATGACATACAGAGTTTTATAAAATATAAAAAAGCTTAATTAGCAACGAAGTTATATCCATTCAAAGTCCATAAGTTTTTCGTCTCCTGGGCCAGAAGCGAATTTCAGCAGCGTAGAATTGAAGATACAGGGTTCAGAATTGATAAAAAATAATCACAAACGAAATGTTATATAGTAGTCTTGTTATAAAAGAAAAAAAAATAATACTAAAAGAATCAATAGTTATTTAATCAAACCCTCGTAAAAATCTAAAATAATTGTTTTTCACATCATTAACTATTGGGGAGCAGGTGACATGATATATCACATCAGATAATGACGAAATGTATTTTTGAGGAGTGATTAAAAATATTATGCTTATATACGAAATATCATCTATTTTCTCCCACTCATAATAAAGTTATTTTACACACACACACACACACACACACACACACATATATATATATATATATATATATATATATATATATATATATATATATATATATATATATAAATTTGCCTCTTCCCGTTGAAATTTAACGTAAGTCATATTTGATTGGTTGATCTAAACAAAACCCACAAACCTTATAACCACTCAACTTTTATCTTTTATTCTTTTTTCGTAAAAAGAGGATATATTTTGGTTTAAAATCTGATTAAGTCAATCACTCGCCACTAACTTACAATCGCCTGATAAAATGTATTATATGTGCATCAAAACACCACTGCAATTGTGCAGCGATTTCGGCATGTTTTCAATATAACATCCTGAAATAAATTGTATGTGTGTGTGCGCATGGGTGTGTGCGCATGGGTGTGTGTGCGCATGGCTGTCTGTTAAAGACCAAATATGGATCAAATATGAACCGAAATCCAACAGTATGGTAAGATAAAGAACAACAATGTTAAAATTTATCAATCTCAATCACACACACACACACACACACACACACATATATATATATATATATATATATATATATATGACTATTGTCCGTGACATTGTTTTATTTGTATTTATGCCTATTTTCAGAACTTAATCTTACATTTTCCAGCATCTGAAGGGATAGCTGAAGTAGGGAGAACTAGAAATTACAAAATCTGATGTTATTCACACTGGTAAATGTTACATGTGAAAATATCCTGATAGTTAGGGATGATAATATCAAAGCAGATTATAAACTTGTACTTAACATTGAAGCATTTTTGGATTAATATTTGCTTAATATTAGTTTTTACGAAAAATCTTTTATACATGTTTATATAGAAATTAATTTATATCTAGGTGGTTATGTCAAAGACAAAATGGAACCTAGATTATAAACTGATCGATTGAGCGTATAGAATTATATGCACACATTCACATATAAGAGTCGGTGCCTAGTATATAAACCATTAAAATTGGAAGGATTCTGTGATGCTGATTGGGCAATCTCACCAGATCGTAAGAGTATAACAGGCTATTGCTTTAAGCTAGCAGACGGTAACCCAATAATCAGCTGGAAATCGAAGAAACAGGGAATGATTTCACTTTCTACTTGTGAAGCTGAATATATTGCATTGTCAAAAGCAACACAAGAGGCTATTTTTCTTAAATTACTGTTGAAGCTTGAATAAGCATGGAATAATAATAATACAACACAAAATGTACGTAACAAAATGTATTGAAACAATGAAAAAAGGTACACAATATTTACAGGTAGTTTTGGTATATTCTTGGGAAGACTGTTCCTGCAGAATGGGTTGACTAAGTCGCAGTCGGGCAGAGTCTCTGGATTCGATCTCTTAATCTTCCCCCGTCTTCCGGTACCAACCCATATTTATATGGTCGGTACTCCACTTATGTAAATTAGGTGTATCATACACAACAATTACTAATAAAAGCAATTACAACACTGGTAATAACTGAGCCAATAATTATTTACTGCGACAATCAGGCCAGTATTGCTTTGGCCAGAAATCCAATAATACATCAAAGATCAAAGCATATCGATATCAAATATCAATTTGTTAGGGACCAAGTACAAAAGAAAACGGTACAAATTGAATATGTTCAATCGGGAAATAATATGGCGGATTTATTTACAAAACCAATTACAAAATTCAAATTACGGGCTTTCACTTCTGCCATATTTGGTACTGACCTCTAACGTCCTGGGCAAGACGTAAAACTGCATCCATTAAGTACCTCTTAGGTCCTTATTAGTCCTGGGTAGGACGTAAAACTGCATCCATGAGTTATTGTCTTAAGAAACGTCAGTTCAGTTTTTGGCATGAATGCGAGTCCTTAGTTTCGGGGTATAAATGTAAATAGTCCGACTTTTAGCCCAATCCTCTTCTAATGACCCTCAGGATCACTCTGACCCGGAGTGATAGTGACTGTTTTAATGGGTCCCAGCTATGGGTAAAATAGCAATTTTTCACTTTTTTACTGACTCTCAGGATCACTCTGACCCGGAGTGATAGTGACTGTTTTAATGGGTCCCAGCTATGGGTAAAGTAACAATTCTTTCCAATGTTTTGTTGTGATCACAACCCAAACTTATAATATTATTGCTAATGTTTATTCATCTGAATACTTAACTGTGGACAAAGTGATATGACTAATTTTTGTGGATATTAATTTTCTTTAATATATATATATATATATATATATATATATATATATATATATATATATATAAAATAAAATAAAAAGAATATAAAATAAATAAAATAAAAATAATAAAATGTATTTTATGAAAGCGGAATACTGAAGTATTTGTTACATATTAATATTGACTTTACTAATATTTTGAAGGAAGATTCCATAATATACCCAAAATAAGGAGGGTGTTACAGTTTTTTGTGTATATGTATGACTGGTGAGTTAGCTCAAATGACTTAACTCCCTTTATAGTCTGCCAATAGAAGGTTAACCAATCAGAAGACGTAGAACATTCAATTCGTCGTGTATAAAGGCGGCCATTTTTGTTCACTCTACCCGCATGTCCAGTCCAGCTTGTCAGGCGAAGAGAACCAGAAGGACGAACTATGCTCTGCTACTGTTATCCACTGCTAACCTGAGCAACGCTTTCCTAATGTCTTCGAAATATTCACTGCTAAGCTCTGGATTCTATACACGAAGACGACCGTCATTATGAACAACAATGTGTGTGTGTGTGTGTGTGTGTGTGTGTGAAGAAATATAGTTTAAGGTGTGCTATATTTATAGAATAAAGTGCTCAATATTAGAGTTAGAGCGTATGTAAATATAAACATAAAAGTGAATATTGAGGTTTTTTTTAGGCGGCATGACGATTGCGTCCAGCATGAAACAGCCTGTCGCCTGTAAGTGTTGACTTCAATGTTCACTTATATATATATATATATATATATATATATATATATATATATATATATATATATAAACAGAGAAGCAGCA
>CAHIKZ030004943.1:1530000-1602500 GCA_903632075.3 Acanthosepion pharaonis
GTCGGCATATCGGTAACCTCATGGTGCATTACAGGCTAGACACCAGCATCAGTTTACGATTAATGTGTGGTCGACTGTCTGGTAGGACAATACGTCTTACAGGAGATAGCAAAAGAGACTTTATTTCGAACACGCTTCCAGACCTGCTACATAATGTACCTCAGCTAATACGAAGACGCACGTGGTTTATGTATGATGGGGCTCCAGTACATTTTAGTCGCATTGTTCGCGATACATTGGCTGACATCTAGCATGAACGATGAATAGGTGGGAGATGACCGGTGCCATGACCTGGACGTTTCCCCCGAACTCAGTCCTTTAGATTTTTATCTGTGGGATCATCTAAAACAATTGGTTTATGCATCAAACAATTAATGGTGCTGAGACACTTCATGAACGTGTCATGGTAGCTTGCAAAATCATTGAACACAATGTGGGAATATATGAAAGGGCCCGGAAGTCAGCGATCAGACGGATGTATGCGTGTGCAGAAGAAAGCGGAGGCCATTTTGAACATTTGGTTGGTGTATTGAGCTACAACGATGATCATTTGGACAAATATTTATATGGACATTTTACTTTATTTTGATGTCAGGAATCCCCCCCCACATTTGTAAAAGCATTTTCGGATTATATCTTTGATGGTACTTTTAAAAGCGACTACCGTAAACTTTAAGGGTAATAAATGAAAAACGAAAGATTTGCCAACATATGTTTATATGGAGAGAGAGAGAGAGAGAGAGAGAGAGAGAGAGAGGTACATCCATGCATGCATACACGATGATAGTTGTTGACACGTTAATCAACTGCGACTATTACTAACTTTATATTTCCGTATGGAATGCAAATAAAAATGTGTAGTCTTATGCGACTTGCACAGTATTTTAACGACTCTCCATAACGAAGTCAAGGAATTCAGAGACAAGGCGAAGAAATACATCTGGTTTAATTAAACAAGAGTTGTCTTCTACAAATCTTTATTCGGCCATGGAGAAACCTACAAGAAAGCAGGAAATTGAGTTAAGACATTTCTTTCTCCAAGGAGGATTTTATTCATCACGGTTCAGGAGTTTCTTATCGCCATAATGCATTTATTTTAAAACTATCCCTTTTGTCCTTGTTTTGGTGTGTGAAACCCGCCAACCAAAGTTCGTATAATATTTTTTTTGATATATATATATATATATATATATATATATATATATATATATATATATATATATATATGCGTATGTCTATGTGTGTAGGGCGGTAGAGACAGACAATTAGAGAGGGGATAGGAAGAGAGGTATGTATATTACACAAAAAGTTCCCACATTCACATATATAAATATAGGTACCGCCATAGATTCGCGATAACTAAGGTTTAAAATTAATTTTTAAAATTGAAAAAAAAAAAAAAACTTCCTTGAGCTTTTTATTTTAATTCCTAGCTAATAGAGTAAATTATGTATTTCCAATAAGCAAAATACTTTGCTTTATTTTAATCCGAATTAAAATTGACTGGATGGATTCTTTTTTTTTTTACTAAAAACTGATATCAGTTCCATGTTTAGCTCTCCTTTATTGCAGTGTGATTCTCTTCATTAAAAATAATTTCCAAAAATAAAATATGCTCTTCTGACATTTTATTTGAAGAAGATTAGTTGATGTAAATTAATACTTTAAGTTTAATATATCACAGAAATGTATTTTTAACACGGTAGTAGCTATTTATTTAAGATGTTGGCATGACAACAGCTTCTTGACTGATATATGCTTATCTAATGCCTTTTTACTGTGGCAATATCTGTAAAAATAATTACAGAATATAACGTGAGCGTCTATTTATATAGTTTTTAAGTACTTTGTAATATTCTCTGTAATCTAGTATTTAGTCGAATTTTACATACTTTGACTTTAAATTTATTGTAGTTATCGCTCTTATTTTCTGAAAATATTGTGTATGAACAACCATATCTACATAAATTGGCACATTTATAGACATAAATCAATTCCAAATTCTTTTTAAGATGTTGCTATTTGATTAATTACATTAAGCATTTCAACTTATGATTAGTAAGTATATTATTTATGTGTTAATAATATCAACTAAAAGCGACAAAGTAATATATAATTTTAAAAGATTTAAAACTTAATAAATCATTCTAATTAAATTTTTTAAAAAGTAAAAATTCTTGTAAAAAATCATTATTCATCATTTGTTTTGTTTTCTTAATATATCTTATCTATAAAATTATTTAGATATTTTTCTAATGACATAATGAGTTGGTTTTATTAGGTTTTTATTTTACGATTCAGAACAATTTTTTGGTAAATGATATTTTTTTAGAAAAATCATGAGATTTTATTCTCCAAGGAGTTCTACAAGTTCTTAGATAAATATAGATAATTATAGGGGGTGAACATATAATTTCTTGGAATTAAGTGGGTGAACTGATGTAAAAAATATTGTTACAAAATGTCTAAACCATAAAACATTTCTGGTATAATGTAATTTATTTGTGAATAAGTCCTAAAAGTTTTATTAAAATCCGACAATTATTTGGTTTTTGCAAGTATTTCCAAATCAATATGTTCTTTACCACCAAAAAGACGCTATAATTCCCTATACTAATATTTACTCCTCCGCTGACGAGAGAAACATTTTTAAACAAAATTTCGAACGTATTAAAATTTAAAAATTAAATGATAAATACTTTTCTTTAATAATAATAATAATAATAATAATAATAATAATAATAATAATAATAATGATATGACAATTTTGACAATAAACCTTTGTTTTTATCAAGTTTGGGGTATTTTTTCATCAAAGTATATTCTTTTTTTAGCGAATTAATATCGGTAGCTACTTAAATAATTGTGTAAAAATGTGTATGTTTGTACGTATGAGATTAGATTCATGTGGAATTTAGTACATACATAATGAAGGATTATGATGAATGTATTTTTGTTCACAGGAAATGAAATGAAATTCAATAAAACTTGATATTATTAAGTAAATTTTCTTAATATTGCAATGTTTTTCTGCCCATACACTGAAGAGAACAAAAAATAAACGTGGACACATTTGCTGCATGAAATTGATTTACATTTGATTCAGATTTATCATTTTATAAGTTATGAACTCCTTTTCGATACAATTATTTATATATGTAAGTATGTGTAAGCAGGTGTGTGCGTCATTGTATACATATATTCTCTGTATTTCTAAACTGAAAAGTGCATGAAATCTTCAGTTTACTTACATTGCTTCTGTGAATGCGTGCATATCATAGGGACCAGGTTGCACCAACATGGATGTGCATCACATTACAATAACATTTAAAATGTATATATATATATATATATATATATATATATATATATATATATATATATATATATATATATGATCATATATATATATGATCATATATATATATTCATATATACTTTTTAGAAAATTATATATGAATATATGTATATATATATATATATATATATATATATATATATATATATATATATATATATTCATATATTCATATATATATATATGCTCAATTACATATATTCATATATATTTATATATGTATATGAGCATATATATATATATGTGTGTGTATATATATATATATATATATATATATATATATATATATATATATATATATATATATATATATATGATTTCATAAAAAGTAATGGATTTCTTATTTATTCATCCAACAGATTTTCAGCATTTTAAACGTTATTTTTAATGGATACTCATATATATCCGCAGACGCTCCTTTTACTTATTAAGCAGTATATTTATTCCAGTAGTGTTATTAAATTAAAAAGTTATGTGGCGAGATTCGAATAAACTGCTTAATAAATAAACGGAATCTCTACACAAATCTGGGCATATTAATTATAAAATTATATTATATTAATATAAAAAATCCATTAATTCTTAAAGAATTCTTCTGCTTAGGTTTGTATACGAAACTGAGGGCATATGATAATTTTGAGGAATCCACGACGAGTGTGATTTCGTTTATAGCCACTAATCTCCCTTTGTTTCATCGGCAAAGTTTCTTCCTAGCAGAATCGGTTAAGGCACGTCGGATCTAACGACGGTTTACCTTCTGCCGGTGTATGCAGATTGTAAACCTGCCGGAGAGTGCATATTCTCCTTAAATCAGATTTATCCAATCATTAGGCCTGCCGACGAAAATAAATATACTAGTTAATAAATCAACGCAGTGTTTTCTCAAATATGAGTATTCCCAAAAATATTGATTGAAATGATAAACATATGCACACACACGCACGCACACATATATGTATTATTAGTTTATTTTATATATTAGAACAAATAAATGTTGAAATAGTTTTCGTGTTTCGGTGCTACGTTATACCTCTTCAGGAGTAATTCTACAATCACAATACATTTGTTGCTTACATGTTCTCTGTAATTGTCAGTGATGACCTGACTAAGTTCCGGTTTATCATGTCATGAAAAAAATCTACCACACCTCCATCCTCTGAGCTTATTTTCATATTTAGCGTAGATCTGACATTTAATTGTTTGATCAAGACAAACCCACAAATCTATTTTTAACTCTGGACACGTGTTTTCGGAAAAGAGGTAACATCTTGCTCTTGAAATTAAAAAAAAAAATATTTAATCACCGGTCACTAACCATTGCCTGAAGACATAAAACGTACAACCGAAACACGAAAGCTATTTTCTTATGATATATTATAATAAAATAATTTTTATATACCGTATCTATGAAGATTAATGGGTATGTCCCAATCCTCATAAATACATTGGAAACTATAGTAAGTGGGGGCAATATGCTAAGTTATCTACCACTAGCAGTGGTTTACCTAATTCACGCCGCTGGTGAATATTATCTTGTGTTGATCTTATAAAGATTATCATTTCATTTCCAACCTCCGTTTTGGTTCATTCAGTAAACTTTCCTAGATTACAACAACAATAATAATAATATATTTGATAAAAAAAACAAATGCTACGAAAAGCGGAATTTTACCTCATCTGTTCTTCCACTCATTACTATTTATATATATATATATATATATATATATATATATATATATATATACGTGTGTGTTATATATATATATATACACACATAAACACATATATATATATATATATATATATATATATATATATATATATATATATATATATATATATATAATTAGAAGGAAGAGTCCACGTGTGCTTCTTATAGTATGTAAAACAGAGACCCGCCATCTACCAAAGCAGTCACAAGGACAACAGTTGATGAGTCTTCCCGGTTTCTGTTTATTTTTAGCACAGTTGATGAAGGGCAAAGGTATGCTCGAAAATTCCTGACTAAAAAGTTTAATTTCCATGCTTCATTTTTTCTTGTGGTTAATAATTAATATTTAACAAATATTTTTCGTACTGATCACATTTGTACCCTTTCGTCTACCCTTGTTTTATTAACCAACACATTTATATATATATATATATATATATATATATATATATATATATATATATATATATATATATATGTGTGTGTGTGTGTATCGTTTCAAAAGGTATTATAGTGAACTCTTCATATTCGAAATAGGCGCCTTATTTTTTATTTACTAAACAGTGTGTATTACATCTATCGGCCTGTACCTTCGAGAAATCTTTGTAAAGAAAATGCGTTCAACGGTAGATGGAGAAATATGTGATAAGCGTTTGGATGTAGAAATGCGTGAGTTGGTTACCAAGGACGTCGTGAGCTTACTGGGAATGTGAGACATATTAGACGAGGAGAAGGAAACTCTAACGTATGACTTGCGGCTTGACAGAATCCAATTTATATATGTCTCGGCGAAGAAACAACAAAATATTGCGTCGTCATAAAAATATTCATACCTTATCTTCTGTCTTAAGGAAATTATATTGTTATGGGATAGTTTTAAAACAAATGAATTATGGCGATAAGAAACTCCTGAACCGTGATGAATAAAATCTTCCTTGGAGAAAGAAAAGTCTTAACTTAAATTCCTGCTTTCTTGTAGCTTTGTCCATGGCTGAATAAAGATTTGTAGAAGACAACTCTTGTTTGATTAAACCAGATGTATTCCTTCATCTTGTCTCTGAATTCCTTGACTTCGTTATAGAGAGTCGTTACAATATTGTGCAAGGAACACAAGACTACACATAACGTTCAATTTACTGCGTAAAGTAAAATGTACAAAGTTCCACAAATTAAGGAAAAAAAATTCTTAGCCTGGACAGTGTATTTTAGGCTGACTACAATCCATTCATCTCTTCCTTCTTCCCATTTCTTTCCTAACCCTTTCTCTATCTCACTTTTCTTCTTCCTATCCTCCTCCTTCTCTTCTGTCTGACCTTCCCTTTCCCCTGTCAAGCTAATATACCAGTCCGGGAGACTTGTCACCATTTGCTAAAGATTTCCGTCTGAAGACATAAATATATAGATATTCACGAAATAAATTATAACCGAAATGAACCTTTATGGTTTTCTCCTTGATCATATATATATATATATATATATATATATATATATATATATATATATATAGATAGATAGATAGATAGATAGATAGATAGATAGATATGTAAAACGCAGTGTACATGTGTCCGTCTGTCCGTCCGGTTTTCGCTCTCGGTGAAACATTAACAACGTGAAATAGCAAAAATTGAGTAATCCACGCTTTGGCAAGAAAAGTTATCTGCCTTCGCTATAAAAACGGTGCGTGAATGAGGAGAGGAAATTTTAAATTCTAAAATGCTAAAGATTTCATCTTCTCTTCTTTCCCCTCCTGTAATTTAATACGCTTAAATTTCGCCCCAACAGGTAGTAATTACTGTAGTTACACTCGATTAAAAATTAAATAGTTCATTTAAAGTTAAATTAAAATATCGAACAGAGAGAAAGGTTTAAGAAACTATTCTTTATTAAAGCTTTAACTTTAATTTCGCTTTTCGTCGAAATTGCAATTGATATCGTCTAATTAAAGTGTATTTGAAACTTAAGCCGGGCACGATACGGTGCTCTCTTTTCTTTTCTACGCGTCACGTGAGGTATTCGATACATTACATAGTTCGTGTTCCCTAATGTCTTTTAAAAGTGAATTTATGTGAAGGGGTCATAAAGAATGTTGATTTTAAAAGAAAATAAAAATTGCGCGCAAAATAAATGTAAACAAACTACGGAGTTCGGTTACGAAGAAGGATTATGCCAAATGAAGGTGCTGAGTAAAGATAAAATAATTTTAATATCTCTAAATTCTTATAACTTTTACATACATAGGATGCGGAACATAAAAAGACCGAAGTCTGATAATCCCTCCGCAGCTCCTAAATGGCGACTTCTAGGCTAGTAAATAACATAATAAAGAATGAAATAGATAATAATATATATATATATATATATATATATATATATATATATATATATATATATATATATATATATATTAATCCCAGAACATTTCTCTGGATAAAACAAATTGTTAGAAGAAGAATGACAAACCTTAGATTTTTGCCGACGCGTTACTTTCTTCCGATTTTACCAAGGCAAAATTGAAGCGAAATGTTTCTTCATAGTTACATTAAATTTCATTTCAATTTTGCCTTGATATAGTCGAAAGACGAAACGCGTCGGCAATATCTAAGGTTTGTTATTCTTCATATATATATATATATATATATATATATATATATATATATATATATATATGTGTGTGTGTGTGTGTGTGTATATATATATATATATATATATATATAAATATATGTGTGTATGTATATATATATATATATATATATATATATATATATATATATATTCTTAAGGTGTGCTATATTTATGAGATAGATCGTGTATAAATATAAAAGTGAATATTGAAGTCAAAACTTAGAGGCGACAGGCTGTTTCATGCTAGACTCAATTTTCAGGGCACGACAATTGCGTCTTGTATGAAACAGCCTGTAGCATCTAAGTCGGAGACAATGATCACTTGAGGCGTGAATCTGGTAGTTTTTAGGTATTAGAGGTCTCTGTATATATATATGTATGTGTGTGTGTCTGAGTAGAAAATAAGGAAAATGTTTATAGTCATATATAAATATTTAGGTTTGCCTCAATAGATATCGTTTTCTATTTGTGTGAATTTATTAACGCACTAATTTATCGATGTCTAATTTACAATAGACGCATGTGGCATAGAATAATGCACACCGGCATACACTCACATATAAACATATATACGTATGAAAGATTTGTTATGCATATATACACGCAGCTAACATTACATGAGTAGAATCAAGATGAAAATGTCCCTGCCTCGGAGAAATTGAAATTTATTTCTAAAATGACTCATAGTCATTTTGTTTTGTTACTATTGTTGGTAGCATTTATGCATAACGAAAAAATAGAAATATTTTGGTGCTACCTAAGTATGTGATCGAACCTTCCCTAGTATGAGATCTACATCGCAAAAATATATGATCTACGAGTTGTGAAAAATCTCGACATTAATCTTTTATTATCTTTCAAAGCATGGCAATAAAGCAACTAAGACGCAGGAGGTTTTTTAGTGCTAGAGAATATAAGAAAAATTACTATTCAGGAGAGAGGGTAATAAATAAGATGTTTCGGCCGGTGTACACTCCGCCCTTCTTTAGGTGATACATGTTGGAATTTCGAACTGAACCCTTTATTTAGTCCACTGGTATAGATAAAAGTTTCGAAATCCCAACGTGTGCCACATTAAGAAGGCCGGAGCCTACACCGGCCGAAAATTTTTCAATATGTCAATAGAAATGGGAGCAAAAGTCCGAACTATGTAAATAGTGTAAATAATTACAGTACCTCATCTCAGAAATATGGACAGATGTTTAAGGATAAGAATTAAGAAAACAGAAGATAGCGATTGACATTTAAATTTTTAAGGAGTAAAGTTGTGAAACAAGAAGTCTGAGGAGAATTCCAAAAGCAAAGACGTGTGATAGAAGATACTATTAGTATAGATAGAAGATACTATTAGTATAGATAGAAGATACTATTAGTATAGATAGAAGATACTATTAGTATAGAATGTAGCCCTTCAAACTGTAAATTGATGAAAGATTGCCCTCAATTAAGTACTGTGTATAAATTCATAAAATCTAGTTACCATAGATTAAAGTTAATCAGAACAATTACTATGAAAGTTTTTACAGAAAATGCATGGAGAAAACGATGTTATGACGATGGGAAAGGGACTGAAGCCGAGATGTCATGTCGGGAACTTAGCATTGCAGAATCTTCTTTGGATTTTATTAAGAATCTCTAAATATATAGCACACCAGACCAGATGTGGCAGTAATATTCAAAGCAAGGTCAAATGGTAGACTTATAAATAAATATGTAAGATAGATTCCGGCGAGAAAAATTGTCCAACACGACATAGGGTATCAAATTTCTTTGCTGCAGCCTTTGCAATTGGTGCAATATATTCTTTTCACCTCATGTCAGCTGAAAGCTTTATTTCGAGAAGAGAGCAGTTCCGTTTTTGAGGTGTTAAAATTAACAAGGCACTCCTTGACCCAAATAACAACAGATTGTATGTCATTTTTTTAATCAGCTGCAAATTTGATTTCATAGACCCGATCAGACGTACTACTAAGAAATAATATACATTAAAAATAGATATATACGAAATTAAAAGGGTAAAAGAATAGGTAATAATTATTTAATATACTACAATAATATACTAAACGAATAATAACGTATGATAAAAAAACTAAAGGAAACTATTGTTTTAACTAATACTATGGCTTTTTTCGAAATGAAATAGATGCATTTTGGGAACTGAATCTCATAATTTTCCAAAAAATGAAATTGATACGACATCGTAATTTTTGGATAATTACACTTCTCAATTTTTTCTTTCGCATGTAGATAATTTTCTTTATGATATGTCAGTTATTTATGAAGAATCGTACACGAAGATGACATACTTAAACAACACCAATATTTTATGGAGCATTGCAAAAAACAATTGTTAGCTGAGTCACACGTCCATGATATTTTTGTTAGTATCTCTTCGAACAGAAACTATACACTGATCCTGAGTTTATCTACCGGCCAACACAACCTGACTACAATAGTAAGGTTTGATACACAGTCAGATTTACCTGAAGGACCCAGTCACTTACATACGTGCCAAAGATAAAAACAGCTGACCAATCTTTAAAAAAAATATCAGTGATCTTAAACTCCCATTTTCTTTGAAATTGGGTGATAGTGCTACAGATTTTGAACCCTGATGAACATGTCACATGTTTCACACCAGAATATTGGAATGCGGTAGAGAGAGGAACAGTTACTACACTCTGACTTTTTTTCGTTTCTAACGAATAGAGTAGTAGTATTTCTTTTAATCCACTTTTATTCCATGCATTCGTAACCTGGTGTGGGAGTACAAATACCGAATTTAAAATATTATCAATATATTATTTAGTTTTTAATTTACTTGCTATATATTATCATGTGCGTTCTTTCGGATTTTATGGGAGAAAATTTCAAAAATTTTGTTATTTTGAAAGATCAATTCAAAATTTGTAAATTTCAAAAAATAAATATACAAAAATTAGTTTCATGTTATTGTAAGTAAACAAAAAGATGTTTGAAATTCACGTACGTATTCTAACTAAAACCAGAAACAAATTTTAGTTATTTGACAGAGCTATTTATAGGGCTAAGTGGATAATCATGAAAACTTACTTGCAACTTGTTAACTATTACGAAAAATTGTAGGATATTCAAACACCCTACGGCACTAAAAAAAAGGGCTAAGTATAAATAGTAAAACCTATTTTCACGCCGCCCTGTCGGCTGGGTCTTCAGAGTTCGCCGACTGCACCTCTGCAGAGGGATAAGAACCCCTTCGCCTAATTGTGGTGTCCAGAGTAAGACGTTAAACTACATCCGCTTTCTGAGTAAGACGATAAACTACGTCCAACAGCAAGACCTCTGATCAGGAGGTTTTGAGGAGCGTAGAACCACCTCTTAATTGCTGGTGTTCCCAGGTCCACCCTGACCCAGGATGTTACCAGCTATTAGGGTTTCAGCTATGGACAAATAGTTAACCCCCAAACCGGGGTCAAAACGCTGTGACAGTGTAAATATAGGTTTTAATATCAGCAATGCATTTTTGTAAAAACTTTATTACCAGCAATGAATTATTGAAGGAAAAAATTATTGCTAGCAATACATTTTTTGAAAAAAATATTACCAGTAATACACTATAGAAAAAAAATTATTATCAGTAATACATTTTTGAAGAAAAAATATTACCAGCAATACATTTTTGAAAAAAAAATTACCTGCAATACAATTTTGAAAAAAAATATTACCAGAAATACATATTTAAAAAAAATATTACCTGCAATACATTTTTGAAAAAAAATATTACCAGAAATACATTTTAAAAAAAAAATATTACCAGAAATACATTTAAAAAAAATATTACCAGAAATACATTTAAAAAAAATAAAAACAAATATTACCAGTAATACATTATTGCACAAAAACATTACCAGCAATGAAAATCTGGTTGGCATTAAATAACCCATTGAGGTTGATATACCGTAAAACAAAGCAAAGCAAACCTATTTTCACGTTAGATTGTTCTATTGACAGTATGAATGTGATGCAATTAAATCTTAGCAAAACTTCAGAATTTCAGGTGAACGTGACGAAACGTGGTTATCAGCACGCGTGAAAACGTATAAAAAATATTGGGATTACTTAGACATTCTAAGTTTTATTCCTGAAGCGAACTGGGAAGAAAACGCATCGATTAATATAGACGTCGAAATACTGACAAGCATAGTTGCTGACACAAATTAAACTGGATTTATACAGAGAGACAAGAAATGATTCTCTCAAACATGCACACGTATACATTAAATGATTAATTTCCAACTCTAACCCCTCACCGTTTCTATTTATTTTTCTCTCTTCTGTTGTGGTCGATTAAAAAAATCGAACGGCATTAAGACACTCAATGTTGAGTTGCTGGACAAAATGGCGGGTAATAATTACAAAATACGCGCTTAAAATAAGTCATGTGTGCACCAATGATTTTGATGAGAGTGTGGAGCCCTGCTTTGATTTAAAATCGAAAGAGAGAAAACAGAATCCACCATAAACCACAAAGTTGAATATTTAAACTCAAGAAACTGAGCCAAATCGGAAGGGGAAATCGAGAAAAAAAATACATCAAGAGAATAAAAAAAATCATTTTTAAGCATGGACAAATCAAACTAATAACTTAAAGATTGAAAGAACGAATGTTTGCTTTCGATTAAAAAGTCGTCTTTGAAAAGATACTCTGTAACTTATAGATATATTCACGCAGACACACACACAAGTACAAACACATACACGTACACACGCAAACAGGGACACACACATACTCACGTACACGTACACATACAGACACATGCATACGAATCTCTACCAGAAAAAGAAACCATTGAAAAAAGTCTGTTATTTAATCACACGCAGACACACACGTGCACACACGCGCAGGCGCACACAAACACACACATATGTACACATATGCACGAGCAAAGAGGCGCATTCATGAGAGCAAGAAGCCCTTGACAAGAATTATGATGTTTAGTCACATACACACACATATACACACATACACACAGAGAGATAGTCGCACGCATACGAATGTCGACCCAAAAGAAATTCTTGAAATAAAATGCTGATGTTTACTCATTTGTTCAAATTTTGTCGCTTCGCATAACTTAATAATAATAATAATAATAATGATGATGATATTAATGATGATGATGATGATAATGATAATAATAATAATAATAATAATGATGATGATAATAATAATAATAATATGATGATGATGATGATGATAAGAATAATGACGATAATAATAATAATAATGATGATGATGATAATAATAATGATGATGATGAGAAGAATAATGACGATGAGGACGGTGATAATAATAATTATAATAATAATAATAATAATAATGATGGTTGTTCGTTTCCGAGTACACCAGAAAATAAACTAGCCAATTAATCCCTGATGAAGGCGCATGCTTCATCGCAACTGTATTTATTTAAAATACACAGAGCCAATCTACGGTTTATATCGAGAAGAACTTAATTATAAGCTGCCGGAGAGAGGACGTATGGCGTAATTGAACACGGTCAGCATGATTTATAGATTTGTGTTAATACTTTAATCGATGGCCTCCGAACAGTTTCGTTTGCCTATTTTACCTATCAATGTTTTCGGGGTCAACTCGTGATATTTTTTTCAGGCACTTCCTAACAGTGTCACAAATAAGGGATTGCCTCCTCAATCCACAATTATCAAGAATTTTCCTCCTTGAGAAGTCAGTCATAGAACTCATAGTGGAACAACTAATATTCTGATCAATCGGCGTATCTATAAATTTACACAAAACCATTCTTTGCTATTGTACAATCGTATCTTAAATACAATGATAGAAATATAAACTTTGTAGCATTCTGTGGCCTAAAATATTTTATCCTTACTGTATTGATTGCACTATAATTATTCGTATCAAAATGGCGTCTATATATAAAAAAGGGAAGGCTTTAAGAACGCGATAAAAACAAACACACACATGTGTGTATGTGTGTAGGTGTATGTGCGAAATAAGGTGGATAGAAAGAAATCTAAGATTAATACAGTAATGACAATAACTAATATATTCGTAAATTAGTTTTCGAAATCAATCGTCTGTTTCATTTTTTCCTCCCAGTTTTAGCTGCAGTGCCAAACCCAAGTATAAAAAACACGTATGAAAACGCAGATGATATGGACGGAAGCATTATTATTGTTTTCGAAAAAGCTACCTAACATCGCTTGAGAAATGAAACAAACTTAAAGTTCTGAAACAGATATTTCTGATGTAAAATAGTTATATATAATGGTTAGTCAAAAAACAAAAAAAAAAAAGAAAAAAGTTAATAATATCCAAGAAGAGACTCACACAGAAGCGTCTTTTTAAAAATTTTGAATTTCATGCACTTACACATTTTGGTTTTGTTTATCGTCATTTGCCTTCATAAAGTAAAAGGACAAAATGCGTCGACAAGGACGAAGTACTATTCTCCGATTGTCTATTTTATTCATATATATATATATATATATATATATATATATATATATATATATATATATATATATGCATTTTAAAAAATGAAAAATCTTTCGTGAAACTTTTACTTTAGATTGAATCTCAAGCTAATAAATTAAATTTAATATTTCAAATAAGCTGTATTTCAAACTGGATTTAAATTCATTTGTTTTTTTTCTATAATCTGCAAACACGATAAAGCATTACATATTGACAAAACTGTCGAAACAATATAATTATCTTTGTTAAACTTCTTCCCAAATTAAAATATACTTTATAGAAATTATATTTGTGGAAGATTAACTTATCTAAAATAGTATTTATGTTATTTGAAACAAATATTACTTACTTTGTAGTTTAGAATATCGCAGAAAATCCTTTTTTTACACGGAGGTTACTATTTTTACAGGGTATTGCCAACTATCTCAAAAGACTTGGGAATTTTTCTAAGGGGGATATAACTGTAAAAAAATTTTTATGCATATTTTAAAACTATACAGTATTTTTTTAAAATTGAGAAATTTCCTAAGCAGTTTATTATTTTATAGAATTTAAGTTACTTTATGTTCATCGTTATTTTTTACGAAAACATTTACTGAAGAAATGTTAGAAAATTAACAATAAATATTAACTTTAAGTTATCGCTCTTATTTTCTGATAATGTTGCATTTGGATATCCATATTTAAAAAATTTGCCACTTTTATACACACATAATATAAGTTCAAAATTCAATAAAACTAATTGATTATTTAATTAGAAAATTTTTAATTTCTTTTTCTTATTAAATAATGACTTAGTTTTATTGATTTTTTTATTTTGAATATCAGAACAATTTTTTTCTAAATGGTTGTCCTATATGAGCAAAAAAATTTCATGATTTAAATTCTTCGAGGACTTGTCCTTATAATTAATATAAACATTAAGCGCCACAAAAAGGGATTTCTCGAAATTAAATAAAAGTAAATAATTGAGTTTTAAAAGATTTTGTCTAAGAAAAAAACATTTAAAAATAATTTAATTTGTGAATAAGTTCTGAGAGCTTCATTAAAATCCAATAATTATCTGATTTTTGCAAAAATTTCCAAATCAGTGTTTTACAAAAAGACTTTAAAATTTCCCATAGTAAATTATGGGTCACCCACTGACGCAAGACAAACACAATTTTTAACCATAATTTGAAAGTTATCAAAAGGAAAAAATATACAATTTAATAAGGAAAAAATCCTTGGATATTTTCTTTTAATAATAACATAAAGATTAGGATAATAATAATTTATTTGTATTAAGTTTTTTTTTATATATATATATATATATATATATATATATATATATATATATATATATATATATATATGAAGGAATATAGTCTTAAGGTAGGATAAAGTGCCCAATAAAGGTGACCTGCTGATTGTGTCTAGCATGAAACAGACTGTCGCCTCTCAGTGTTTAATTCAATGTTTTATATATATATATATATATATATATATATATATATATATATATATATATATATATATACGTGCCAAGTACATTTTTCTCTTATCAATTCATCCCTAAGGATGATCTTGCATTAGACTAAACTTACTTGGGGAAAATAAAAGAAATAACCAAAACTACGGCATATTTCTTAATCAGCTTAATAACAACACTAAGAAATTAATGGGTGAATTTGAGAGGATTAAAATAAAAATAGACATAATTTCCCTAGGTTATTAAACTACCCACACTTGAATGAAGATATGCTGCCTATATATATATATATATATATATATATATATATATATATATTGCTTGACAGTTTCTCCAAGGATTGTTCATGAATTGTGCCTTTGAACCCCGACTAGTGTATACTTAGTAAACTAACAACCTAAACTGCAGTGCGGTGCGGGATATTTAAGGCCCTTGTCAATCAATTTGATTATCAACGGACTTCGATATCAGAAATAAAGCAGTTTTTTCTTCTTCTAGTATTTGACGATATTATTGTTAAGGAATTTTCCTGAAATTCATATAGCGCAAATGATGCGAATTTTATTTAATATATATTAAATATGGCGTGAATATCGCGTATGGCGTGATCAGTAATTGGACAATCAGTAATTAATATGTATTAAATAAAATTGGGAGAATTCCACAATGAAAAGGATCATTCATAAACCCGTCTAAAAGTTAAAAAAAAGAGTGAGATGAAGAAAAAAACGTCAAAGATAACACTGAATCTAATTCTGTCCGGGACGTTAACCAATTATTTCTCGCCATGTTTAATTACACGGGAACATGATTGGATTTCAGAACAGTGAAATGTTGATGACATTAATCATTGTTCTATTAATTAATCATTGCCTTTTCAGTGATCAATGTCCGTTAATTATCGTTCGGAACGAATGCTGTTAATTGATGCTTAAAACTTGAAACAGATTCGATGACAATCATTCATTTGTAAAATTTGTACTGCACATTCGATAGGAACTGAAGAAAATTGTAAATGGATAAAATGACGCACATTAACATTAAAAAGCTTCTATCTATCTATCTATCTATCTATCTATCTATCTATCTATCTATCTATCTATCTCTCATAATCAGTTCAGATCTATCTATCTATCTATCATAATCAGTTCAGATCTATCTATCTATCTATCTATCTATCTATCTATCTATCATAATCAGTTCAGATCTATCTATCTATCTATCTATCATAATCAGTTCAGATCTATCTATCTATCTATCTATCTATCTCTCATAATCAGTTCAGATCTATCTATCTATCTATCTATCTATCTATCTATCTATCTATCATAATCAGTTCAGATCTATCTATCTATCTATCTATCTATCTATCTATCTCTCATAATCAGTTCAGATCTATCTATCTATCTATCTATCTATCATAATCAGTTCAGATCTATCTATCTATCTATCTATCTCTCATAATTAGTTCAGATCTATCTATCTATCTATCTATCTATCTATCTATCTATCTATCTATCTATCTATCATAATCAGTTCAGATCTATCTATCTATCTATCTATCATAATCAGTTCAGATCTATCTATCTATCTATCTATCTAGCTATCTATCTATCTATCTATCTATCTATCTATCTATCTATCTATCTATCTATCTCTCATAATTAGTTCAGATCTATCTATCTATCTATCTATCTATCTATCTATCTATCTATCTATCTATCTATCTATCTATCTATCATAATCAGTTCAGATCTATCTATCTATCTATCTATCTATCTATCTATCTATCTATCATAATCAGTTCAGATCTATCTATCTATCTATCTATCTCTCATAATTAGTTCTATCTATCTATCTATCTATCTATCTATCTATCTATCTATCTATCTATCTATCTATCTATCTATCATAATCAGTTCAGATCTATCTATCTATCTATCTATCTATCATAATCAGTTCAGATCTATCTATCTATCTATCTATCTATCATAATCAGTTCAGATCTATCTATCTATCTATCTATCTATCTATCTATTTATCATAATCAGTTCAGATCTATCAATCTATCTATCATAATCAGTTCAGATCTATCTATCTATCTATCTATCTATCTATCTATCTATCTATCTATCATAATCAGTTCAGATCTATCTATCTATCTATCTATCTATCTATCTATCTATCTATCTCTCTCTCTCTATTTATTATATATATATATATATATATATATATTGTTTGCTAATGTTCCTGTCAAAGACATCATCGACATATTAATACTTACAATACATTATCATTCCACGTATGTCGCACCTCTTAATAACAAACAAGAAACTCTATGTAAACTTGTCTGACACTTTTCTCGATCATTTCGCCAACACTTAAACATAGAATGAGAGTGTAGCTCTGTGCTTGCTGCTTGGTCCAATTTATCTAAATTCTACACGACCCTAGCAGAAACCTGTTGAATATGTTCGGCATGCCCTCTATCTATGCTTCATAAGTTGACATTTTCATAACAACGAAAAAGCAAGACGATTTAAAATAAAAAATCCAGAAATCTTTGAGAATAATTCCTTCCACCAATTTACTTATGCACTTATTATTAACAATATTTCTTTTCTTGGCGTTCTACTTGATGCAAAACAAAAATTTATTGCTTTTTACTATCTAAAAACACACACACAAAAATAATTCTTCTTTTCTTATACATCATTATTATTATTATTATTATTAACTTGAGTCTACTCACCGTTGGTGTTGCCGAGTGGTTAATCGCAACATGGCTGATTTGTCAGGGACGGTGACTTCCTGATAATATCGTCCTAGGGAGGCGATCTTAGAAAGGAAAGTAACTGAAAACCATGTCATGGGTTATTCCAAGCATTGTCAGTAAAATTCGATAGACGAAAGAGTTCTGATGATGGCTGTGCTAACGCGAGGTCCTAAATCATCCCATACATAGATAGAGCTATATACTTTCATATCCTACCAACAGAAAGGGTGAATGTGTTAGCAACATGTTAGTGGATATTTAACAATTCTCTATGTCTATGGTCGAATATATATATATATATATATATATATATATATATATATTATAAATTGATTGATTTAAAATATGTTTTTTTCGCTACACAGTTCTAACCATGTTTCAAAAATGGAAGCTAAAAGCTCAGAATTTTATTTTGTAATTAAATTAAAGACATTAGAAAGTTACAAAATTAAATTCTGAGCTTTTAGCTTCCCATTTTGAAACATGGTTATAACTGTGTAGCGGAAAAACATATTTTAAATCAATTAATTTATAATATTAATGCTCTGTAAATTTACATTGAGCACTATTTTGTAAAAAAATAAAAATATCTATAAGAACACCGGATTATATATCTTACTTTTCTTTCTTTATATATATATATATATATATATATATATATATATATATATATATATATATATGTGTGTGTGTGTGTGTGTGTGTGTGTGTGTGTGCTGCGCGCGATGGATAAATTGTCGTGTTAATTACGCAAAAAATTAAAATAACATTGAAATCTCATTTTAACAGACATATTTACCAAAATTACCCAAAAATATCTTGAAATTCTAAATAGAACATTTATTCAATAAAATTGCACTTGACTTCAACTACTGCCTCCAGACAGCATCGTAATCTCCTGCAACTCTTCTGAGCGATCATTCTGTTTAAGTTGGTGAATGCTGTCGTAATCTTTGCCTTCAGTTCATCATTGATGATACAAAGAGATTTGCTGGTCTTTCGCTCATCTGTGCCCTGCACATATTAATCAAGGAAGGTGTAGTCTGGGAAATTAGGTGGCCACATATAAGAGGTGATATGTTTGCAGAAATTATCTGACAGTCATGACTGGGTTCTTCTGCTTGTGTAGCATATTGCAGAGTCCTGTTGTAAGACATAGGGTCTTCCCAGGGCAGTAATACCTTCCTCAAAAGGCATTTGATGTAGGCCTCGCATCCAAATCTTTCCGAATCTTCTACACTCTCCTCAAATTGACACCCAAACGCTCTGAAATGGTCGTATTGGAACTTCCGACTCGTATGCCAAGTCGTAGAGCATACTGCTCCCAAATTTCTGGCAGAATGAATTGCGTCATGACGCTCTTTTTCTTACAGATAATACGCAACTGACCCAACGATATTGTGGAGTCAACAAAGTCATATACAAGCAAGCTCGTGCACGAAATTAAATATACAAATATGGCGACAATTTACCCATCGCGCGCACACACACACACTATATATATATATATATATATATATATATATATATATATATATATAAATATATGATGCCATCTTACGTCTTAGACATAATTAGTTATGCTGTTCGCTCGTAGTTTTATAGAATATCAAATATATTAAATCGATCACCATACGTATACCGGACACCATTCACGATGTCCAACGAGACATGACACTCTACTCACCATTTAGAGACCATCTTCTAAAAAAGGGATTTTTAAAATTTTTCTCTTTGTGCCAGTTTAACGCGATTATATCGTACCATTTGCTTGGAAACAAATTGATTTCGACACAGAGTTAGTGGATAATGATGAGGCTCTTGTAATGCTGTATGTCTTCGAACTTGACTTGGAGATGACAATTTCCACACAGAGGATATGGTGTCTGTTCATTGCCAATATAATTGAAACAGTAATAAATCATTTTTCATATGACTTTATCTCTCGACATTTTCACGCATATTAATTGATGGCCAGAAAATTATATTTGCAATGTTCGTTGTTTCTTTTGTCAAATAATAGATATATATTACAAGCGTACAAGATCCGATTACAAGGAACGTCTCAATGTAAACAAAATAATGAAAACTGACTTGATTTTTTAGCAAAGATCCTGTTGATCCTGTTTGAGAAGTATTTTTTTTTATTTTTTTATGTAGTATTATTTTATTTCAGTTTTCTTAATTTCAGCAAAAATGTGTCAGAAAAATTTCAGAATAATTCTATTTTACTGCTTAACCTTCCTTTTATATTCTTTCATTAATAGTCTCTAAGTATGTAGACAAGTTCATATATATATATATATATATGTGTGTGTGTGTGTGTGTGTGTGTTATATTATATATGTGTGTGTGTGTGTGTTATATTATATATATGTGGGTGTGTGTGTGTGCGTGATTGTATATATGTGTGTGTATGAAACAGATTGTCGCCTGCGGAAGTTGACTTTTAATGTTCACTTTTTTAATTACATATGCTCTAATCTTGATATTAAGTACATAAATATAGCATACATTAAAAAATATTTTATTATATATATATATATATATATATATATATATATATATATGATAAAAAAAAAATAATAATTTATATATATATGCATATATAAATATATATATATAAATATAAATATATATATATATATATATATATATATATATATATATATATATATATATATATATATATATATATATATTCACCCCACTGAGGCGATGTTAATGCCACTAATATGCAAGTGGCTACTCTCAAGTGTAAGAGAGTGAAATGTCTTTAGAAGGAACAAGAAAATCACTTGTATGCGAAAATAGAAGACGAATTGAGTTCACCAAATTAGATGTCGGATACGACAAAGTTATATTTTGTCACCAGATTTCTGGGTATTGCAATACTATCTAAATATTTCATTTCTCTTCTCTTCTGTGTGTGTTCTTTCTTTTTCGTCTTTCTTTCTTTCTTTCTTTCTTTCTTTCTTTCTACTTCTGTATTCACTTTTCTATTTTTTTATTGCACGTCTTTTTCTTCTTCGTCTTCTTCTTCTTCTTCTTCTTCTTCTTCTTATTATTATTATTATTATTATTATTATTATTATTATTATTTTCTTTGATTTCTGGCATTTCTTTCCGGGTCTCGCCCAGGGACCAAAGGTTAGAAATGGCATCATGTCACTTTCTACTGACAAAAAAAAAATAACATAGATAAAGCCCTTCGTAAAGTGTGGGCTGTACTTCTCAGAACAATTTTTTGTATCTCCTTGAGGCATGGACTTCCAGCAATCCCTTCAATTAGTCTACTGGAATCTTTTCCAACCAGTCGTAGGGCTCCAACTACAACAGGGATTGTTGATGTTCCCATATGCCACATTTTCGTGATTTATCATTATTATTATTATTATTATTATTATTATTATTATTATTATTATTATTATTATTTCCTTTGATTTCTGTTGTGTCCCAGCAAGAGACTTAATCTCAGAAATTAATTTATCACATTTTCCACTGATCATTTAAACTAAGATCACACAAATTTTATATAGATAATGCTCTTCTTGATGCCTGAGCCGTATTTGTGACGACAATTTTTTGTATTTCTTTAAGGCATTGGCTGACAAGAATACCTTCATTGAGTCTATCCGAACCTTTTCAAATTAAATCTATAAACTGGAATTATTGATGTCCTCATCCGCCACATTTTTCAGATTTTTCACTTCAATATACTTGTATTTTGTTTTATTACATTTTATTACAATCTGCTGGGTCTCCCTTATCGATAAGAAAGGACATTATTTTCATGTGGTCTTTAATTGTTCTGTTTTTGTGTATTGTAAAGTAATTATTATTATTATTAATATTATTATTATTATTATTATTATTATTATTATTCCAACATCTTACAATTTCTTTTTTTTGTTTTTCTTCTTTTGTCTTTTCGTTTCCTACTTCTTCTGCACTTCCTCTCAGATTTTCCCGTTTTCCCTTTTTGTTTTGTCTTCGTTTAATTAGTAATTGTCAGCATTTTTTGCCCCACTTAGAAAAACCTAAGAAAGCCTTGCCTACATGTGACCGACAACTGCACTGAAGAGGAGCTTATCACGGAAACAAAGATTCGTAATTGAAACGATAATATTTCCTTCCTAATCTGTAACATTGATTTTAGTTCCCCTTTTACTTAGAAAAAAAAACTATTTATCAAACTTCATCTGTCGAAGCAATAAATCTCAATATACAATGCCTACAACCATCTGGTAAGATAGAACTAATTTATATGTTATGCCTTTTTTTTCTTTATTGATATATAATCGATATAATCTTGTTAATTAAGCGTGACATATTGCCTTGAATGTTTTTATCATAATAGAATTTTATCGCATCTGCTGAGCATTTATCCGTTTGGTTATCTAATTTGGTGGCAAAGGCATATATATATATATATATATATATATATATATATATATATATATATGTATGTATTGTACATATAGTGCTAATTTTGATAAAACACAACAAAGCTATTGTGGAGAATGGGAATGTTCAGGCAGGAGAAAGGCAATGTACTTAGGATGTTTGATTCTCACTAACTAAAAGTTGTTGCTTTTAAATACTTACGGTGGTCATACAAATTCTCCTGTTTCTCATCGGTTAACATGACTCTTAGTACATTCGTACACATCAAAAGCAGGGGCAAATATTCTCAGATAGTAATAAGATATTTTACAACATTCATTGTAAAGAAAGATTCAATATCATTGAACTTAACCTAATAAAAAAGTCATTAAACTCAAATGAGAAGACATTTTAATTTCATTTTAAAAGTCTTTAAATTTAATAGATTTCTCCTTAATAGACTAGTTAAAAATGAAATGTATATTCCTTAAAAATAGTTATAAATTATGCAGCACATGACGTCACTCTTAGTGGGGAAAAGTATAATTAAATTATAAATATATGAATTTAATAAAAAGGTTTTTCCATGGCATAGATTAACATTAACGTTCACGATAATAGCTAGAAATGTTTGAAAGCAGACGAACAAAATATTACGCTCTTTTGTTCATACATATGATGATGATGTGCGACAACGTATAAGTAAACATATAAGTAAGCACAAAAAATGTCATAAACAAATTCTTACGATTTATATCTGAAATATTAAAATCTAGTCCTAACCCTAACCCATAACTGTTTCAAATTTTAAAAAAAACTATGTAGAAACATTGCTTCCAAGATTTTTTTTTATTTTATTTGTGGCTTTTCCTAATTTTCCTTATTCCAAGCTAATTATGTACAAATAAAAGAATACTATGATTATAGCTTTAAAGTACATCATTGTATTCATGGAATACGAAGGCGGAATCACTAACGTTTCAGAATTTTATCTTTCCTCCTGACAGCTGGAGTTTTTCTTTCATCATTATAAACAAAGAAATGATTAATTAAACGAGAAAAACTCCAGTTCTTCTGAAATTATACTTTTGATTCCATCACCAATTTCATAAAGGATGCCCTAAAAGTTCAGAAAAAAGTTTCGAAGAAGAGTCAAAATCTACAATTTTCCCGTCCATGCACAACACACACACACACACACACATATATATATATATATATATATATATATATATATATATATATATATATATATATATGTGTGTGTGTGTGTGTGTGTGTGTGTGTGTATCTTGACTCTTTCCACACACACATACACACACATATATATATATATATATATATATATATATATATATATATATATATATATATGTGTGTGTGTGTGTGTGTGTGTGTGTGTATGTGTGTATGTGTGTTTGGAGAGAGAGAGAGAGAAAGTCCAAGATACACATACTGTAACAAAATGAAAACAATTAAAGTCTAGGAAGACATTGCTAGGGTGCTGTAGGTTCCTGATAATTATATTTTACCAACGGTACTATGCCTGACCCCAGTTTAGATTTAATCTTTCAAAACGTCTTAGATGTAACATTTACTACTCGAGAAAAGTCACCATTCTTACCTGTTTTTTGAAAAGGCTCTTCCCACCTTGGAACTTTTGGCCCTGAAATGCTTGCCCACTGTCTTGAGGAGTTGCGTAGGACTCCCCACCAACCAAAATACAGGTAGCCCCCGATTCTCAGATTGTCCTCTCGTAGGATATTTCTGGGTCCATCGTGAGTAAGAACCCCTTTGTTAGAAACAGACTAAAAGAAGTGATGCAGATGGTTGGTGGGTAAAAATCCTTGATTGGCTTTACCCCTCTTTCCGGTATGTACTAACCACGGAGAACCCTGCTGACTTGATTATTAGGAGTTTGACGTTGGAGAGCTTTAAGGCTTGTATTAGGTTCTATGGACCACTCAGGTGTTGCCGTGTCTCAATCAGTGCAGCCAACGGATAGCTCGTTCTTTATTTAGGCTACAGTCATCCAGGGAGAGGGTTTCTCAACGGATTTGTCCTTAGAGAAATATTCTTCCTTTGCAAATCTCTTAGGTGTAATTCCGTTAGTCCTAAAGTTCATCAATAGTTTATGGCGCTTGGAATTTGACAGAGACTAGCATCCATTTTTCTCATAAAGGCAATGCAACAACAAGTATATCCAGAGAAATTGGCATTCTTCCCGGATCGTTCAGGCAAGACCGTCCCTAGATTAGTGTGGGACCTTGGTCTGTTCATTGACGGGCAGTGCCTAATTAGGCCAGGTGGCAGAATGAGCAATCCCATTCATTTTAACCCTATCATTTTGGCTAAGCATCACCCGATAACGAGACTACCCATGATGGATTCCCATGTCAGGTGCCAGCATTGGTCCACATTGGCTGAGGTGAGATGAAGTGGTTACTGGGTTTCCAAGTGAAAACAAGCCGTGAAGATAGTCTTGCAGGAGGTACAATGTCAAACATCTCCTGTAAGTGTATGAGCTCGGTAAGATGGATAGAAAGAAATCTAAGATTAATACATTAATGACAGTAATTAATATATTCGTAAATTAGTTTAGGAAATCAATCGTCTGTTTTATTTTTTACCTCCAAGTTTTAACTGCAGTGCTAAACCCCAGTATTAAAAAAACACGTATGAAAACGCAGAAGATGATATTGACGGAAGCATTATTATTGTTATCGAAAAAGTTACCTAACATTGCTTGATAATAAAACATATTTAAAGTTCCAAAACAAAAAATTTCTAATGTAAAATAGTTTTTAAATAATATTATTAATATATATGTATATGTGTTGTATGTGTGTGTGTGATCGATATTTGACCATGTAAACAAGATAATATGCATATATATATATATATTTGTGTATTTAGGCAGCAATCCTTCTTTCATGCACATTTCATTGAATACGACCGATTTCAGATTTTCAATTTCTTTTTTGTTTTCAGCTAAAATAAATATATCGTCTACATAACGAACATATATTTTAGGTTTATTAACTTTAGTAAAAACATTGTTTTCGTCATAGGTCATATATTTGTCGTAAAATAAGATATTTCCTGAAAGTTATAGTGTCGCTTTTTACATTTATCCACATCGCTTTCTGGAGTTAGAGGTTCCCTTCAAACATGTGGAAGTTGACTACACTGGGCACCTTTGGATTAAGGGATTGGTATGTAGGGGAAAATATATTTGCTCATTTTCACTTGTCTTAGTGTCAGAGCCGTACACATTCAGTTGGTGCCAGACTTGTGTGTGATGTTCATTCTTCAAACATTAGTACGTTTCACCAACTTGCATGGCGGTTGAGAGTGGAACTTCCAACAGGACAATGATGCGAATCATGAAAGCAAATTCACAAAACAATGGGTTCGTAAACGAAATTTCAAGACTTGGATCGATCTAGACAATGTTCTGATCTAAAACGAAATGAAAATCTGATAAAAGTGAAAAATAAGCAGTACATAAAAGAAACCCATGTAAAATGAAGCAATTGTGTATGTTTTGCCAAAAAGAATGGTAAAAAAATCGGTACTCTCAAATGTCAGAAAATTATAGGAAAAATATTATTTGACGTAGTAAACTCAAAAGCAGCAGTCAGCAAATATTACTTATAAGGGCTCAATTACTTTTGAATATCTTACTTTTCAATTGTTAATTAATATTTTTATTCCAGCTCAATATTTTTTGAAAGTGGTAGCAATTGTTTTAATAAAGTTTTCTTAATGAATATATAGGTTAATTAACATTTTTTGATCACTTGGATAAAAAACAGACATTTTTTAAAAAGATATTAGGTATTCACATAATTTTTCACAGCACTGTATATATATATATATATATATATATATATATATATATATATATATATATATATATATATATTGCGGGGAGAGAGAATGTGTGTGAGAGGGAAGTTTACTGGTTAAAGAGAAAGTGTTCAATTCATAAGAATGTTGTAAGTGTAGGTGTGAACAAGTGTTTACCGCAATCCAACGCGAGTAGATATAGCTGCTGTCAATAAATTGTGTGCCAGGTGTTTGGGAAGATACCCTTGACGTATCATTTCCGACAAGCTACGAAATATATGACCATAAGCCACTCTAGACTTCTTTCAACCTTCAGTCTATCCACTTATGCAGATATATATACGAGTATATATATATATATATATTTATATATATATACACACACATATATATATAAATATATATATATATATATATATATATATATATGGGTATATATATATTTATATATATATAATGTGTGTGTGTGTGTGCATGTGTGTGTGCCCACGCACGCGTGTTTGTGCATGTTTTCAAGTATGTAGAGAAAGAGAGAGAAATAAATAGATATATATGTAGAGAGAGAACAAAAAATATATACGTGCAATGGTCATGAATGTAAGAAACAAGATTGTGTATATATATATATATATATATATAGATAGATATATATATAGATAGATAGATAGATAGATAGATAGATAGATATATATATATATATATAACACACACACACATATATATATATATATATATATATATATATATATATATATATATATATATATATATATATATATATACAGAGGCAATAGACAGAGAAAAACTTTATTGTTTTCGATATTTATTCGTCGATACATTTATTTAACATATTTGTATAGAATTATCTACAAAATAATTCACACTCTTTTGAAAATTCTTCTTTAAAGATCTACAAAAGTTTTTTGCAAAATCACCCTGAATTAAAATCTTTCAGATATTCAAACAAATATATATATATATATATATATATATATATATATATATATATATATATATAAATATAAATATAAATTCTATCCCTCACCGATAACAGGACTCGGAGTTTAATACACTAAGCAAGGTGCTGACTATAGGTGGAACGTTAATTGATAAATAATTAATTGTTTCGAGAATATCTCACCCACACAAAACAAAATTGTATATCGGACAGAGCCAAACCACCTCCTCATCGGCAGAAGGCGATAGTTGATGAAAATAGTAGCATGATCATCTGCAGAACCCAAAAGTGTCTGGGCTAAAGAGGACTCTTGATGAAGACCATCTCCTTAACCTACAGTCAATGCAATGGCACTCTAGAACGAGCCTCTTCCTGAGGCTCAACAGGTACGCGCCATACCATTCAACCCTAAAAATTTCTCCGGACACCAGTTCGAAATCTTGGCACAATTATAACCACCTAAACAGCCGCCCACCACCCTGGAATCTTTTTGCATTATCAGAGTAGATGGCAACTGAGGTAAAGAAATTTTCGTTCCAAATTGCTTGGTATCTTGCAGAGTCCACTGTACCGTGAATGTGTACTATATTGCCTGTCCTAGCTGCAGCAAAGGACCCCATATCATAATGCTTAATGTTTAATGGTTGTTATCAAATTCTACTCTTCAAAAGCTTTATTAGGAGCTCGCCGAATATACTGCCTATTGTTCCTCATCAAAATCTCGAGCTGGGTCTCATCCGACCATGAAACCCTCTGACAGAATGTTTCTGTCAGGTCATCCCATAAGTTCTGTCCGAATTTTGAATAAAGAAAACAAGTGACCAAATGTTACATTTAATTACAGATTCAATCAACAATTTATATTCCCTGATTATCTATGACTTTCTTCCATCTATTAACAAGCTTACTAATTCCATTACTGTAAAATTCTTTTGGCCTTGATTCGAATCAGTTTTAACCTCTTCCTGCGTTACAAAAGCTGTTTCTTCCAAATGATTCTGTAAGCTACGAAACAAATGGTAGTCTGAAGGTGCAAGATCGGGAGAATAAGGTGGATGAGGAATTTTCTCCCAACCAAGTTCTTCGATCTTTGTGACGTGATTATTGCTGTGTGGGGTCGCACAT
This sequence comes from Acanthosepion pharaonis, assembly GCA_903632075.3. Lineage (NCBI taxonomy): Eukaryota > Metazoa > Mollusca > Cephalopoda > Sepiida > Sepiidae > Acanthosepion > Acanthosepion pharaonis. The sequence goes on from CAHIKZ030004943.1 coordinate 1,558,756, forward strand.
TGTCCTGATGAAACATCACACCTTTTCGATTCAGTAGAGCAGGTCTTTTTTTCCTCAAAGCTTTGTTCAAACGCTCTAATTGCTGACAGTATATTTGAGCATTAATTGTAGCATTAGGTTGTAAGAATTCAAAGTGGATTATTCCTTGGCGATCCCACTAGATTGAAAGAAGAACTTTTGCCTATGAAGTTCCCTTCTCGGCTGTGGCTGGGGTCCTTCCCCAAGCCACTGTCTACGACGCTTAACATTTCGATAAAAGATCCATTTTTCGTCGCCAATCACAAGTCTATCCAAAAAAGGTGAAACAAGTTGGCGAGAACGGAGAGAAGAGCAGATGTCAACTCGGGATTTGAGATTGTTTTCAAACAATTCATGAGGCACCCATTTTCCTAGTTTAGGAACTTTTCCAAGTTTTTGAAGATGACGATGGACAGTTGTATGGTTTGAACTGAGAACCACTGCCAATACCTCAACTGATAAAGCAGGATTTTTCTTCAAGTAGCTTTTCATCAAACTCAACTGGACGTCCGGTTCGATCTTCATCTTCAAGGTTGAGATCTCCACCTCTGAATTTTGCAAACCATCTTCTGCAAGTTCTTTCATTCACAAATTCCTCTCCATAAACTGAGTGAATGTTTCTAGCCGCTTCAGCTGCTGAGTTTCCTTTCTTGAATTCATAAAGCATCATGTGCCTCAAATGATTCTTGGGTACTTCCATGATAGCAGGGTTTTAATCAAACAAAATTTTATTTTATTGTTCTCTGAAATAAAATTTGATCAGTTTAAATGCATCTAAACATAAAAATAATGTTCAGCTCCATTAGACTTTAAATTTCGTTCATTTTTAAAAAAAGGTAAAATTCGGACAGAACTTATGGGATGACCTGATAGATTATTAATATGAGCTTTTGCACAGATGAGGCGAGCATGCTTGTGATATTTCTTAAGCAATTGCTATTTCTAGGCATTCTGCAGTGAAGATCGGCATTTTTCTGATTTCGTCACACTGCATATTGATTCCAATATTTGTCATTGAGCGTTGGTGAACCACAAAGGTCAGAGGAGGATTTGCCTGAGCTTGCCGAAATAAATGTTTACTTCATCTTTCTGTTATTTTTCACGGACTGCCATTTCTTGTGACTGATACTATCATGCCAAAAGCCTTCCGTTTATAAATGATTTGTTGCACAGTGGAGAAGTCCACTCCAGATTGTTTTGATAGTTACTTGTAGCCTTCTCCATCATTATTGCTTTCAACTATGCGAATTCTTAAAGATTTCAGAAGTTCATTTGATCATTGTATAAATATATTTTTAGTCTCTAAATGCAAAATTTAGTATTAACAATAAGTTGAGTAGTTTGACTACCGCACACACAGCATACTAAACAATGAACACGAAAACTTATTTGCATTGGCAACCACCTAAAACAAAAATGCAGTGTAAATCTTATGGTTCACTTACTTTTGCACAACTTAATTTTTAATTAATATTCTTATTCTAGCACTGATGAAATTTTTTTGTAATTCGTTCACTAAAGGTTTTCTAAATGAATATATAGTTTAAGATTTGTTGATTATTTGAAAAAAACGCAAATTATTTTAATTATTATCTTAGGTGTTCAGTTACATCTGCACATCACTGTATGAATATATATATATATATATATATATATATATATATATATATATATATATATATATATGTGTGTGTGTGTGTGTATGAGTGTAGGGTGCGATGCTTAAATTTTCGCTATGTTATATTTTTAATCTCACGTATTGTTTGTTTTTGATTTTGTCGACTGCACATTATAGTAGGGTCAGTTGGGCACCGTCTGTGAGAATAAAAAAAAACACCATGACACAATTCCTCCGCTAGAAATTTAAAAAATGCATGCAGTACTGCTTGGTATTCGCACCGGAAGATCCAATACGAATATATTCGAGTGTCTGGTTGTCAATCCGAGGAGAGCGCAGAAAATTCGGATAGAGTTTAATGAGTCTAATGATGATTACGAAGGTGTTTGGAGTGATCGCTAGTGATGGTGACGTTATGCCTCCATTCATCTTCCCGCATAGCCTCAGATTCAACAAGGAATCCTACAATAAGAGCTTTATGGACGTCTGCATCATGCAATACATGACTGCCTGGCGTTTTCTGGACAACTAATTCCCCCCCAAGACCTAAACCTCCTTGATTATCATGCGAGGCACAGTTAATTTTCAGTTTTTAGTAATTTAAATGACAATATATTATTTTTAGTTTTGCGTAATTTAACCGACAATTTATACATTGCACCCTGTGTGTCTGTGTGTATTTGTCTGTGTATATATGTATATATATATATATATATATATATATATATATATATATATATATATATATAGAGAGAGAGAGAGAGAGAGAGAGAGAGATAGATAGATAGATAATTTATGTAACAAATCCCAACTACCAATCGCATTAATTTTTTATCTTAGCAATTCACGCCTGAAGATAATCTTGGATGCGATTGAAAGTACTTGGCAAAATAAAGGATATGACCAAAACTACGGCGTCTTTCTTAATCATTTTAATAACAACGCTAAAATATTAATCCGTGAAATTTTATATGTGACCTCTATCACTCAAAAATCGTAGACTAATTCACTTGCAAAAATAAATTTGGGTTCCTCCTGAATTTTCATGTTTGACCTGAATACAACATTCCACTATCAACAGCAATTCATTTAGCCAGGAATGACCACATTTAAATTTTGGATCGCATTGTTACAAATGATGAAAAATGCGTTTTGCATGTCAGTTGAAAACTCAAAAAATAGTGGTTACCCCAATACAAGAATATAATAGCAACATCAAAATCAGGACTTTGTGTCTGATGCAATATTAAAACTTTTATCCATTACGAGCTACTGGAAAACGCAAGAATATTGTTGTAAAATGTTTATTGCAATCAAATTAATTGAGTCAATTAAACATGATAAAATATTCTGATTTGGTAAACAGAAAATATGATAGTTTCCACTAGAACATTTCAAGTACAAGTGTCAAACCATTTAGAAACAAAAAATTGAAAATTGTCTTTCAAATATTTTTAAACGGAAGCCCCAATTTTTTTAACATGGAATTGAAAATTTGCCTTCCAGTTAGGCTGGAGCCTGAAGATAAATATTAATAATTTGTTATATATATATTACTTGAAAACATTTAATTGACATACTTTTATATCATTTCTGATAAAATGTTATTACATTGTGAGCACCCTAATATACAGACATTTAGAAATTCTGCTACACTATTAGATTGAAACAAATGATATGATTATTTTGATCGAGAGAATTTAAAATGTCATTGCATGAATAACTGATTAATCAAAACAAAGAGCATTGTGATCGACAAAATGGCGCCCCAGAAGTGTATTTATTCAGTCAGAAAAAAAAAATGGAATGATGTGAATTAACAAACTGGTGGAGGTTATTTTTGAACTAGTCCCTATTGATCTGCACCTGTTGGTAGTTCTGTGACTCTAGAGCCCGGAAACAGGTTCAGTGAATAGGGAGGCTGGAGTATTACATTGATGCTTCAATGTATCAGTTTTACCGAGTGGTGTGTGAATATGACATCCTGCGTTATCCTGTAACAAGATAGGCCCGCTTCTGTTCAACACTGCTGGTCAAAATGTTTACAACTTTGGATCCATTACGACAATTGGACACTCCTGTCTTACCCTGGCCACGTTTCATGAGTCTTTAATGGATTGTTCCGTTAGAGCACCATCAGACACTTCCAGTATTTGTTTTTTTTTATTATTATATTTTATTTTTTTCATTTTTATTTGACGAGTGAAACTTTGGTTTTAGTAAAAGCTGAAGGAATCCATTGCATTCACTTACGTGTTAATACCTTTAGGAAAGGTATGAATCCTCTTCTTCTCCCCCATCTATGGGTAAATATTAGGACAAACCGGGTTCTATAGTCTTGGGTGGCAACTGATCTACTGCAGAAAGAAATGGCAACCTACTGCGGGAAAAATCTGCCTCATTATTCATGTATCGAAAGATACATGATTGCCCAAGCGTGTATCACGCATTGCACATAAGTGACAGAAAGAAGCAAGTTTTTCGACCCAAAGAAAGTTATTCTTCAATTAACATACAAGAAATACATTTCTTCATTCAAAATGAACAAACATATTGCAAAATGTATCGATCCTTGCAAGGTGCTGATCTTCAAAAAAGGATACCGAGTTCTCCGGTATGACGCGTTTTGTCCCCTAAGTTTATTTTTACGTTGATGCGACTGCACATGTACAGGAAAGAGATATACTAGGAATTTGAGCACTATTTACATTATTCGGACTATTGAGGACACATGTGGATAAAAGCGTTGGCTAGATCCAGTGACGGGACCCAAAGAGTGTAAGTTCAATACCCAGTTAAGACAGTGGAGAACTTGGAGAGGAGAATTAACAGGAGATAACTAATAACTGACATCCATTAAACATGGCACGTGGAACTAGAACAGTCTACCACAGTGAGCGAAGTTCGACATTCCAACCACCTGAAGAAGGCCGAAGCGTATAACGTCCGAAACATTGAAATAAATATGGCAACAAAGATGATTATTGGACAATAGTCCGCAGAATGTAAATAGTGTACATAATACCTCATCTCAGAAATATAGACAGATATTTTAGGAATTTTAAATTTAAACATGATTTTATTTTCATGTGTTTTGAACATATAATCTAGCCGATTTCATTTAGATTCTTTTTCGTTTTGTTTCCATTATTTTTGTTATCAAATCCTACATTGTTCTATACCCAATTGCATACTAACTTTGCCGATTTTTGATACACGTCTTCCAACGATTGTATGGCTACACCCAGTTTTTTTTCCCGCCAGTGGCCGTATGTTTGCTTCTGAATGAATAAGCTGCTGATAATTCTTCCTTGTCAAAATCTGGCGTATAAACAAAACTAATCTCACATCTTGAAAATCTAGATCACGAAGCGACAATATTTGAAACCAGGGTCACGTGACTTATTAAAAAACTGACTGCAATGTTCAAGAAATGTTGTTTCTACAACTGGCTTCAGTAATATAATGATCAGGTTTGACCTCATGGAACTTACTAACACAACAATCAGCTTTATTCTTCTAAAATTCGATATATATTCGATATCGATTATATAAAAAAATAATCTAAAAATTTGCTCAACACTGAAACAAAGGAATACAGAATTATTTACTGATTTATAGATATACATATAAAAAAGAGATCGATGAAAAAAAGATCATACGAATACAAAGTAAAAACGGGATTTATTTTTCCAATCTAATATTTCATTAATCGGACAATGCCAAAATTGACGAAATGTAATTAAAAATCAGTTACTTCATTTCAGTCTTTTTAATTAATAAAATACATTCAATCTATTTTTCTGAAATACAAGAATTATTCAGAACAAAGTTTGTGTTTTTTAGAATATGAATCATTCCTTGTAAATTCAGCTAACGATAATATCATTGGAGCATACTTTATAGCTTTTCTCCCACTTTGAGTGTGAGTAACATGACACTTTGAATACCTTCGACAACCTGCAATAAGATCAGTCTTATTATCAGTTGTATATATCGATATTTGTTTCCGAGAACTCATATATATTCATATGCATTAAGTTAAGCTTAGTGAAAAAGGTTGGCAAACGTGGAGGAAGTATTCCGTAAAGTGATAAACGTCCAATGTGACCTGCCATACACTTTGAAATTTGAAAACATATCGTTATTTTCTAGGCTCGAAAACCAGACGTTAGGAGCAGAAGTAAATACGCGACAAGCTAAACTAGACTATAAACACTCTCATCCATTCTAGTAATCCACTAAAATACTGAACAGTTCTCGATGGAACTGGTACATATGAACCATCGCTAAAAATAAAGGAAAATGGATGGTTCTATGTACCGCTCTTGAAAGTAATTGGCTCCTTCTTCCATGCTCTGACTCTGAAGCGGCAGATCAAAACAAAAAAGGAGGTATTGTTGCCACATATGAAATCAAGCTGCCCACTTTTTCTCTTTTCAGTTTTAAAAGCGATCCAAATGGATTTGTGGGTGATGAATTTATTTATTTATTTATTTATTTATTTATTTATTCCAAGAGTTCATTCATTCAAGGCTAGGACCTGACAGGTCTCATAAACTGAGTCTATTCCCTTCGATATTCCATTGGTAGGGAAGAAGTTCCATAGACAGTTTCGACATTAGAACTGTTGTATTGTGACAATCCTCAATATATCTATGTTTATATAAGTACAAAAATTTAACTGAATAATGCTATAATAGACGAGGTGACACCGAAATCCAAAGATGCATTTAGAATTGATTTGTTTATTTAAAGGTATATCAAAATCCTTATGGGTAATTTAATGACGAAATCTAATTTTCGTGGGAGCTTTAAAATAATAAAAATGCGATATATATTGTTCCGCTTTTTCAATTGAATACATAGTAAATGATAATCAGCTTTTGTGCATACACGTGTTTGTGTGGACATGATTACTAGAGGCGGTGATAGGTATGTTTTATATTGTATTTTTGTTGAAGTTATATTTTGGAATACAGTTTGATTTCTTTAAGTAATTGTAGGATATATTGATAAATGTCATGAAGGTTGTTTCGTGTTCCTTGTTTGAATAGTTTCGTTTAGCGACATATCAACCTCTATGTGTTATTTAATGTCAAACTATAAATAATTTGAACACAATTTTATGGCCTCAACTAAATAGGTTTGAACAAAATTGTATACCTTCAATTGTTGATTATTTAACTTTAAGAGGTATTGTTGGTGATTTTATTATAACTATGTATCGTTGGACATCTTTTATATAAAAATGTATTGCTGGTATTTTTAATATAAATATTTATCTTTATACTTTCATAGTGTTTTGTTTTTGTTTGAGGGTTCACAATTTGCCCATAGCTGGGACCCTAACAGGTGCTACACCACCCCGGGTCAGGGTGGACCTGGGAACATCAGTAATTAAGAGGTGGTTCCACCCTCCACAAAACCTCCAATTTCCCGATCAGAGGTCTTGCCGTCGGTTCTAGTTTATCGTCATACCCAGGACTGATATGGCGTTCGATAATAAGTGATGGCAATCCTTCTATAAGAAAGTGAATATTGGACAATTTTCTCATCGATCAAGAGATTTGAATCTAAAGAAATGTGGTCCTACAGAAGGATGTTGAGAATACCATAAACGGAACATGGGAGCAACGAAGGAGCATTATAGAAATTAGAAATAAAAGTTCTATTGATTAAAATCACGAATAGTCGAGTCTAACTACTGTGACACATAATGAGGAAAGAAGTTGAGGAGAAATTGACACTCAAAGGATATAATGACGTCAATGTAAAGGGAAAGCGGGAAACTGCGAATAAGCTACCATACGAAATTTTAAATGGCACAACACGGGCTGGGAGGGCTAGTCAGTGGGCAAGTATAGTTTAGAGTTACAAAGCATAGGAAGTTGTGGAGGACCATGATCGGCCATGCCTTCAATATAAAAGTACTAGATTATCTATGTTTATATACTTTAAACTCACCCGTGGAAACCTTGTAATATTTCTTAGGACGTAACAAAATATGCCATCATTTTTTACGGAATAGGTGAATTATTTATATATATATATATATATATATATATATATATATATATATATATATATATATATATATATTCATGTATATATATATATATATATATATATATATATATATATATATATAATTGAACAGTAATTTTCACAGTGCTTTGTCCTACACAAAAGACAGTAAAAAAAAATTGTAAAAGGGTAGGAGTATTTAAAAGCAATAAATGTCATTGCTTTATTTAGATAGCAGAAAAGTTTGGTGTTTAAACTGTCTAATCAGCCGAACGATCTGGCAATGGGAAAGATCTTCAACAGACTTCGCGACATGTGTTGAACATAAAGTTTGAATGCCGCCAGCAAGTTTTCACGGCCAAGGATCAAAAAAGACAATGTGCAGACTCCATTGTTCGAGGTGCATTTCTGCAACGAACGTTTTATTTAGGCCTACCGGAGAGCGCGTTTGAATAGAGCTGTGTGTCATTTGTTGAAAAGTTCAGCTTTGAAATCTGATCAGAGACCGATCGATTTTTTTGGCTTTTTTTTGGCGTGGATACAAACGTATTTTACCTCCCCACCTTATGCCAACTTCATAACTTTTTTTTTTTTTTAAAATACTATTATAATACAAGCAAACACACAGAGAGAATGAGAGAGAGAGAGGGGAGAGAGGGGGAGAGGAGGAGAGAGAGAGAGGGGGTTATGCGATGGATAAATTGTCGTCTAAATTACGCAAAAAAGAAAACAATACTGACATCTCATTTTAACATATATATTTATCAAAATTACACAAATATATCCGAAAATACTAAATAGTAAATTTATTCAATGAAATCGCACTTGGTTTCAACTACGGCCTCCTGAGAACTTAGGAAACTCCTGCAAATCTTCTGGACGGTCTCCTTGTTTAAGGTGGTAATTCGTAGCATATTCTTTGCCTTCAGTTCATCTGCTCAGTATAGTATATAGGGGTCAGTTGGTTACTTTATGTGAGCAAACTGCACGATTCACTCCGCCAGAAAGTTGGAATCGGCGTACTGTCCTGCGTGTCATTCGCGCTGGAAGCTCCAGTACGAACATTTCAGAGTGTTTGGACATCAATCTGAGGACAGTGCAAAGATTACTCTGTCTCCAAAAGATGTACCGAGTGTGATATAAAACAAGTTTCCAGTGAACATCATGGTGATCACTCGTGATGGCATCGTTATGTCTCTATTCATTTTCGTACAGGACCTCAGACTCAATACGGAGTCCTACATTAAAAGCCTGCCCTGGCTCAAGAGGGTGTCAGCAGGAAGAACTTATATCTGGCAACATGACTCTACACCATGCCCCACAAGCAGGGGAACACAATCATGACTTTCAGACAGTTTCTGCTGCAACATCATCTCTTAGCTCTGGCTAGCTAACTCCCCAGATTTCACCCCCCACACTGTGGTTTGCAGTTGAGCGATAGACCAAGAAAACTCATTGTAACACCAAAGATGAAGCGAAGGCAAGGATTATGGCAGCATTCACCAACATAAACAAACAACCATGGTCTCTGATATCGTTTTTAAATTATACTCCTTTAAGGCCAAGTGAAGGTGGCTGGATTCCAGCCGTCGTCCTTAAGAAATGTGCTCTCGAAATAGCCCCAGTTCTCTCCAAACTCTACAACTATTGCTTCTCTGCTTCCTCCTTTGTAGGCCCTGTTTATCACTATCAATCTCTTGATAATAACGACGAAGCTCATACTGTGGCTCTAGATATCTCAAAGGCATTTTACAGGGTTTGGAATGCTGGTCTTCTATAAAAGCTTCAGGGCTACGGTATTACTGAATTATTGTTTGATTATACCAATCACTCGTATCAAATTGTGAAATAAAGCTCGTCCTGAACGGGTTCGCTTCCAGATCATTCGAACGCCGGTGTCCTCCAAGGCGCTATACTGGGTCCTTCGCTGTTTCTGATATTCATTAACGATCTTCCTGATGCCATCAGTTCCCAGGTATGCATTTATGCAGATGACAAAAAAATTTACTCCTCTCTCTCTCAATAGCCAAAACCGTCACACCTAATAAAGTTAACCTAGCTGCTTCTCTCAAAAAGGATCTCCAATCAGTGGGTCAAGAAATGGCTTGTAAATTTGAATACCTCCAGAACTTAACTGCTCTCATTTAACCACGTTAGAGAAAATTCCTTGGCCGCCATCAGCTTAGCAGATGATCGACTCCAGGAGATCGTCTCACTACGCTTCAGGTTTTCAACTGACTTGAAGTGGAGCAACTACACTGAATCAATAATGCAAGAAAAGCTGGTTCATTGTTTCATTCAAGCAATTTTTCCCGTTGCACATTTAAAAATCCACCATTCGTCCGTGCATTGAATACTGTTGCCATATCTGGTCTGGTGCTTTAATGTGTTCATCTCGGGGTTCTTTATAAAATCCAAAGAAGGATCTGGAATGTAATCTATCCTGACTTGGCATCTCGATTTTCTCACAGAAATGTGGTGGCTTCCCTCTGTCTTTTCCATAAATATTTTTATGGCAACTGCTCTGCCCTAACCCTGATCACCGGACTACATGTATTTGAGCATGCTACTAGATTGGCATCTAGGTCCCAGCCTTGAAAGATCTAAATACGACTAACACTTCTATTCCAACAGTTTCTTTTTTCTCACTTTTCGAAAGAGGAACTTCCTTGCTTACATTATAATTACAACCTTCATAAAATTAAATATTTAATCATTATCTCCTATCTTCTTGAATCCTGCATCTCTTTTATTCTTTCTTCAATCAACGCTATACACAGGCTTTCTCCTCAATCTCAATCTCTATAACCCACTGCGTACTAGTGGCATTCTCGACTTGCTTGGGGTGAAATGATTTCAAAAAATCCTTGCGCTTTTTGCGTTTTGTTTATACAAAACGAAAAAAGAGCGTTCGGTCAATTCTTTATCCATGAGATTTTGTTTTTGGTGCTACTAGTTGTTAAAAATGGATAAAAACTAGCTCTTAGGAGAATGAAAAGTATGGAAAATTTCTGTAGCCAATTACTCCTGCAAAACGGAAAATTGTAAGGATAGTGGAAAAACTTAACGAGAAGTTAATAAAATCTTCCTTATCTGCCTTATTTAATGTATATATATATATATATATATATATATATATATATATATATATATATATATATATATATATATATATGAGAATGATTGTATATATGTATGTACATTTGCCATCCATGTACATGCACCTAGTCAGTTGAGTATGCATTCACATATGTCGATTTGACATGGAATCTGTTGATATGCATTACATATTTGTATATTATTTACGTTTAAAAATCAAATTTGCATTAATATACAATTATTATACAAGGTGAAAGAATGAAAAATATATATTCATTCATAACAGCTGCATCATGTCATATTAAATTTCTGTCATTAAAATAAAAATTGGAAAATTAACATTACCGATTTTATTAGGGAGATGAAAACAACTTATTACCCTAAATTGAAATGCAACTGACAGTTATATTAATTAATTAAATCAATTTTTTCTTGTGAGTTAAACAGAATTCTGATGAGGAGGTAAAGATATATAAATTTGATACTAATTTATTTAGCAACATTTTACTTATATTAATATACGTTGTTGTAATATTTATTTTACTTTATGCTGATTCATTGAAGTTAAAAAGAAAATAAACTAAATTAGTGTTTGTTGCTATTTTTACCGCTTTATAAAAATAAAATAATAATAATGTTACTTTTTAAATTTCCTTTTCTATTGACTTGGTTACAAACAATCGCAGTTATTTAAAAAAAGAAAAAATTGTTCGAAGTAGTAACATTTTGTCATTCTTAATTAATTTGCGAGATGCAACTCACAGTTTCGTTTGATTATTATTGAATTATTTATCCTGTATGTTAAACAAATGTCTGGTGCGCGGTGCAAAATATGTTGATTCAAAAAATGGTGAGCAAAATTAATTAAACTTAAATTATTTGAAATAGGTAGAGTTTTATGGAGATAAGAAATTAAATGGATCTCTGGCAGTCCATTCTTTAAAGTAACACAAAAATTGTACTTAAAAGTACAGCTCACACCTTACGAAGAACTTTATCTATGTAAAATTTGTGTGATCTTAGGTTGCCAATCAATTTCTTTCTTTTTTTTACAAAAATGTCATGAAGCCATTTCTGACCTAAGATCTCTAGTTGGGACCCGAGAGGAAATGGGATACAACAGAAATCAAAGGAAATAATAAGATAATATTATCATTATTATTAATATTAAAAATAATAATAAATGAATGCTGTTCGTTTTGCAGTTCATCTCAGACGAGAAAATAATTAAAGTCAATGGAATTACATAGAAATGAAAAGAACCGGGAAAAAAGGCAGAAAATTGTTCTTTTACCATTTTTCCCCTTAGAAATGGAAACGTCTGTGCTTAATCAACATTTTAGCGCTCAAACATTTTTCTTATGCTTTGTGCAGAAAAAACCTGCATAGGGTTCTGAAAATGACATAGAACTAATCGTCAGTGATGTGGGAAGGAGAAATTTTTAAGCCTTACCAGCAGATATCGTTACTCAAATGCGATTGGCGGTAAAATACACCTTAGTAATAAATGCTTTCTACTCTCTAGCTCATTGTTTTGTCGGAATTTGATGTATCACTGTATGATTACACGAGTTAATAAACGATTTGATGGATTCGTTTTAGAAATTCTTTCTGAGAATTCTGAGAATAGTGACATAATAAAAATAAAATAAAAACGTAAAACTGATGTTGGAAAGACAATGATTGTAAATTAATTCCAGTGATTGTGAGATAAGGCAGATAAATAAAATATTACAGCCATTAGAAGTAATTTGGAATTATACACTTTTTCCCCAACATTGCCGATGCTTTTTTAGAGTTAAAAACAAAATAGTTGTTCTTTTTATCAGATGATTGCAAAGGTTTGAACGCGATTCTCATTCTTCATATAAAATGACGGCAACTTGACGCAGGTGTTTGTTTTAATGCTGAGTTCTGGTTTCTTCGAGATTAAAACATTGCATCATTCAATTTTGAGTCAGACATTGAATGTTGACATTTTGTTCCCAAATAAATGACTTAAAGATGGAAGATGGAAAGTTGAACTTTCGACAAATATCAGAAAGGGGTAAAAGTCGAAACTCTGACCTAAACAAAACATTTAACTCCAGCTCTTCGGACAGGTCAAAAAGTGGTTTGGCATATCTCGTCAGGATGATTGTTACCTGAATTATCAACCAGACTCCGGACAAGCCTCCGACGTCGATAAAGATGCTCTGATTGCCGTGAAAGGAAACGATTTTGGCGGAAGACATTGCTGAGTGTTTGAAAATCGATATCTTAAGTGTCGCCATTTGAAGAGACTTGGGTTCGTTTCCAAACTCGATACGTGTGGAGCACATTCATCTTCTGGGAAGACAGAACAAATTCTTTTGTACTTCTATTGCGATTTCTTTGCTGCTATATCACGAAGAGGAGACAATCTATATATATATATATATATATATGTATATATATATATATAGATATATATATATATATATATATATATATATATATTGGGAGGCTAGCTAATCTCTATTTGAGACGCTTGTTCAACGTTTTTTTTTATTCAACAGCCACAGAGCCCACCTGCGGTTTATTCTGCAAAAACTGTTTACAGTTTTGGAAAAACCTCGGCATGATGACTTGTTCACATCCATCATCGACCACCAATGTCTAGCAATTTAACTTACGGGTTAATGTAGTTTCCATGCACTTTCCAAAGACCGAAAACATCAAGAAGTCAAATCGACTATGGTGAGATTCGAACCCGGATGTCATGGTCAGTGCGCAAACGTACTTATATATTAAACATAACTTAGTTTAGTATAAGTCCATCAGCAGCCGGTGTGTATTCAACTTGTTTCAACTGTGATATTCTGTGAGATTATCTTTCTAATACGTAGCAGTTGGCGGTTGATTAACGACGAGTTGAATTCATATTTTACCCAAATATTTTCCCGTCAGATCCCTGTCTTTTCAGACTAAGAAACGTGACATCTATATTCGATTTTAACATTAACTTGCATGCGAGAATGAATATCAGAAACATGAAAGTTATCAAAACTGATTTCAGAAATATTTTCAAAATGTGTCAAAATAGGTTAATTATTCATTTCAGCGACAAACTTTTGTTGATGTGAGCAGACCAAGAATAGAACACTAGCAATTCTCCGGAGACTAAATATCATTTTTAACCAGCTATAACTCACATCAGCGGACAAAATGTATACAGGGTGTAAATTTCAAAAAGGGGAAGTTAGTAATTAACGAAAATATTAACTTTGTCATTGAAATGAGTTAAAAGAAACTCATGTCGATATGCATTAAAGAGAGCTGAGTTAATCTCAAAGCCAAAATTGATCAAAGAAATAATTTAGAATCTTCTAATTTGTATGGTCGTCCTGTGAAAATCTGCACTTAAAATTGTGTCTTTTCTACTTAGATATGAAAATTAGTGTCTGACGAATGTTGACAGGAACTATGTTAGGAAAACTCCCAAATGAAGAGAGACTGGTTTATTAAACTATGAGTCGTGGGTTAGGAAATATGCCTTTGGCACCAATACATAACAATCCTAGCAAAGAAAGGGGCACGAAAAGACATTCTTAATGAATTCATTCAGCTATAGTTCAGAGTTTTACATTTTATGTCGAAATTCATCCATTTCTTCTTATGTAAATAAAATAAAAACATTAAATAAAAAAGGCAAAGATATTTATCATTGCCTGCGTGTCACTGACAGAACAGCTGGGAGGTTTTTAACATGTTTATGTGTTTGTGTTTCGTTTTGGCTGTCGAGAGAAATCTGTTAAAGGATTAAACTTGTAGCCCATTGTTACATCAGGATTGAAAATTTCATTCGTAACTAGTGAAGCTTGACTGTCGGAAATGTAACTGTGTCAGGATATGTATTTGACATTCTCTTTGGTGATTTGTTTAAATCATTTCTTTAAATTTTATCTACTTTTTTTCCATTTGAGAAACAAAAAAGAGACAATGTCACGACCAAATGTTGTACACGTGGCGAGAAATCATCACTTTACTGACTTGATGTCAATCCTCTTTGACGCGGTAGCCTATGATGTGGTGTGTTTGATTACAATTTTATTGACCTGAGCAGCGCCAACCCCGCATTCTTCTTGTTTTTTTTTTGTCGAGTAATAAGGTGAATACAGATGGAAAAGGAAGTAGGGAGGTTGTGATTCATGTCTTTTCATTGTGACTCTTGACATGAAGTTAATATCGACGGTTGCGACCAGAAAATGAAGTTGCAACACTGATTACATTGGGTGGAAATTTATTAACATGAATCCTCTCTCTTATTTACGCCTACAAACTTCCTTTTCAATAGAAAGAAATATTTTCAATGTATAAAATCTAAACTTTGTCCAAATTATCAGTAAACCGAGAATGAAATGCAGAATTGTGAGAAACATTTTATTTCGTGTAAGGAAGCGTTTTGGGAGAATAGGGTAAAACTTAAGTTTAAACTTCTAAAGATTTTCGAGCATTATTTCCCTAACAAAACGCAGAAAACGAGCCAGAGATATGTCTGTTATTTTTTAATAAAAGAAATTAGATACTTTGGCATAATTATTAAGGTCTGTGATACTAGAAATCAAATCATTAGAAATTATAATTTAAGATAAATAGCTTAATCAAAATACTTATTCATTATTTATGTTTGATATTAAGGACCATTAGAAGACTGCTTTCATGGCTTTAAAAGAATTGGGCAAAACAGTTGTTGTCGTTACAGTACAGATTATTGATACTGATTTGCAAATATAATTGAATGAGTTTATTGACTCTTGATTCTTCTCTAAACGAAATACAGGTACTGTATATCTGCATTGTTTTAAACGTTGATTTAAATAAGGATATGTAATATAAATTCCACCTGCTAAGTTCAGAAGGACATTTTTTCAAGGATTAGTTTGGTTAAACTTCTAAGACTGAACAGTGGTATAAGAAAAGAGATAATATTTCAAAAAGCTTAAATATTCATTTGTATTTTGTCGAACGCAAGTTAGGCTTTTGAATTTAAATCAGAAAATTAAAGACGCCATGATGTTTCTCAGACATAAATATATTAGTGAAAGTACGCATCATTAGAATCAGCGCATTGTATAAATTTATTGATCTGAATAAAAAAAAAATATATATTATTTTCAATTTGGTCCATTTTTATATAAATCTGCTGACATTTATATGCATCTAAATTACGGCAAAGATGATAATCTCTACGGTGATAATTCCAGCGAATGACAGGGGTGGGTTATTTAGAAGTTCGGTGCCTAACTACAGTCTTTTTTTTTTCAAGTCATATTGTGAAGTACGATAGCATATGTTATCTAACTTCACTCTAATCTCACTTCAGTTTAGCACACAGGCTAAAATGTTTGTTAATTTTTAATTTTATCCCCGAAGCTAGAGAAGAGTTGAAACTGAGGTTTAAACATTGACTAAATTTGGCTTTCCACTTCATTCTATAATGTGACGGATTTGAGTTCTATGATTGGAATAAAATCATGACTACAGTTATTTTTCAAAATAAATAAGAAAACTTAATTTTTTTTTTTCGGAAAATTTTGTTCATAAAACTTTTATAACAGTTTTATTTTATGAAATGAATGTATAGGTCACTTTCCAGGAAATATGTTGTTGTGGATTCCGAGATGAAATCCGGTCTCAAATGAATGACAAACGCAGGAATGAAATATAGCAAATAAATGTATTGACGTAATAATACAATTGGTAATAGATCCAGAAATGCGGTTAGTAGCAATAATAATATATATACAGTCTGGGAAATTCAGTATCGAAGTAGGACTTCCTTCTGAGTCTACGTGCTTGCAACTGTGACTCTTACAAAGCCTTTACCTCACACTCTTACTCTCACTATTACTCTACCTCTCGGCTATTCGCCGACAGCAGTACAAGTACACACTGGTCGAGTCCACTTGTATGAAAAAGGGGTGGAGCCCATAACATATGTTGAAGCCAAAAACATCTGTATTTCAAATAAAAATAAAAATGTCTGCAGAAGGATACTTTATTTCATAAGGGGATCAAATACAATAAATATGAAATCAGGAATATTGCAAGATTAATGATATAATCCTCTTACATATTTTATTTTGCGGTAACCTGCAGGATTATCAGTTCCAAATCACGAAAACAGAAATCTATTGTGAAAGTTTGAACCGGATACATGTGGGTGTAACCGGTCAGAAGGATCTTTTGAGGGGTGGGGGTGATGAGGATTTTGTGAAAGAATAAACCTACAATTAAGAAAAGGCGCATTTCTTAATCGAACAATCAGATGCAACGAAAATTCGTACAATATATTGAAAATTAGTTAAATCATGATTTGCTCGTTTTTCTTTTTTCTTTACCAGTTTGTGCACGATGTTTGCCGATTCTTGCATGAATATAACAGCTTTGCTCCCAACGCCCGTGTATTTGATATTGGATGAATTTCCAGGACTACTCTCATATATTCATTGTCAACGAATACTTGAGAACAGAACTAGTCTCTTGGAGATGACTTTCTCCAATAGTGAGCAGTAAGATCCAAAACTGCACGGCATTTCTAAATCTGACTATCCAGCAAAGATTCTGTGATTAGCTTCAATAGCGAAATGGTCAATTCTGAACTCGGGGTGCATAAAGAACTTACGCATCGTTTCGGCAGAATGAAACGAAAACGACATTTATTTATCTTTGTTTCGATATCCTTTAAAAAAGAAAAACATAAAATTAAGCTAAAAATTCAAACAAAACAGAAAATAAGAAGCAAGAAATGTAAAATAATATGTAGAGACAGGCAAAGAAAGGCTTCCTGAGTAAGACGATATATTGCATCAAGGCTTCTAATTGGGAGGTTTTGAGGAGCGTGGAAGCGCCTCTGACATGCTGCTGTTGCAAGGACCACCCTGATCCGGAATGGTAGAACCTGTTAGGGGTCCCAGATATGGTCAAATAGTTAAATCCCAAACTGAGTCAAAAAGTAATATAAAATTATAAAAATAGATTTTTACAGCAAATATAACAGCAATATATTTTTTGAAAAAAATATATGACCACCTATACATTTTGAAAAACAAAATATTACCAGCAAACATTTGACACTCGACAAAAAGCTTCTTTACAAAAATACTTCAATGAAACCTAATCTACATACTGATTTCTTACAAAAAATACACATTCTATTCATACGAACCTATCCTAAAAATCTTATCGGTATTTTTAAATAACACATTGAGATTGTTATTCTGCAAAACAAAATAAACCAAACAATAAAAACGAACGAATAATGCCGAAAATAATGAATCCACGCAAAAGCTTACATTTATTTTATTCCAACTTAATATTTTATATTTGTTACCCATCCTCACTGATATATAATAAAATAAACGAACAAATACGAAACGTAAAACAATCTAACATGTTTCATATTTATTAAATTAATGCTTTGTCTAAGTTTAAGTTATATATATATATATATATATATATATATATATATATATATATATATATATATATATATATATATATATATATATATTTCTCATTCTATCGAAGGTTTAATAAATGGGAAACATCGACTGATATATGTTCCCTTGTTTTTATTTGGCCTTTAACTTATATATATATATATATATATATATATATATATATATATATATATAAAGCTTCTAGAATGATTCCTGGAGTGTTGATTCCAATGTTATATATATATATATATATATATATATATATATATACATACAACACACACCCACATATATATATATATATATATATATATATATATATATATATATATATATATATATATATATATATATATATATATGAATTTATCCAAATACAAGTTTGGTTTGGATGGAATAAACTTCCAGTAACCTAAATCACTATTTTATAAAAAGTGCTCAATTCCGAGTAGAGTGAACAATATGTATTTCAAAATTATAGCATATATATGTTATAACATTACTACATAAATACTCATTTTGTTTTAACACTTCGGCTGCATTGTCAAGTGATAGTGTTGACAATAAAATAAAGACGTTTTAAAGAGTTCAAAAATAAACCACACTAGGGGGGAATACTTTTACGTAAGATGTAATGGCCAAGTATATGATAACTGAAATAACGTGACAACGGACCCTAGATACAATTTATCAATGCTTTAAAATAATGATGAAATTTTAAAGGAAATCAGGATAAACAATTAGTCTCCAATCTTTTGTAATTAAAAATTAAATTTACGCATATTATGTTCTAAATGTGACTATGCATCATGTTTAGAAATTAAAAAATTATTCATATATATATATATATATATATATATATATATATATATATATATATATATATATATATATATAATATGCTTTTATGCTTATTCAGACATTTCTAAACACGTGAGCGTGTTTCCTCATTCGTATAATAACAGGTAATTTATTTTATTTGGAAGCAATTTAAAGATTTTATCTTTTCTCTATTTTACTAATCTAATAAATTATATTTTTCATCACAATTATTTAACTGAATGAATATTAATACAAGTAGCAGATTTGTCAATATATTAAGATATTACCCAGCTTATTTTACCGCTAAAGCAATAGTTAGCCTAGTAGTGAAGCAAACTATTTGCTCGACCTATGTGCTTGATTCTCATTAAGAATTGCATTGTTTGTAGTCACAGGGAAAACCCTAATTAATAAATATTAACTGCGATCCTGCTAGGGAATGAAGGTTACTAAACTGGCTTGTCTCGAAGACTGTGCGTGGAGAAGTCTCGAATGTTAATGTTTGTCTTTATAATGTCTCAGGAATCCAAACTCTTCAATGCATTTTAGATTTTATATATTTACATATAAGGCGACTTTCAAACTGCGGTTTTGAAAGACATTGCAGTGAAAAATGTATTCTTTCTTTTCCAAGAACATTAAATGAATATAATCTCAATCCAGATTAGATCTCGGTTCACCGATTCTGTAGATAATGGTTTTTAAGGTATGCAAGACCTACTCAGTTCGAATACTGACGCAATACAATCTTCCTCTAACAATCACATGTGACGCTGTGGTTGTCTCGCTAAAAAATTAAATAACTCTGCCGAAAAAAAATTATATTTCATACACACACAAATATATATATATATATATATATATATATATATATATATATATATATATATATATGTGTATATATATATGTGTGTGTGTGTGTGTGTGTGTGTGTGTGTGTGTGTGCGCGCGTGTTTGGGTAGTTTGGATGTTATTTTTCAGAAGGCCAAAATATCATACTGATCCACAAAGTAACTCGTTCACTCAGTGAAAAGATCCGACACATATTCACAGTCGGGCTGCAAACACGAATATGTGGGCAAATTCAAAAGCTGCTCAGTCTCTGCAATCTGTATTACAAAGACGAAGTCTTTCCTTTCGTACAGTGAACAACTGCTACCCCATCGGGTGCCATACTTCTCTGACCCTCACTGTCCGAAAACAAGAAGATTGCTGAGGATTAGAAACAGAACTTACATTATAATCCTAGAGAGAATTTTGTAACCCAATGTAAAATAAAATGCTGTCAGCTTTATGCATGTTATTCTCTCTCTCTCTCTCTCTCTCTCTCTCTCTCTCTCTCTCTCTATATATATATATATATATATATATATATATACACAGCGGAAACGCAAGAATAGTGAATCTATTATCTCAACTTTCATAAGGAAGTATTCATATAAAATACTAATTTATTTTAACTTAATTATGTACAGTAATGTATGGAGCACATAATTGAAAAATTAAACTAAAAAATACAATGTATCTAAATATATATTAGATATATGTCATAATGGATAATGTTTGGCGGGAATTTTGAACATAAGTTTGAAATTGTTCTTGTTAAAATATTCTTCCTGATAGATAGATAGATAGATAGATAGATAGAAACAGTTATTATCAAGCATCATATTAGATAGATAGATAGATAGATAGATAGATAGATAGATAGATAGATAGATCCGAAAGAGAGCTGAAATTTCTTGGATACACAATGAGAAAGGGAGTCTTAGAGAATTTGACACTCGACGCAAAACGACAGAAGAAGGCAAATGGAATACATAGCTTGTGAATTGATGGAGGAACAGTGTGGTGAGGGTTTGGCAAAGGAACAAGCGGAGGTAGCAGGATGTGGAAAGCAATGATCGCCCACGTCTTAAAAGGACACGGCACATCAAATAAGAAGTTAGTAATAAACACTATATGAGAATGAGAGATAAACCGAATCTGATAACTAGGTAGGAAGGTAGATAGATTAAGAAATGAGTGAAAAAATATAGAGAGTTGGTGGAATAAGGAGTATCAGTAAAGGACAGACGTAGTGAGTCAATCAGTTGTGTGCCATGCGTGATACACACTTAGGCGATCATATATATATATATATATATATATATATATATATATGACTGACGAGGTAGATTTTTTCCCCGCAGTAGATTGCCATTTCTTTCTACGGTAGACCAGTTGCCATCAAAGGATATAGAATCCGGTCTGTCCTGTTATTTACCCATATCTGGACGTGGGTGGGGAGAGAAAAGGATTCATTACTTTCCCAAAGGTATTAGCACGTATTTGATTGTAATGGATTCGACTGGAATTCTAAGTCGACTCTCTGATTCCTCAATCCGAGCCGCTATCCATTAGTCCACCGTGCCTCATAGATGCAGTGAGGAATGAGCCAAAGAAAAAGAGAAACAAACAGATTTGATAAAAGAGAATAAAAATAGGAAAGAGAAATAGAAAGAAATACAAACGCTTATATATATTTTAACATCAGAGTACAGAAGCCAACACACCAATGTAGAAGTGCGAAAAGAAGAAGATTTGGAAAGTGAAGTTAGCTCAGACATTAGCACAAAATAGAGACATCGACACTGACACGCGATTTTATATGCTCCGAAATACAGCAGCAGTAAAGTGGGGGTGAGTCATACATCCATGTCCAGATTTCAGCTTTAACCCTGCAATCTGATATGCCCTGACACACTTGTACATGGCTCTCATCCTTGGCCGACCGACACCTCTCAGCTCGCAACAGTCGATTTTAGTCGTAATCAGCTTCGTGCAAACACAAGCCGCTACTTACCCGGCTTAATAAACCGTATTTCCCTCACGCCCCAGACGAAAACGTAAACATTCACACGAAATTGCATTCAGTAAACATTAATTCATGACCACCAAAGAACATTTTAGTACGGCGAAGCTAATATTGTCTTGTTGTATCCGTTTTGTTTACATAACACCTGATAGGACAATTTTTCAAATATTGTTTCAGCGTTCGATTCTCACGTTAAGCTACACTACTGTGATAGCATCTGAAAGTTTCATAAGTATATATATATATATATATATATATATATATATATATAAATTTTTATTTGCATCATTTACATTATTCGAACTGTTATCCTCATCTTCATTGCCATATTCACAACATTTCGGTCTTCTTCAGGTGATTGAAATTTTGACCCAAACGCTTTATTTCGTCCACAGGAGTAAATTGTTCTAGTTTCACGTGCCATGCCGGATATCTCAGTTATTTCCCTTGAACCCAATTCACCAACACTGAAAGGCATATCTACATTGTTAAGATTTTCAATTGCGCAGGCGGATAGGCGTCAATTACAATGTTTAAAAGTTGTGTCTAACGAAACTCGTGCATCTACTAAATATATAAGGTTTATAGTAATAAAACATAATGTCATTCATAAAAAGGACATTTTTTTTTTCTTATTTAGGCTACAAAAATGAAATTAGTGGAGATAGGCCTGGGAAGCATCCAGGGAAAGGTGTGCACTTATTAAAAAGTGTAATTATGCCTTACTTTGCTGTGAGGTCTCTCATGTCTGAATAAGCTAACGCACACCTGGCAGCTGAGGGTAGTGTCTAAAATGTAAAGATTCCGTTCACTGTACAAGGGGATATTTTCTTTATATAACATTTTCTATTGCCCAATTAAGTAAACATCGATTACTCAGTGAAGAAAAAACGAATATCTACTAAAAAATCAACTAATTATAATATTTATAATACACACACACACGTGTGTGTGTATGTGTGTGTGTGTGTGCGTGTGTTTGTGTGTGCTTTGAAAACGATTAGAATTAACAGATGCGTTAATAATAAATCAGTTGTACGAATGCAAGAAAAATATAAAAGAGTTAATTGCAGTGCCTTGTTAGTCGTATTCAATGAAAACTGTATAAAAAAGAGATTTTTGACACAATGCACAATTATATATATATATATATATATATATATATATATATATATATATATATATATATATATTATATACATATACATACACTTACGTGGTAATACCCTTGTGAAACATGTAAATCCATCTGTTAACCGCATCTGTTGCTAAATTGGGTGGCAACCGGCATAGGAGAAGGAAACACTCTGAATTCAAAGCATCTAATTATAGGTAAATAGTAAGGCAGTCTGGGCCCTGCAGCTATGGTAGGCAACCATCCAAGGAGAAGGAAAACTCTGAATTCATATCCGGAGCCGGAACCTTTAAAAGAGCCCAGCGTCATGTTTAATTTCCTGCTTCTTCGACGACATCAGTGACAAGCTGTTTTGGCCCGTCATTCCATTTGACTCTGTCGGTGGAGTGGGCGTGGGGAACGTGTTGCATGGACAACTGCCTCTTTCTCCTAAAAAATTAAAATAAATTTAATAAAATTCATAACACTTCGGGCGTAGATCGATGGTCTCTTCAGAACGACGGATGACATATATATATATATATATATATATATATATATATATATATTTGAAGAAATTGGAAAAAAATCATTTGTGATGCGTTTCATCCGTTAGAACTGAGGATGAATCATGTCACAAACTTTTTTACATTTTGTCTTACAATTTCCTCAATACTGTTCTTGATATATACAAATATATATCAATATATCATATTATTCATATATATATATATATATATATATATATATATATATATATATATATATATATATATATATATATTCCTCACCAGTAGCAAGTTTATGCATGATGCAATCCCCAGTTTCGATGAGGGAAAATGTATATTTATTTTTAATATAAATTTTAACTCTGTTATTATAAATCGAACAACACTCAATTTGCAATATTTCACACACACACACACACACACATACATACATATATATATATATATATATATGTAGTTTATGAAAATCTAGGTAATCCGTATGAGTAAAACCAAGGAGGATAAAATCCAGAGAGTTCAATATGTAAATCCAGAGCAAATAATTCAAATAATACTAATAATATATATATATATATATATATATATATATATATAAACCAACATGATGAACTGTCAGAGGATTGCCAGTTTTTGCACTGTTATATATATATATATATATATATATATATATATATATATATATATATATATATATATATATATATATACTTGTAGTGTAGTTACAAACAGTGCAAAAAACTGGCAATCCTCTGACAGTTCATTATGTTGGCTCTGTTAGACCCCTAACGCAGTTAAATTGAATTTAATAATTAAGAACCAAACCTTGAATGATGTTTAGAAATCTAGTTTCTTAAGCTAATGCGAGGATAGACATTTTAAGATGTAACTGGCATTGTGGCAGATATAGGGAATCATGAGCAAGAGAGTGGAAGAGCAGAAGAGGGAGTACATAACGAAAAGAGAAGGAATGCTTAGATATAAATAGGGAGAGAGTCGGAGAGAATTTGATACACAGTCATTCGTATTTACAGACGTGGATTCAGAAGAAGTTGTAGTAGAGGGGGGATCTAACTGGGAACAGCGAGTAAAATAAACAGGGAGAGACTCAATTAGACCCCAAACTGTTCAGTTTGGCATGAACCAGTGTAAGACAAGCTCGTCTATTAAAGTGAACGTCATATCTTCTCTGATGAAGGTTTTCGTGCAGGGAATTTTCAGGAGCAAATATTTCCTGCCACTGAAACATCGCTTTCGTAACCCGGGATTTGTACTTGCTCTCGACCTCGATCCATTTCTCTTAAAATTGCAAATATAACCACTATCTTCAATACTTCCCTTTAACTCCCATTAAATGAAATCCACTTTTCCCTTAACATCTCCGGCTTTCATCTTGTTCCCGGTCACTCGATCATTTTATACAGCTGCAAGAATCAAGTCTCAAATAATAATAATAATAATAATAATAATAATAATAACGACAACAAACAAAAAAGTGCCTCCTTATTGATATGGCAGTCCCTGCTGACTGCAATGTATCTTTGAAGATATTCAAGAAGCTGTCAAAATGCAAGAACCTTGAAATAGAAATCTCAAAAATGTGGCACATGGGAAAATCAACAATCCCTGTTGTAGTTGGAGCCCTAGGATTGGTTGGAAAAGACTCCAGTAGACTAATTGAAGGGATTCCTGGAAGCCTATGCCTCAAAGAGATACAAGAAAATTGTTCTCACAAGTACAGCCCACACTTTGCGAAGGGCATTATCTATGTATTCTTTTTTTTTTTTTTACTGTCAGTGGAAAGTGTCATGATGCTATTTCTAACCTTAGGTCCCTGGGCGGGACACAGAAAGAAATGTGTAAACGCCAGAAATCAAAGGAAATAAAAATAAAATAATAATAATAATAATAAGTGCCTCAAACATATGGTAAATGGAAACATCAACAATCCCTGTTGTAGTTGGAGCCCTCGGAGTGCTTGTAAAAGATTCCAGTGGATTCATTGAAGGGATTCCTGGAAGCCGATGCCTAAAAGAAATGCAAAAATTGTTGTTACAAGTACGACCCACACCTTACGAAGGGCTTTATCGATTTAATTGGTCAATGGAAAATATCATGATTTTTTCCCAAGCAGATTTTGTCTTTTATATACATACATACATATATATGTAAATATATATATATATATATATATATATATATATATATATATATATATATATATATATATATATATATATAGGCAAAAATCTTCATTCAAACATGATTTGTTGAATAATATAGTGTCATATTCTGTCTATTTATTTGCATATTGATACTTTCCAGTCATTGCAACAGCTTTCTAATGAAATTTAACCCTGAAGATGATTTTAGAAAAATTCGAAAGTACTTGGCCCTTTGATGGATTTCATCTCAACATAAATAACAATGCACAACATGTCTATATTTTTCAACGAAAACACACACACATATACATAAATATATATATATATATATATATATATATATATATTTTTTTTTTTTTTTTTTTCGTGTGAATGTGTGTGTAGGTGTATATAGGAACTCATAGGCATATAAGACGATATAGGTATGTGGTTACAAATAGGGGTTTAAGGCATGTGTAGATAAGAAAATGTAAAAGAAGGGCCTAATTTTCTGCTAGTGACATCTCTTCCAAATTTCTCCTCTAATATTCTCCAATTGGAAGTGAATTCTAAATAGCACGGAGAGAATGTTTTAGATTAGTATTTTAATTGAGATTGAAAGATACTACCCCAATGTTGAAAATAAAATTATTTAAATGGGAATAACTGTTGATAATTGGATACATAAAAACAACCACGAGTTTACTTAATGAACAAAAATCAAAAACAATCACGAGTTTACTTAATGAACAAAAAATCAAACGAAGAAATGTCAACCTAACAAGCTAAAAGATAAATGTTTTAGTGGAAAAAAGTACTAAATATAAATTGGATTACTCTTTCAATGTTCTGTCTATGGATTTTCCAATCGACTGCTTCATAGAAATAAAAAGTTAATTAAGATATATATATATATATATATATATATATATATATATATATATATATATATATATATATATATGGAGAGCGAGAGAAAAAGAGAAGTAGTGTTTGAATGCCATTATGTCTCTCCCATATATATATATATATATATATATATATATATAAGACATGAAAATGAATGACAAAGTAAAACAAAAAGTCTACGTAACGCGTTTCTTACTCTGATGAGTTTTTGCTAGGTTAAATTAATGTCCTTATATAGGGGAATTGAAAAGTAACTCCCTTTTTTGTGTGATTGACTCTCCCGTCTAACTATAATTTTTAGAACACGGGAGTGTCCATCATACATAAAAGTTACTTTTCAATCACCCCGTATATATACGGAAGGAGGGGAGATAGAAGCTTCAACCACTGTGATCCATCGACTGGAACTGATGAAGGTCCAAAAATTAAAAGACTAAAATTTAAAAATGTTTAATTTAGCGTCCCTACATCTTCAGCATCTTCCTTCTACATTTATGATGATTATGATATATATATATATATATATATATATATATATATATATATATATATATATAGAGAGAGAGAGAGAGAGAGATAGATAGATAGATAGATAGATAGATAGATAGATAGATAGATAGATAGATAGATTACATCAATAAGAACATTAGTTTTTATCAGATGATGTCCTTCTGGAGCTGTGTTTCTCAACCCTTTCTTCATGGTGGCCTAATTTTGGCGTAAAAATTTCAACCCACACAAGTGCAAATAGAAATTTCACGTAACAGGAAATACATTTTAGTTATAAAAGCAAAATTTAGTAGAAAAATCCGGTCTAATGCCGACGCTGCTCCTGATGTCTATCAGTTTGTCAAATTGAATTTCCAAGCCTTGATTCAGCATTATGCGTCTCTTCCCTTTTCAATCCGCACTTCCAGACACCATTTAATTTTTTTTCTGCTCCACTTGTGGAATTATAGCTCACGTTGAGAATCAGTTTAGAGGACAAAATGCGTTTGTTCATTTTGTTGTTAATCTCAAAGTTATTATATATCTTGTTAGATCCTTGTTGGGAAAGAATATGTCTTGCAATATATTAAGTTTAGGAAATTTACATTCAGCCTAATTTCATCATCTTTGTTGTTATTATCAATACATTTCGGCTCTTATGTTCCACAGCTTTCTTGGGGTATCAATCGATTTAAGGATTCATTTCGATTATCCTCCTCCTGCATATCATATTTAGAAATATATAATCTTGTTGTCTTTAGTACTGCTCACGTATTTCTAGCCATTTTCCCACTGATTTTGTACTACCCACACCAGGGATTGAACTCACAATCATGCCACCAAATTTACGATGCAACGCTTTAATTCACTAGACAAAATCATTACTTGTTCCCTTTAGCCAAATCAGTTATTATGGGTGCCAGTTGGAAAATGTATAATAATCCCTTCCTTCTCGGCGTGAAAATAAATAAACAAAAATAATACTAGACTGAACTCGACAAGATCATATAGCGGGTGAGAAATAGTGTTTTCCTGAAAAGGACAGTTTTTGTGGTCGCTATAGTGTACTGTCCTGAAAAGGAGAGTTTATTGCATACCATAGGCAAGGATGGCTGGAGAGGCAGGAACTGAATCTAGCTAGAGAGGCAGGAACTGAATCTAGCTAGAGCGGCAGGAGCTGGAGGTCTAGATGATTGGTTGACAGAAGCAGGAAATGGCTGGAGCGACAGCCGATGGCACGTTGGTGATGATGATGACTGGCTAGATGGAACAGACACTGCACTTTGATACTTGTTATCTGGGCCGAGGGACACCGCTATTTTCCCATGTCTCCCCACCGACACAGGATGTGATGCAAGGTCAGTTATTTAACGTGGGAAACCCGTGCACGTACACTCGGGACATTGGTCAAAAATTTCTCAGTCCTCGCTTACGCAGGATAAGGCACAAAGTTTGTCTTACCTGGTCATATCTACGGAACAGATACGGTATTTACCAAAGATACCCCACTGAGTCAGGATGCGACACAAGGTTACTTTTCAACGTGAGACACCCGGGCGCGTACATTCGTGTGACTGATCAAAATATTGATCAATTTTCACTGCTTACACGAGATCGGGCACAAAGCGTGTCTTCTCTTGCCAAGATCCGCCTGAGCAGATACTACACTTTGATCATAGTTTCTGCTTTTGAGGGTGGTTTATCCTGAGCAATCTTACAACAATACTGGTTAACTATTTACCTTATTCGGACTATTATCCTCATCTTTGTCCCCATATTACAACGTTTCGGCCGTTGTACGCTCCGGACTTCTTCAGGTGGTTGGAATATCAAACTGAACCCTTTATTTTGCTCACTGGTGCCATGTCACTTGATCTAACCAAAGCCTTTATCCACAGTGCCATGTATCCTTACCTAAGAGTGTGAGTTCAATACCCGGTTAAGGCAATGGAAAACTTGGAGAGGAAAATTAACAGGAGATAACTGATAACTGACATCCATTAAACATAGCACGTGGAACTAGAACAGTGTAACCCAGTGAGCGAAATAAAGGGTTCAGTTCGACATTCCACTCATCTGACTACGGCCTAAACGCTGTAATAACTATGGCGACAAAGATGAGGACAATAGTCTGAATAATGTAAATAGTGTACGTAATACCTCATCTCAGAAATATAGACAGATAATGCTGGTTAAGTTTTTTCTTCCAGCTTTTTTTTAAAAAAAAAAAAGGCAGTGCCGACAGGATATGACAGTTTTATTTGTTATCAACGTGTCAGGCTTTGACTTGATTTTTCAAATCGAACAGATCTGAACTCATTCAATGACTGTCTAATTATATCCCTAGGCCTTCTGCCGGACTGAAGTAGCAGTAATTAAAGACACGGTAGCATTAAGAGTATTCTTCATACACGTATTCACCATATATGGAACGCAATTGTCAGTTAGCTTGCCTCACTAACCAATTTCTCATTAAAAGATGAATGCAAAAATGCTTTTATTCCATTGGGAATTGTTGATTATCTCTTTATAAATCCGATTTAGTTTCGAAACTATTTAAAATATAAAGATCTATAAGTAAGTTCCCACTTCAAGTAACTTCATTTAATGTTGCTTTATAATGACTTTGTGCCAGTCTTTTTATTATATACGTTAGATGTTGATACCTAATTATATGTTTTAATAAATATGACGATCTTTCATTAATAGTTTGAACTGACAAGACACTTTTAACCCCTCCTTATTGAAGAAAAATGTAATGTTCGGTTTCCGTCGCCATTGCCAGTGAGTCTGTTTGTAGTAAAGTAAACTGCAAATAGAGTTTAGTATGCCGTAAGGACGTATTTAAGCAAGAAAATCAAGCGTAGAAATCGTGATAAAAAGTTGTTCTTTGGGAATTAATTACTGAGTGACTGCTATCAAGGCTTACAGTGTGTGCAACATCTTTTAGCAGTAACTATTGCCTGGACATTTAAACTGTTGCAGCGGAGCGGTTCGCTCACACCTCAATCTTTTCCTTCTTAACGAATTTTCTTAAATATATTTAAAAGCTCATATAGTCTGACACAAGGGCATAAACGAGGAACACTTTGTAAGAATGGAACTCACTACTTTAGTAATCATCTATAAGACATGTATGCAAACTATTGTTCCGCCGCGATGTGAATTAAATAGTTACTAAACTTAGCTTTGTCTTTCGCAAGGGTAAAAGAGTGAGGCACTTAATGAAGATATAATGCATTACAATCAGCAAAATCTGCTTACTAACCATTGCGCTACGATGTGTTATATAATTAAGACATTAATTGCTGGGATATGTTGCGATGCTGAACTTAGAATTAAGTTTTAAAATATACTGGTGACAAATGCTAATATAACTTTGGAGCCTGTGCTTCCAATTAAGCCATTTTTCGGAGTTAACTCGATGATGTTCTTTTAAAATCAGGATAATCGTAAAGAATGGTAAAAGGAGAGTTGCATGAGCTTTTTTTTTCACAAGGAGACACCTCAAACCAAATGTATGATGATATCATTTGTAAATATACCAATGATATCATCCTTGCTAAGTAAACTGCTCTCTAAAGTCATGCGTATCATGCAGTCTAGGAGAAGGAAAATCCCAAATGTTAGGGCGTGCACATGTGTAAGCAAGAGAAAGGCATACTTTATACCAAAACTTTGTCTAGCCATTCACTAAAAAATGATTCTACAACAGCCGACCTGACTCCACCTCGTCGCTGAATCCTGGAGAATGAGTCGGAACAAACACAAGCTCAAATATTTACTCATGCACAGATTATTGCTTGAAATGAACCATCATCATGTTTAGATGTTTTGTTACTAATGTTCACCCATTACATGGCCTAAGCCCTCCACCACCTATTTAGAGTGTTACTGAAGGGGTTTTCAGAGCTATAAATTTAGGGGCGCAGCTTATGCGGATATGAGAAACGGTTAACCCTAGACTTGAATAGGTTATGGTTGCCGTGGTCAAGAAAGCATGCTCCAGGGATGCTGTTCCATAAAGCAACGGTTCTTGGGAAGAAGCAATCCGAGAGTAATTCTATCTTTACTAAGGGAATACGGAGAGAAGGCAGCGTGACGGATCTGAGCAGGTTAGGGTTGCAGGAAATAAGAAATTTGATTCATTGAACATTTTTCATAGAAAGAGCAGTAGAATAGCAAAAAGCTTGCAACGTGTTATGTGTGAGAATGGATTTGCCAGGTGGAAAACAATTAACCACAAGATGCTTTTGGACTCTATCAGGTCTGGTAAGAGCAGACTAGGCTTCACCAGCCAAGATATAGCAGTATTTATCCATTTTCGGTCTGGTCTAGCTCTTGTAAAGATAGAGGATAGCAGGAGAATCCAGGTGATTACTGGAGCGGTAGAAAGATCCGACCATTTTTCCAGTATCTTTAGTGATGGATCGTATATTTGAGAGTAAGTCCTAATAGCCGTCGACAATAGACGGAAATTCAGAGGCTGTCCGGTGATGATGGAACGTTACAAGTTTGGTTTTTTGATTTACTGAATGTAACCAGACAGTTTTTCTACGTATGAGGATAGATCATCTGCCGGGATCTGGTCGTCTTGGTTTTTTCAGGTACTTCTATAGGGTGTTCCATCATTTACGTAGAGATCGGAATATACTCTTAGGCAGATGAAGTCGAACAGAAGTTATAACTTCTGTAAAGCATTAAGTTAATATATACTGTCGATAATGCTAAGTATGATGTGATTTTGTTGGGTCGGAAATTCTAGTCATTGTCTCTGAGGTTAACAGTAAATCCGGAAACAAAGAGAAAGACTATCTAAAATTTAAGACTTACAATCATTTATTTCCCGATAGCGAATTCGTAGACAACCGTACAGTTGTAACCATTTGTTTGTGGGAAGCATATCAAAAGTAGCGATTACATTTTAATCGGGCTGTTCTTCTAGATTATCTCTAATGAAATCGGAAAATGTGATCTTTGGTAAGGAAGTAATAGAACATTTCTATTAAAATTTCATTCTGAGTACATAAAAACAGAAATGAGACCTCAAGTAAATCATCTTCATATTGTTGAAACTCATTCGTTCATATCATCAAATTTTTTTATTTCTCATTCCCTCCTTCTTAGACTTATTACCTTGTATCAATTTCTTAAAGGGTCCAGTGTAAATTGAAATGTCATACTTGATAGAGGGGCCTGCATGAGCTAGCTGCGCAGATACGGTTGCTGGTGGGGCAATGAACTACGGTTGTTTGGTCGAGCAGGCGCCTTCATGTGCCTTTATTGGCTCTCTTTAATCCTCTGCATGCACCACTTGTCTTGAAAAGTCGATCACTGCCTTGAGGCATAGATTGCATCACTTCCTCCAATCAGTAGCAAGGTGCTCAAATGAGCTTGGTAGTAGTTTGACCAATTTCAAGTTTGATTTGATTTTGGCTTTTACCTCTTCCTTGGATACAAATGGTTTCAGATATCCTTTTTCTATAAACCGTGTGCTAATCATAACCATTATTTCAATATTCTTGGTAAATGTTCACAAAAAGTTCATATTGCGATTTTACAAAGTAAATTACCATCAGTGCAGATGTGCACACTATATAATTGCTATCGGAAATAAAATAAAAATTAAAAAAAGGCATTAACTGGTATATTCTCCCACTAGCTAGAGCTAAATAGTTGGGTGGGCAGGACTTTATAGCCTTGGTAGGGCTAGCAGTCGAGAAGGACAAAACAGTAGAGATGGTAATGGGAAACTTAATCTCTTTCAATAGAAGGCATGACAATTCATTTATAATTAAGAAAACGAAGTTGTGGAGACCCATGAACTTCTACGTCCTTAAGAGTCATAACAAATATTCCCTAGTATATTATCACTTATTTTAAGAAACCAAGAGCCTTTATTTCTTGCCTATAATCTTCAATTTAGAAAAAGAATTGGTTGGTAACAATCAGCATCCATTGCCACTTTTCAGACGTTGAAGGCAAATATATATGCAGAAGATATAATAGATGCACCCTCGTAGGCAATAACTTCAACATTTATTTTATTATAATGCAGTAATATATATTGGTATAAATTCTATTGCCTGCATTTATAAGGTTGCAAATTTCAAGCCACGTAAATGAGGTGTGATCTGGTAAAAGGAATGGAAGGTAAATGCGTTGTTTGCATCCCAACCAGCGGACACCTAACTTGACAAATTAATCGCTTCCTTTGTTAAAACTAAATTTTTTAACTTTTCACAACGTTAGTCTTCTCAAACCTTTCATTACTTACGTTATAAAACTGACCAATTTCCTTGCTCTGTCTTTGATCTTCAACCAAGTAATTCTAGTAGTTTGGTAATCAGTGTACGCCAAAACACGAGACAAATATCACGCGTTTGTCATGATGAAGGTTTAGAACGGTTCGATTGCTAAAATAATACAGAAGACTTCATATATTTGCGTTAAATTTGCTTTTATTCATTTTTACGTAATTTGGAACTATGATAGAAAACATTTCTTGAGAATGTTTCTTCAGTTTTACTGACCGAAAAGTTGTGAGACGCTCCTTCGCTTGCAGATTATTTTTATATTAAGTTTTATGGGTTAAATCGTTTTCATTTGAAACAAATACTTTTTCCATTTTGCCTATCTCAGCCATTCCTAGTAGATCTAATTAAAGTAGACATTACATTTCGAGAAGAACTTGCTCAAATACGAAATAATGAGGAAAGGATATATTTCAAGTAAACGAAATGTGGCTTAGGGATGAGACGGAAACTAAATAGGCGATTTCAGCGGATTTCTGTCCCATTACCATCTTTCATAAGCTGCAAAAGGAGATTGTAGCAGTTGGAAGCGAAAATAATACCGACTTCATGTCACACAATGAGGAAACTTTAGACTGAAGGGTCCAAAATCAAATTTCTTTGTAGGAAAGAAAGATCAGGTTCGTTTATTATACTTGATTACCAAACTGAAAAATTTGAATTTGTCTTATATTGGGATGATAATCTAAATTCAAAATGATATTTTTTATAGTTTATCACATCTGATATCTAAAGAATAGAATTTCATTAAAAACAATTTGCTATTAAAATTATTTCCCATCCATTTTTCTTCTTCATTTAAAAAAGTTTTGTTGAAATATCTGAATTTAATCTGAATATTTTTCAGAAACACATTTTTTTCATAATACGAAGGTGGACTTTATCAACGTGCAAAATCTGTTTTAATGAGTCCGAATTTAATTAAACATATGCGGAAGTTTTAGAGATTAAACGTTCAAGCACATATATAAGTAAAGAATAGTTTTCCTATTTAGCAAGAGGGATATTATTTATGGCAGGCTAGGTGGGCATGTAGTAAAATGGCTAAGAATTACTTTTCTAAATCTGACATAATATCGACTTATACTCGAATTTATGCATTAAATTATGATTTAAAGGTTTTCAAGATATTAAAAACTAAATAAATGAAATAAGTATCTTGTAAATTATATAATGGGATCAGGAGAAATGAATAGTTTGAAATATTAAATTTTCATTTGCATTAAATTAGTTAATAGTATATTTCCATGTAATCACATTAACCTCAGTCATTAATAATATTCAGAATAATTTCCTCATCAATAAATCTTTCCTGTTTTCTGATATAAAAAGAAAAAAAACAGAAGAAAATGTCACTGTTTCGATGATATATTTAAACAATGAAATATCAATAAACTCAAAAATCTTTAGTAAACTTTATCACTCTGTATGTGACTTCAATTGCTCTACAACAAGATTGCTCTACAATAGAAAGAGAGTTATCCTTAAAGAATAAAATGTTTGAATTTCATAGTCGTGTTGTCATATGGCAATCGAAAACA
Source organism: Acanthosepion pharaonis (assembly GCA_903632075.3). NCBI lineage: Eukaryota > Metazoa > Mollusca > Cephalopoda > Sepiida > Sepiidae > Acanthosepion > Acanthosepion pharaonis. The sequence goes on from CAHIKZ030004943.1 coordinate 1,593,677, forward strand.
ACTTGAATGAAATTAGTGAAATTAAAAATAAGGATTCTGCATTTGAGCGCCCTTTAAAAAGAATTCAGTGGGCAATAATTAATAATGGAGAATGCTAAATATTAACAAAAACATGACAACGTGCATTTTGACTGTGAACAAGAAACTGACTTCTATGGTCTCCCCAATAGAAATTCAACTCATTTTTATTTGTGTCACCTAAATTCTTCTTTTTTGAAATCTTTAACAAGAATATTACATCGATCTGGTAACTATGAAACATTAAGAAATTTCTAACCCTTACCAGACTGATTTGAATTCACTATCACAAACTTTCAGCTATGTTTTGTTAATGAAATATTGATGATCTGAAATATGTTGTAAAGATTACTATAATCTTTTATGATGAAATTCAGAGAAACGTTTTTAAATAGGGGAAATCTTTTTAATAAATCGGATATCATTTGAAAAAAACAAGACATTATTCTCAACAATCTATGTGATGTGTATCATTGCATTCAGTATGTTAAATATAATGTGTCCGTATTTATCTTCTTTCGGGTCGAAATAGTTTTGAGGGTAAAAAAGGATGGATAATGGTAATAAAAATGATGACATTACAATCGATATTATTAAAAAAATGTTTACAGATTAAGGGTTGACATTGATTTAGGGGTTTGACCTTTTGAGATATTGGTATTTTTATTGGTTTTAATTTATGTTTTTGAAGTTATTTAGGATATTTCATTTATTTATACATTTGTTCATTTTTCTTTTGCTTTTAGAAATATTTAGTTTTCGAATAAAAAAAATTCCCATTTCTTTTCACCAAAGTTTGCTTATCATACCTGAATCCTGACCTACGAGAGGTTGTTTCTTTCTAATGTTTCAGATGGTCCGTTCTTCGTCTTTTCTCAATCTCAGTTCAATATTGACAGAACGCACGGAAGCAGAACTTATTGAACACTCAAGCAAGCTTCAACATTCAAAACAAAATGGCCAAATATTTCGGAAAATATTAAAAACAAAAATATATACATTGTGCATATATATATATATATATATATATATATATATATATATATATATATATATATATATATATATATATATATATATATATATATATATATATATATATATAACGGTTCAAGTAAAAATGTCGAAAAAAATTCCGTTTAAAAGTTAGACTGGTGAATATAATATCATTCAACTCGTTTTTTTTCTGTTTTTTTTGCATCATCATTTTAATTTCTTTTATTCTTATTTATGTCTTATCTTACTTTACACTGTCAGTTGTTACTTACTAACCTCAGATTAGTTTCGTATACGGCCACAAGAATGGCGCTGCCACTAAGGATCAAAGCCAGGACTTTATAATCTACAAATCCAGCTTGATGGCCATTATTCTACTACGGTGAGGCGCCTTTCTTTTCGTCCTGCGTTGCTTGGTTCTCATTCGTCTATTTTGTTTGTATGACCCCCACCAACTTCACTTCATTTTTCTCCTTCCCTCCAGTACATTTATTTGATTTCAGTTTTAAGATTCGTCCGTCGATATCTTTGTCCTTCTTTCATTACCCCTATCCGTACGCTTTACCATGCATCCACCGTTCCCACTCTGTATATCAGTCTTTCTTTCTTTCTTTCTTTCTTTCTTTCTTTCTTTCTTTCTTTCTTTCTTTTCTTTCTTTGCTATTTATCATTCTTTTTCTCTGCTGTTTCTTTGATTTTATTTTTCTTCCAAGTTCTACTTCTTTCTATTTTTCTCATTCTCTTCATTTATCTTATTTTTGCTTTTGATTTTTTTTACTATTTCAAAATACACCTTCAGTTATTATTCAGAAACAAGTATTTTCATTTTTTTTGTTCTTAAGAGAATTCTGTTCTGATTACATAAGTTATTTTAAGACGTCCATCTTAAAGGTTTTCTTCGTTCATTTTTATAATAATTCTTATAATAATTTTTGTAATAATTTTTATAATAATTTTTATAATAATTTTTGTAATAATTTTAAAATCTAAACAAGAAAAAAGAATGTCATTACACATAAAAATAAATATTTACACGAAGATAAAAAGAAGTATTTAAAAATAAAAATACATATAAGTATGATTTCCAAACACAAATCATTTGTGACAAATGTGTGTGTGTGTGTGTGTGTGTTTGTGTGTTTGTGTGTAAATATTAAACAGATGGGACACAAAAAGCCTTTCATTCCGAAACCGACTTTCTCCAGACAAAGTAACGGTTTTATTGAGGGGAACAATCCTCGATATAAAAAGGAGAGAAAACAAAACAATTAACTTCTGGGACAGTTTACACATCAAATCGCTGAAGAAAGATACAGAAATGTTGGCTATTTATTTTGAAATGATGTAGGTCCGGTATTTAAATTCGGAACGAAAGGCGTCACTAAACAGTTTTTCGTCATATCATTTATGTATATTTACTAATTATTATTATGATATATATATATATATTAGCAACATACACATGTATACACACAGACACACACACATACACACTTATTGGATTAAGAATCCTCAGGGAAAACAAAGTGTAGGGTAGGTGATATTCTGTTTTAATTTTTTAACAATAAGCCTACAATCCAGGCCTTATAAAACTTAAAGCCTCAGCATATAATCTATATATAATATCTTACATCGATTTCACAACTCGGAAAATTAACTTGCAATTCATTTACATATATTAACAACAATAATAATCCATCACATCAATAAAATTCCAGGCGATAAGCAGAAATAATAAAAAAAAATTAACCCCCAAAATTTGCGAGTTGGGCAAAGGAATTTTTTATGTATATGGATTAATATATTAAATTTAAAAGTATAAAACAGAATCAGTTAACGCACACACACACAAATCGACACACACATATATATATATATATGTGTGTGTGTGTTTAAGTTTTGAGCGTTCTGATACCTATGGTTTTAAAACGAATTTCAAAAAAATGTAAAGTCGTCCTCGATGCATTTAGTTTAGTTTTAATTTCAAGCCAATAGACCATATTTAATATTTACAATAAGCAAAATACATAGATGTATTTCAAATTGAAAGTAAATTGATTGGATTTTTTATCAGTAAAAATAGTGAAATCGTCCAGATTGACAAATTCCTCAACACAACTCAATTCTTTTTATTAAAAAAAAAACAAAAAAAACAATAAATAAAATATAATTTATTGAAACTTTTATTTGAGGAAGATTAGCTGACTGAAAATCTACATGATCTGATTTTAAACAGATTACTTACACTTACTTTTTTTTAAATATCGCTGAAAAGCCTGGAGACGATGATTTTAAGAGGTGTGGAAAATTTATCGATAGACCGGTTTGGGAATTTTTACAAAGGGGAGACATAACTCTAACAAATTACTTGAAAATAAAGTGGACAACTTTTTTATATAATTTTATTTTTTAGAATTGTTTAACTACCCAGTAATTTTAAACATTTAAGAAATTATTCAATGTAATCTATAAATTTTAACTTGTAGTTTCCGCTCTTATTTTCTGATAATGTTATTCGTGGACGTCCGTATTTACAAAAATTAACACGTTTATATACACACAGAATAATTTCAAAATTATTTGTGTATGTTCAATTGTAGTATGTCTTTCCACATGTGATTAGTAAATATAGTTTTAATTTAATAATAATAACATGTGAATGCTAAACATTATTACAGACTTTTTAAAGTTTAAAATTTAAAATAATGAAATCAGTTGTTGTAAAAATTCACTATTCATCGAAATCTTTTTCTTCAGGCAGTAGTGGCCATAATATATTATATACATATTATACATAAAAACAATTAGAATATTTTTTAATTGTCTTTGTTTTATTGCCTTTTTATTTGACGATTTAGAGCAGACATTTTGTAAGTGGGAGTCCTGTGTGAGAGAAAAAATTAATGATCTAATTTCCTCAATGATTTGTGCTTATTACTAATACAAGTGCTACAAAATGAATTTCTTGAAATTTCATAAAATTAAATAAGTAGGTGTAACAGATGAAAATATATAGTCTAACAATGATTTTCTAGTAAATAAACATTGAAAAAATAGTTGCATTTATTCGTGAATAATTTCTGAAAATTTCATTTCAATCCATCAATTACCTGCTTTTTGCAAAAAGTTCCAAATCAATGTGGTTTGCACTACAAGAAAGACGCTAATATTCCTTATACTAATTTAGTTACAAAGTTGTCACTGAAGATACAAGTGTTTTAACCAAAATTTCGGTTCAAAAAAGGATAATTTTTTTTCTCAAACATCCTTTCTTCTTAATAATATAAAGATTTGGATGAGGAAGATTTGATTTTATTAATTTTTCAGCATTTTAATTTATCATCTACACTCATTGTTTAGCAAATCTTTTATATATATATATATATATATATATATATATATATATGTATGTACAAATATTTAATTGGTTAATAGAGACATAACCACAAGCATATTTTTAATTCTGACCTTATGCCTTCTCCCTTTCACTTTCGGAAAAGAGGTAACGATTTCTTTTTAAATTTTCTTAAAAAAATTATTTTATCACCAGTAAACAACCATCGCCTGAGGAAGAACACTCATAGTATTGAAACATGAAAGCTTTTTGTGCAGCGATTTTAAATGTCTTTATTATAATCTCTTATTATAAAAATATAATAATAATAATATATATATATATATATATATATATATATATATATATATATATATATATATATATTCAGTTGTATGGATATAAGATTTTGACCCTGGGTTTCACGCTTTTACGATCATCTGCCAAACTGGTTTATTTTTTTAAAATTAGATATATTTATATTAGTTTGACTAAGTTTGGTGGTGGGAGGCGGAAACTACTTCTGTGTTTGGGGTGACACTTTCATATGCATGAGCACACATACATACACGTGTACGCATTTTGGTTCACACAAACCCATCCATATAAACAATCTGAGGCTAGGCGCAGATACTCATCCATGCGTTCCGGCATACATACATACATACGTAGTAGTAATTCTATTTTTGTATCGCGACGGTAGCTTTTTATTATATATGTAGAGATGTTTCTTTCAACAAGAAGCGGGTAGGGGCCTTCTTGACGCTTTTCAGATCTACCGCCAGTGCCGACAGGGAAGCTTACACATACACACATATAGACACGCACATACACTCCTATTGATCTGGCTCTTTGGTTAATCTGGGGGCATGGTGATATATATATATATATATATATATATATATATATATATATATATATATATATATATATATATATTTTAAGACATTTTTATGTTTATACATTCTTTTTTTTATAGATACAAAAATATTTAATTAAATGGTCTGTTTATAATAAACAGTATTAACAACATTTACCGGCCTGTATGTCTGAGAAATTGTCATAGAAAAATGTATTAAAATAATTGTCTGATTTTTGACCACTTCATATATATATATATATATATATATATATATATATATATATATATATATATATATATATATATATATACACGCACATATATGCATATATGTACATATATAGAGAGAGATAGATAGACAAACAGAGACAGACAGACAGACACACACACATGCGCAAAAACACGCACACATATATATCCGTCTCGGTGTGTTGTATAACACCGCACTAATCCTTATTTTCACGTTTCGTTCAATATGACGGAAAATGAATATTCAGTTTTTCTAGTTTCATTAAAACTTTTCTTTTCAGAATTGTCTAGAGAGGAATTTTCTAGCTGTAGATATTATTTTCTCATGCGCTTAATTATTCATTTTCATTTCTTTTTGTTTTCTTTTTAAATTTTGGGTAATAGCTAAGTAAGACAAACTACGGACAATTCCCCTACAGACTTAACAAAAGAAAAAATATAATCACATTAGAAAAACTGTCAAAAAAACTTACAAAATAGTCATTGTCCGTCATATTCTATGAAGCAAACACACATATAGATAGGATTCTCTTCTCCAATACTGCATAGTGACAGGTTGAATGCTCAACTGTAATTCGAACTCATTTTGTCGATTCCGTTGTGATAATCGTTAAGCCATTAATGACTTAAAAGGCATATATTAACTGTGGTCAAGATTATCAGATTATTAATTCTTTCGAGTTTTTATTTTTATCTTTTTTTTCCCACAAATCTTACTTGAAGAAATATATATTGCTAACCTTCTTTCTGTCACTCATTTACTTGATGATCTTTTTAAATATCAAGTTATTTTGTTTTTTTTTTACGAATAAACTAAAAAAGATTGCTATTTACAAAATCTGTTCAGTAAATATTTGCCATAATTCATGTTAGCTGTATCTTATATTGTCATGTGTCTGTGTGTTTGTTCCTACAAAAGTCATCATATTATATTTAGCGTCCATTAAAATATATTTAATATCCGTTAAACATGAAACAATTTTATCAAGACATTTTGCAATAGATAGATAGATAGATAGATAGATAGATAGATAGATAGATAGATAGATAGATAGACAGACAGTTGAACGGAATGAGATAGATAGATAGATAGATAGATAGATAGATAGATAGATAGATAGATAGATAGATAGACAGTTGAACGGAATGAGATAGATAGATAGATAGATAGATAGATAGATAGATAGATAGACAGTTGAACGGAATGAGATAGATAGATAGATAGATAGATAGATAGATAGATAGATAGATAGATAGATAGACAGTTGAACGGAATGAGATAGATAGATAGATAGATAGATAGATAGATAGATAGATAGATAGATAGATATCCGTTAGTCTCGGGATATCACAGTATCATCTGTTGTGGTTGTAGTGGCTCACCTGGAAGTTAAAATCCTGACTGCAGCAAATACACGTGAAGGTTCTATATAGATCTCAGTGTATATTTACCTCATTTACTTCGTATACGTCTTTCTTATCCACACAACCAAGAACATACCATATCTACTGTGTGGTAATTATTTCGTTTCAATAGTTAGTCCGATTGTAATGAGTTCGATCCTCATTTTAGGCCTGAAGTAAGTTATAAAATTCAGTACATTTCTATCGATCTATTCCTTATCAAGTACACGAAATAGTGGTTTAATTATTCAAAGAATATTGGATAGGCATAGCGTAGGAAATAACGATATATACCTACGCCATGGACAGCATCTTAAATTACATCTTCTTAACATACAATGCCTAAATTGAACCTGCGCCTATTTGCACATAAGCTAAAACATTAAGGATTAAAAAATAATTTCCTAAAACATCTACAATATTCCATAATTTTCAATTAGTTTCAAGAAAAACAGGAGCGAATTTACTTCATTTCCAGAAAAATTGATGAGTGTCAAATTTTCACTTTTTTCAATGGCTTTCATTAATTTTTTTATTCCATTCACAAAACTTAATTTCACGTGTACAAAAATATTTAAAGGCAACTTTTGTTTTCTTTCAAATTGATATAAAACACGGTTTATTTGCTGCCATGTATATTTTTTAATAATTTGAATTAATATTTAACCTAATTTTTAATTTACATTATATATATATATGTATATATATATATATATATATATATATATATATATATATATATATATATATATATATATATATATATATATATGGCAACATTTCTTTTAAACATCTTCCATTAAATACGCCAGACAAGGATTATTTTTTATGCTGGAAAGAACTAAACAAAAATTTAATTTAATTTTCCTTGTCAGCCGTATTTAATGAAAATATATATATATATATATATATATATATATATATATATATATATATATTTAATATCTGTTAAACATGAAACAATTTTATCAAAAATATTTTGCTAGATAGATAGATAGATAGATAGATAGATAGATAGATAGATAGATAGATAGATAGATAGATATCAATATATATATATTAGATTTACAATAATTTTTAAATCAGTTTTCATTTTTATTTGTTTTATTCATTTATTTTTATGCATTTAGTAAAAATCTAGTAAGCGTAAGGGATAAAATGAAATCTTTCCCGGTTACATAGTTCATGACATCTTCGTCCTATAAAAACATACAGGTTCAATTAATTTAAAAGGCGTTTTAACAACGTTTTCTTACTTAAAACAGTGATTACGATATTTTCAGTGGCACACAAATACATCGAGTTGTTTTGCTTAATTAAATTTCTTCTATGTTCATATATATTTTTCTTTAAATCATAAGGTGTTTCGCCAATGTATTTTATTGGAGCATTGCTTAAATTATCTATGGTAGGCTACTGTTTCATTCCTCTTTGCAAAGTTTATATTTCTTGAAGAGTCCGTGAGAAGGTTCATATTGAGATTCACTAAACTTATTTTAAGTTAATTAGTTTTTTTGTTTTTATTTTATACAACGAAGCTAGGTTCTGTAATGTTGCTAACTTCCTTTTCATTTTGGCTTTGTAGATTTTGTAGGCTTTTCTTTTAGCATTGTACATTAAATAACTACGACAATGGAGGATTAAAAAAATTCTATTTATTCGTCTTCAGCAATTAGATATTCAGCGCCTCAAATTCTAAGGGATCTTAAATTAAAACCTATCTATCATTTTTCTAGATTTTATGTTATTGTGATGATGTGAGTAAAATTTATGATGTCATTTTTATTTCATTGACTTACAGTAGATATAATTTTAATGTTATCAGTTCGAATTTGCAGAACATCAAGAAAAGGAACGGTATTATTTCTTTCTTTTTCATATGTGACTTCAACTGTATGTTTGTTTTGATTATATATGAGAAGTAGATCTTTATAGATAATTTATTTTGTGTAGATAAATCA
>CAHIKZ030004943.1:1605000-1637500 GCA_903632075.3 Acanthosepion pharaonis
AAGTAAGAACATCAAATTCGATAGATGTATTAAAAATATCACTGACCTGTTTGTTTCTTTCTCACTCGAAGAATACTCGTATGTATGCGTGTGTGTGTCGTGCGAGTGTATTTTTCTTAACCCTAGAATACTAAACACCAATTAAAGTTAAGCCACTTTTAACAATGGGTATATTATATCCGATTTTGAAAATATAAAAAAAAATGTTAAATATAAATTTTTATTTGAAATATTTTACATGCAGACACTTCCAACTTTGTACTTTGAGTTAACATTAATAGTAATTGAAAAACATATTATTTAGAAGAAAATCAGGTACTGAAAATTGTAATTAAAAATGGGAAAAATTGGGCTGGGTACTATATACCCATGGTTAGTGTTCTAGGGTTAAACAAGCTTGTTAAGAAATTGTTCTAATTTTCAAATTCAGAACTTTTGCAACAGGTTTAAAGGATTTTCTTTTAAACATAATTATTTATTTTTAGATGGAATATTTGCAATATAACCGAACTATTCTATCAGTGGAACCTACAATATTTTCCGTTCAATGATAATATATTCTTTCCTGAAATTTTGCATTGATTTTCTATAATAAAATTTTAACAATACACAGACATCTATATATTTTATAGCACTGCTTCTTGTATTATTCACCGCCAACGTTTTTTTAACAATATTTAATACGCGAATTTCTAAAATTTGCTAAAACATTGCATTGCAAAATTCAGTTTTTTAATCATTAAACCATAATGTAAGAAAATCAAATTAAGGGCCGTGTAGAATAGCGGTAAACAGGTCTGGAAACGTTAAGAAAAGCTGTGATCATGTGAAGTTTCATATACTGGCGCCGTTAAGGGTTATATCATTTTTTTCTCGTTTTCCCCCAGACTTCGCTGTGTCACGATATATGTAATCACTAGATGGAATGTATGTTTTCAGATATTTGTATCTTACAGTTATAACATTTTGAAACACCGGCTGTCGTACAATCACCGAAGTTAAGCAAAGTCAAACCTGGTCAGTAACTAGAGGAGTAAGCGCTTGGAAATACCAGGTGCTCTGTGCTTGAATGTGTGGGTGGGACAATGGATAATGGATCAGAACTGGAAATTGGAGAGCCGTGTTCAAATTCCAATCGGATATTTTTATATTCACTTATCCGCAAATACTCTTGCGAAAGGTATGAATCCACTTTTTTTTACCCCCATCTATGGGTAAATTAGTAGCATTTGTATTAGTAAATCATTATTATCTACAAAGGTTCTTACAATCAAAAATATTTTCTGGCTTTAAATAACATGCAAAAGGTTGATAAGCCGTGAAATTAAGCAATACATTAACGCAGATAATTTAATCAAAGTTACCTGTAATACAGGTTAATGAAAGAACAAAAATAGATACACATACGTTCTCGTGAATTCTACAATCGAATAAATAAGAATGACAAAAGAGCATAAGGTGAATAAGCTAAAATATAGAGAGAAAGAAATAATGAAAGAATGAATGAAATAATGAAAGAAAGGGTTAAGGGAGTAGGCATTTTTCTTGCTAAAAGCCACGGTCATATAACTGTCACAAGACAATGAACCTTATCGAGAATTTCCCGCGTCAGATTGAGACTTTGACAGTCAGATCTGTAATTTGTTTTGATTCAGGAGACAAAAAAAAAAAAAGAAAAAAAAATACTTGGAGTCATGAACAGATAGCAGAATGGGCAGGTGGCGTAATGGTTAGAGCCAAGGAAAATAGATTAGTTGGAACGTGTTCGAGTACAAACTCAAGTTGTAAATGTTCCCTTTGTATAATTTGCATCTGTTTCTTCTTATGAGTTGAGCAGTCTGTGTCATTACAGGTAAGAGAGTGCCTCAGTAAGTATTTTGATAAACCACTTTCCCATAACTATTTGGCATGCATGGGCACAGGTTGTTTTTAAGCTTGAAGAGGGCAAATATATAGTGAATGTACAATAAACTTTTGTGTCATTATATTATATGAGTATCTATTAGCCTCTTCCTGATTATATGGGACAAATTGATGAAAAATCCTCGACCTACTTCACAAAATATTACCAAAGAAACGACGATGATATTTGTCTTCAAAGGGGAAGGATTTCCTTGATGGAATAAGAACATTTCAGCAGAGATACGTTCATCTAGTTTTGTATAAGTAATTTCTAAATAATTTCTCATCGTTTTACAGTTGAAATGTAAGTTCTATGTCAAAAGTTACTTCTATCGCAATTCTCGCTTGTGGAACTCTCTTCCGGCTTCTCACTTTCCAATCTTCAAAAATTTAATTCCAATGTTAATCGTTATCTTCTGTTTTCTTAATTCTTGTTCTTTTATTGTTCTCCCTCGTAAATAGTACTTTTTCTCATATTCTCAAACACTCAGTAACTCCTTGCGTCCTAGTGGCTTTATTGCCTTGCTTGGCGTAAAATGATTAAAACAAAATGAATGGACTTTTAAACATTAATTCTTATTACGCTAAACGTTATTCTATTGGGTACCCGTGTATTGATTAGACGCCCTGCTGTTTTTTTTAACAGTGTGAATTACGTCTTAATTAAATCTATTGAATGCACTTGCCGTCAGAAGTAATTTAACATTTAAAAAAAGACAGGGTGTCTGCTCAAAGAACAGATATCTACTAGAATTATATATATGTATATCTATGTATGGAGTGTGCTGAAAAGCTCTCGGCTCGAACAAGAAACCCTTTCCCACCAAAATTTGATGTTGGGATTGGGGTCAAAACCAGGGCTTTTCAGCATCCCCACCTATGTGATATATATGTATGAACGAATAGATATAGATTAAAATTATTGTGATTTTGTACAGTATCACGTTGTATGTAAATGCGCATACAAGTAATAGACGAAATGATAACAGGGCAAGATAGTATTGTACCAATTGTCTTCAAGGTTTTCCCTAGGCTCGAACATCGAAGCTCCGGTGGATAATAAACAGCATACCCAGCCATTAAGCAGAATCAACTACATGCATGTGTGTGAGTATGTTCACTACACTCGCGTGCCGTCGGGTCTGGTTAGCTTCCTTCGTTTGATATACGAGAAACATCGACCACTTATTGTGTAGTATATTTTGTAGATGACACACAATTGTTGGTTTAAAGTAATATGCTTTCGTCTTCTATGATTGATACGATTTTAATGGCATGGTTTACACGCCTCCAAACATATCTCTGCCCTCTCTCCGCACAACTACTGCCACTACTACTGTCACTCCTTCTCCTCCTTCTACTACTACTACTACACATGTGTCTTGAAATCCTGCCTATTGTGCAATGGTTAGCACGCGTGTCGCGTAAAAATTTGATAGACTTTTTTTTTAGTATGTCTTACGATACGTTATTTATACTTCTACTGTTAATTAGATTACTTTTAATTTTTGTCTTAGTTAACGGCCATATCACGTTGAAACATCGGCTCCTGTTCAATCAACGGAGTTAAACACCATTGAGACATGCACCGTGTCTATATTTTTACCTCTCAGCTCCTAGACGGGAGACCGCTTGGGAATGGTAGATGCTCTATGCTTGGCTGTGCGGGTGCTCGGAATAAAAAAAAAGTGGAAAGTCGAGGTGCAGTTGCAGTCGAGCTCGTTACATCCCTTTACGGACAAACAAAACGTGATAAAGATATGACTCCCCGCTGATATGGGTTAAATAACAGTCCTATAGCCTTTGTTGGCAACTAGTTTACAGCAGAAAATAAATGCAGCCTATTACGGGTATTCTTCTGCCAATTCAATCATGAATCGAAAAGCGCCATGATTGCCCAAGCGTGCATCACCTAAGGATTGAATTGGTTAACGCAAGACGGTCACAAATGACGGCTGGATGAAACTTGTTATTTCATGACACTTTTATGATACTTTTAACTATTGTTAGGTTTACACAAATGAGGCTTTAAATAATATATTTTCCCGGTTTTTATCGTTATAATAATCTGTACTTACACTGTGTCTTTTCTTTTGTCATCTCTCAGCTCATTAAAAATTTGGAAATATTTCTCCATTATCTTACCAAAGTCACTGTAAAGGCAATGGAGATATCATTAGTAAAACAAAAAGTTACAGCTATTACATATAAACCACTTCTATGATATATATAAATTGATGCGCCAACTAACTTGCTATCTATCTATCTATCTATCTATCTATCTATCTATCTCTCTCTATATATATATATGTGTGTGTGTGTATGGCGGGTGTATTTCTTCTTATTATTAACGTTATTTCTAGTGTGTAGACGTGTAAACGTGCTTGAGTTAATATCCCTATTTTTTAAATTTCTTTTTAAAAAGTGGAATTAATAAGCACCGGACTAAATCTAGAAGTCCTATTCAAGAATGCACATACACACACACACACACACACACACACACAGAGAGAGAGAGAGAGAGACACAATTAAACACACGCACACATATATATGTGTGTGTGTGTGTGTGTGTGTGTGTGTGTGTGTGTGTGTGTGTGTGTGTGTGTGTGTATTTTGATTTCGTAAGCATTTAAAAAGCCATCTACAACAGCTCTACAACCCTAATCTTAGCAAACAAGCCCAAAACTACTGGATCTCATCAGTAATAAAACACATGCGAAAAAAATTTCCCCGAATTTCCCACTTCAATTTTTATTCATCGTAGAGAAAGGGAACAGGCGTCTTCGAAAATAATTATGCTTCGGAAAGGCCTACTAATATACAGAAAATATTATTATTAGTCTTATTATTAATATTATTATATTTATTGTTTTTTCATCATATTTCTACATAAGAAGCATACGTGTCCAATCTTTCTTCACTACATATATGTAATCATTTGTGTAGATATGAGTTTGTCAAACTCAAATCCATACAAACTCATGGACATAAAACTGAATATGTTAGTTTCTACCACTGATATCCAGCGCTTTCCAGTAAGTGCTGCATATACAAAAATATATATATATATATATATATATATATATATATATATATATATATATATATATATATATATATTTTATCTTTTTAGTTGTTTGCTCGTGTCGGGGTTTTTTCTTTGGGCTTTGAACCTGTATCTGTGCGATTTTTTCGACAGACTTTCATCTTCCTGGCTCTTTCTTTTTTTAAAACTTTTTTCCTTCGAGATTGATTTGATTATTGGCAAATCAAAATTCGAAGGTTTTTCGAGACAAGTATAGTTACCTATATTTATAAAGCTCTAGGTTACTATATCGAGCATTGTTTTTAATCAACTAATATATATATATATATATATATATATATATATATATATATATATATATATATATATGACATTTTTAAGATATAACATTGATGTCATTATTCATTATTATAAATTATTTAAAATATTCATTATAACTCTCCTGACATAAATATAATATATATAAGACAAACCATATATACATAAAACTTTGACTAACGCTGTTATCCTTTGATATTTCAAAATGCATGTGTGCAGACAAACCAGGTGGTTGTCTTTGCTTTTTCATTTTTATTATAGATTGGTTCTTATTTTCACGTGTGTTTTGCGTGAGGCCCGAAATTAAAAAATAGAATTTAAGAAAACCCTCGTGATAAATTCTGAAGTTTTTAAGACTTCTGCTGATTGTTTATCTAAACTATATCTCATCAGCGTATAATACAGTACTGTTTACATGGAAGACAATTTTCTACAAAAGGCACCCTTATCATATTACTGAGGAAAAATTCTGAAATGTATGTGTCGTATAATATTTCGCATCTCTTTAACAGCAATTTTAGCCGATGTGCCGCGGCACACTGATGTGTCGTGAGATGATAATAGGTACGCCGCGAAAAATTTTCTTGGTCATTAATTAAAATATTTTCGAAAGAACAAAATGTATATATCAAGAGTAAAAAAAAACAAAAAAAAACATTTAAATTGATTATAACAGTATATTATTTTCATAATAAATAAACGTATACATAATATATAAAATAATATAAAAACGAACTTTTCTGCAATAAACAATATTAAAAATCAAAATCGATCACGTCTTGCATCCTGAAGATATATTCCTGTCCAAAATTCTACCTAGTAATACTATGAACTCAGAAAGAAACGTCACACTAAGAAATCTAATTAAATATTTCATTATGATAAACAGAAAACTTAGGTTATTTAAAAAAATGATTATTATCTTTATTAAAAAATATAATAAAATGTTTTGTTTGTGTTAATAAATAAATCATTAAAAAATATACTCTTTTTTGCTCATCATAATTTAAGTTTGCCGCAGAAGATTAACTGTAGCTTAGAGGTCATGAGATAAAAGTTGCAATAAGCCGGGAGATAAGTAAAGGTTAAATCGAAATCTGTTCCAAGTAAATTTTAAATCCATTTACAACAAGTGATATTTGGACATTTATAACTTATATGACAATAAAAAGTTATTGTCACTCTACATACAACTTATTCTCATTTGTTTATATAATTTCAATAGTAATAATTAATGAGAAAATACCATACACTGGAGCGGGTTTTGGGAAAATGCGGAACGTGACGGTTGGATTTTGTCGATAATGGCATACTTGGCAGTATGCCAATAACACTAAAATTGAGATTGGTGGAATTAGAACTTCGATAAAGTATTCAGTAGCAATTATCAACAATATCTTAAAATCACCTTCATCAGTATCCCTCTGTACTTATGTGCTAAGGGTCTCTTAGGAGACGGAAGAAGGTTCTGCAGATTTGAAAACACCTGCTTTCGTTCAGTCTCCAGCGATAACCGCCAGATATCAAATAATAATAATAATAATAATAATAATAATAATAATAATAATAATAATAATTGGAGTTTTGGGATGTAGCATGGCGGAAATCTTGCAAATGTTGATTTGGACATTGCTTAATTCTTCTGCTTACCTGCGCAGAACAGCTAGAGCACTTCAGAAAATATTGGATACAGTCTATCATTGAAAATCGTTTTATTTTCTTAAATCCCTAATGATAATCAGAAAATAACCATTTTACCAGCTACCAATATCGTATACTGCGACGACTACTACTATTATTATTATTATTATTATTATTAATAATAATAATAATAATAATAACAATAATGATAATTTACATGAAAAAAGATGAGGTGATTCACTGCCTGTGCGTATCTTTGCATGCGCCTATCTAATCCATATGAATATATCTGTGATTTGCGTGAGTGATTTCCATGTGTTTGCGCAATTTAATGTACACACAAGCACAAACACATGTGCATAGATAGCTACTATTTGATCCAAATTAAAATAATCATTGGAATAATAAATTTTCCCCCATGCAGTTTGGACAACCCCTACTCTGGGCTGAGCAATAAAATCTTAAAATTTGGAGACAAAATAAATGTATTTTTTAAACTTAAAGAAAATTAGATAATTCTAAGATTTTACTGGACTTTTCGAAAATTATTCAGTAATAAATAGAATTATTTCAAAATATTTTTAAAAAATTACACATCCTTTTACGTATGTCATTGAATGAAAAATATAGATGGGGTACACGTAAATGTGTAAACACACAATTTGAATGAAATTAAAATGGACATCTATGTTATAAAGTTTAATTTTCTATTCTCTCTGGAAACAAACCCCGGTTAACTAAAAAAGTGTATACACTTTCCCTTTGACTTTTATGATTCCTTGTGTACTGAAAATGAATTTTCTAATAAATATAGTATTTTAAGCAGAAAAACAATTCAGGTTTGAAATTAGATCATCAGTGACGTCAGTGAAGCGAATGGTAACGAACTAGTGTTAATAATAATAATAACATTCTTAGTATAATTCCTGGAATTATCAATATCTCAGAGCCACAAAGATTACTTTGTGTGGAACTGCACATATCCGCAAAAACCTTTCCACCTAAACATCACAAATATGCATAGGTAACCTCCTACAATTCCCTTTTAACTCATATACACAAGAAGGGACTTCGTAATTAGTCACTTAAAATAATCCTGGTAAGATGATACCATAAATAATAATAATAATAATAATAATAATAATAATAATAATAATAAAAATCTCAAAAATGTGGCACATGGGAACATCAACAATCCCTGTTGTAGTTGGAGCCCTCGGATTGGTTGGAAAAGATTCCAGTAGACTAATTGAAGGGATTTCTGAAAGTTCATGCCTTAATGAAATACAAAAAAAATGTTCTCACGACTACAGCCCACACCTTACGAAGGGCTTTATCTATGTAAAATATCTTTGTGTTTTTTTCCTTTTTTAATTGGTCTGTGGAAAATGTCATAATACCATTTCTAACCTTAGGTCTGTGGGAGGAACCCGGAAAAAATGTGTACACACCAGAAATCAAAGGAAATAAAATAACAATAGTAATACTTAGTCTTAGCAGACGTTGTCATTCGATCCATACCGACATCAAGGGTAAAAGAACGACAAAAACTACAAAATTGAAGAAAAATACTATGTTTTTACTACAGGTGAAGCGAGACGTTTCTAGGTAATTTGCTGTCTTAAATAACGGTGAAACTGGGAAACGTTCTAAACCCGCAAGCGTTGATAATGTATGAATTGGTGATTTGAACAAGCTTTGATATTGTCCTAATCGCAAACAACAAGAGCATTAAGGAAAGTGCTGTACATTTGGCAAAGTGAACCAAACAAGAGGCAAAAGCATAAAATTTGTTATCGTTATTAACATTTTATTCATTCTGCATTTCCTGGCTTCGATGCTGATGCTGAGTTCATTTTTACCAAATGACAAAAGTTTTAAGTCATCGTACATTTACGATTTCAGTAAGCTCGCATGAACACACTCACACACACATACACACATATATATATATATGAATGTATGTATTGTTGTTGATTCTTGCTCAGCATCTATCCAAGATAGCAGTTAAATACACCCCATCATAATCGTATTACAATATTTATTAAAACGGTATCATTGTTAATGTTATCGTTACTGAGCGTTATTGTATATAATTTTTATCATACTGGCTTCCTTCTACTTCTGCTCATTATTATTATTATTATTATTATTATTATTATTATTATTATTATTATTTGTGCTTGAGTCAATATTTCGAACTTTTTTTTCGTTAAGTTTTGCCGCCCTGATTATTTGTTGACACCCTCAATCAAGCGAGAGAGCAACTCTTTTCAATGGTGTAGATCTGTTCTAGCTAATTCTAACTATGTTGTTTTGGATGATTTTAATTCTAATACTTCGAACTTGTTTGCAATCATCTTCGGAAGCTTCAAAATTTATAATTATTATTATTATTATTATTATTATTATTATTATTATTATTATTTCCTTTGATTTCTGGTGTGTACTCATTTCGTTTCGGGTCCGCCCAGAATCTAAGGCCAGAAATGGCATCGTGACATTTTCCACAGAGCGATTTAAAAAGGATAATAACAAAACATATATATTTACATATATAAAGCTCATCATAAGTCGTGAGAACAATCTTTGTATTTCTTTAAGGCAACGGCAAATCCGAGGGCTCCAACTACAACAAATAGTTGATGTTCTAATGTGCCACATTTTGAAGATTTCGATTTCAAGATCCTTTTAATTTGATAGCTTTTTGAAGATCATCAAAGATACATTGCAGTCTGCAGGGACTGCCATATCAATAAAGAGACACATTTTTTGTTTGTTTGCGGTCTCAAATAACAATGTCTGGGCGATTAGCTTTGATTGTTCTGTCCGTGTGTATTATGTAGTTCCATAAAATTGTTACAAGCCCTATCTCCGTAACCGGATCTGGGTGGTGTTCATACCAATTATTATTATTATTATTATTATTATTATTATTATTATAATTATTATTATTATTATTTCCTTTGATTTCGGGTATGTACTCATTTCTTTCAGAGTCCCGACCAGAGGCCTAAGGTCAGAAATGGCATCATGACATTTTCCTTTGAGCATTTTTGAAAAAAAAAAACACGCATTTTTTACATAGATAACGCCCATCGTAAGGTGTGGATTGTACCTGTAAAAACAATGTCTTTTGTTTCTTTAAAGCATAGACTTCCAGGAATCCCTTCAATGATTCTACTAGAACCTTTTCCAATAAATCTGAGGGCTCCAACTACAACAGGAATTGTTGATGTTCTCATGTCCAACATTTTTGAAATTACGATTTCTAGGTCCTTGTACTGTGATAGTTTTTTGAAGATCTTCATAGATACATTGCAGTCTGCAGGGACTGCCATGTCAATAAGAAGGCACTTTTGTCTTCACGGTCTCTGATCGCAATATTTGGGCGATGAGCTTTGACTGTTGTTGTTAATGTTGGTTTTCTTTTTCTTCTTCTTCTTCTTCTTCTTCTTCTTCTTCTTATTATTATTATTATTATTATTATTATTATTATTATTATTATTTCCTTAGGTTTCTTTTATAAGTAAGCACATTTCCTTCCGGGTCCCAACCAAAGACCTAATGTCAGAAATTGCTTCATGACTGATCAGTTTTTGTACAAAAATGAAGAAAAAGCTCACACACATTATTCATCCATAAAGCTCCTCCTCCTCCTCTTATTCTAATCATTATTATTATAATTATTATTATTAATATTATTATTATTATTTCTTGCACACAATCCCTTGTGATGTCATTACCTGAGAGATATAGTAAGGCAAGTTAGTAACTATAAGAATTCTGTTTGCATAAATTTTGATCTTAAGTGATACTTAACATGGACAGTGTTTATATTTTCCGTTGATATTTTCACATTGATAATTCTCTGCTGTGAATCTAAGCGGATTCACACAGTGCAATTTCTTTCTTTCTCTTTCTTTATTTGTCGGGGTAAGAGTTCTGCTGTAAACAGGAACTAGAAGGGATCTTGTTCACGTGATTGTTCGTACCCAGTGCTCTAATTAGTGTCGGTATAACCGTACTTTTATTGTGCTACACTTTTTCACAATTTTAACATCCTTTACGTATTTACTTATTTGTCATTTTCTTTCATTAAATTTTGTCTGATGCCACAAATATATATGTTATCATTATTATTTCTGTATGTTATGTTTTCTGCTTTGTATCCTGGAGAGCTGGGTCCAAACTATGGTCCTTAGACCCTATACGAGAATTGTTAGCACTTTTCTTAGTATATGCGATGTTCATAGTAGGGCGATTTTCTGAGCAACTTGTACGCTGATTTTAGCTGGGACAATATCCAGGAAATTGTCCATTCCTTTTCTCACGAGGCCCAGAGCTCCGATTACTGCTGGTACAGTCTCAGACTTCATTCTCCACATCCTGATAATCTCGATCTCCAGGTTTAGTATTTGGAAAATTTCCGATAATTTTCATGAAGGTGTTTCCCTTAAATGGTACTGATATGTCAATAAGCATACACTTGAACTCCTTGTCTTAATTAATTAATTATTATTATTATTTGCTGTTATATATTCCCTATAGATGTAAATACTTCTTGTTTTTCTACTACTACTAATACTACTAGTAATAACAACAACAACAACAACAACAATAATAATAATAATAATAATAATAATAATAATGCACTTATTTTGAAGAAACGTGTTTTTCCTCAGTATCCACAAATTTTCGATGGTCATCATAATGGTTTACTGGTATGAAGTTTCTCTCCAGCACTTTCCGCGGTATTCTCCTAGATTACAAGCTGTTTTGTAGCTTTTACCGTAACTGTCTTGAAAAAAGTGAAATGGCAAATTAAGTGTACATAAATATAAGTTGATGTTCTTCCTCTCTCCTCTCTCTCTCTCTCTCTCTCTCTATCTATCTATCTATCTATCTATCTGCACATATATACATATCTGATGTTTTCTGTATTTTACGGTTTTTGTATGTCATAATCCAATATGAAACTGGGGAAATTGGAAAAGATGTGAAGTCTCTTTTCAAAACAGCTGCAAAGCTCATAAGAATTTCAATAAGTTTGCCTCCATAGAAAAATATATATCAGATCTATTAACAGATTAAAAAATATATTTGAAAACCAATAATTAGATACTTTCACAGACGGGAAAATCTCGTTTTTCTTTTGCAATGTAATTAAATAAAATTTTTCACACACAGTGAACATTTTCCAAAATATTTATCAACGAATAAATGAATGAAATTTTTTGGCATCAACATAGAAAATTGTTTTCATGAAATATTTTTTTCATTAACTTACCATCAAAATTTGAAATTTTTCTATTATTGGAATGATTTGAAGTTCAATAATATTTTAATATATCTCATATCTTTCACACAAACACACTCGAACACACGTAAGGCCCTGTGTGTTTTCCATAATTGCTTCCTTTTTTTATTACTCTTAGCTAAATTTACCAAATTGAAAATCTGAGCATATGGTTGTCCGTGGCACGAGATTTTTCTGAAGTAACTATATTGTTTACTTTCAAAATAAACGTTCCATCTCTTGGCATATAAGCGAGACTAAATCTAACATTAATGAAAAATGCACAATAATATTAACCACCAAGATAATCATATCCAAAATTTCGGAGAATTTAGACATTTTAATAAATTTATACATCTGTTACAATTACCCAAGGTCTTTTGCGTCTTGCCGGATATTTGAAAAATCTCTCGAAAATTTCGATAAACTTATTTCCTTTTAAATTTCTCAAATCACAAAAATGTACCTGTTTAAAATTAAATTTAGCCAATAATCTAAAAGAAAAAAACGATTTTTCTTTTTTCTGATATAAATTAAAATATCGTTATTTCTTTAAGAAGAGTTAATAATGGGTAAATTTAAGATTTCATTTCAGGATTTTATTGTTTAGAAAATATTATATTGAGAGCGTTAAACAAATAGGCAGATGTTCAAATGTCTGAAAAATGTTTCTTTTTATAAGAATACTCTGTAATAATAATAATAATAATAATAATAATAATAGTAATAGTAATAGTAGTACATGTGAGTACATTTTTTTGCATTCTTTAAAGAATGGAATCCTGATAGCCCAAACCTTAAAGAAATACTAAAAATTGCATTAAAAAAGTACAGAAAAAGTACAGCCCACACATTACAACGGATTTTATCCATGTAAAATAGTTATGTTTATGATCATAGGGTTTTTATTCCTTCTCAAAAATGCTCAGGGGAAAATGTCATGATGCCATTTCTGAACTTAGGTCTCTGGTTGGGATCCGGGAGGAAATGAATATTCGCCGGAAATCAAAGCATAATAATAATAATAATAATAATAATAATAATAATAGGCCGAGTTTAACAAAATCATATAAACGGTAACGTGTCAGATTGTAGATATCGCTGTTCCTGCAGTAGACACGTTTGATTTAAAAATAAATAAAATATAAGTTTCTCAACTAACTTTTTCAAGGAGAAGAGTGATTTGTGCTGCTTGTGCCTGTCGTTATGGGGACACTGGGAACGATCCCAACGAACCTAGGAAAGAGAGTGTGTTGAAATTGAAATTATAGACATAGCTGGAACGATTTAGAAAAACGATAGAAACCCGAAAAGATTACTGGAGTAGTGAGGAGACTTGATGTCACTTGATCTTCATCGTAAGCTAACAGTTACTTTTCTGAGTTTATTCCAGAAAATACTACTACTACTACTACTACTACTACTACTACTATCAATACTACTACTACTAATAATAATATTAATACCACCACCAACTAAATAAATGACAATATAGATATTGAATGTGACATTGAAAAAAACGGCTCTTATATAAACTACACAAACTGCAGATCTGCGTACACGCGAAGTTATGGAAAATAGCATAAAGAAAAAAAAACATTACTAGCTCTGTTGACAAGAGAAAAAAAACATATTTAGTTTATGAAACTACTCATCAGATTAAGAGCATTTATTACGAATGTAAAAAAAATTATAAACCCTGCCCAAGTTAAATTATATCACTTAACATCAGAATTTTTGTAAATATATATTTTAAATTAAATATCTTGCCTAACATTAGTAATGATCCGGTAAAGGACTGTACTAAATAAAATGCAAAAAATAAAAATAATGTGTATTGTTGGAAATTAAGTCCGATATAAAAAAAAAATCAGTTAAAGCCTAAAGCAATGACAAAACTTTTCTTTTTTTTTATCGATTAGTTAGAACTTTTAAATCTGATCATCATCATCATCATCATCATCATCATCACCACCACCACCACCACCACAACTAAAAATAATGAGATTTAGTATTATCTTCATATCATTATTTGGCCAATGACTTAAATCCCATAACGATCATATTTTTCTCACCAGTTATTCTTGTAATAAAATAGCAAAAAAAGTGTCATTGTTTGTGATTGGGATCAAAAAGGGGAATAATAGAGAAAACTTGGATATTGATTCCTGATTTTCATGTCTATTCTGCTTTCTGGCGCATTACAATCACCCTATTACCATTTTTCGCAAGCTGACCTAAAGAGTAAACTTTAAAAACAGTTATATAATTTCTTCACATATTGAATGTTAACACTGACTAAAAAGAAAAAAACTATTTTTTTAAATATCAGAGACAAAAAAAAAAAGATAGAGAGGAGAAGGAAGTAAATAAAAATGGAGACAGAAAGAGAAAAAAAAAGATTGAGGGGGAGAGAGAGAGAAAAAGAGAGAGAGAGAGAGATGGTGAAAGGGTGAAGGGAGTGAAGACTTGGAAAGCAATGAATTCGTTCGTTTTGATTTCTTCTTTCTTCTAACTTTCCTGTCTCTTTTTTTTAAAACTTTTTTTTTATCGATCGATTTGCTTTGTTTTTATTATTGAAATTATAAGAAAATCAAAAATATTTCCCTTTTCGTCTATTTTTTTCTTTATTTTTTTTGGGAGAATTATCATTGGGAGATTTTGGATTCGGAAAGGAAAAAAAATGTACACAAAAGAATATTTCTCGAGAAATATTTTGTTCCCCCAAAAGTTAATAAATAATAAAAATAAATGAATAAATACTTACTTATAAAATCCTTAGATCTTAAACTTAAGATATATTTGGGGGCCATGCTCTTCTTTCTCTGTCAACTAGAAGAATCTGATGGCAATAAAGGACATTAGGAATATACGCGATATATAAACAAAACAATAATAATAATAATAATAATGTTGATGATAATAATAATGATGATAATAATAATAATAATATCAATAATAATAATAATGTTAATAACAATGATGATAACAACAATAAACAATAATAATATTAATGATGTAGATTTTTTCTCTTTATTTGGATTACAGAGTTAAAAATACAAGTTTAATAATTATCATACGAATTATTATTTTGTCGATGGAACGAAAGTGGTATTAATACTACTACTTCTATTACGACTCCTCCTCCTCTTCTACTACTACTACTACTAATAATAATAATAATAGTAATAATAGCCATGAAGTAGATTGCCATAATAATGCAAGTAATAACTATCAATAATAATACATCCAATACTAATGAAAGAAAATAACAATTAAGAATAGGGAGGAAATTATTATTATTATTATTATTATTATTAACAAAAAACTTTTTTTGACCTGCATAATTTATAATCACATGCCAGTTCATAACCAATGACATCGGACAAGCGAATGAACTGATTTTTTTTTAACAAAACAAAAGACAGCTATTAATATAAAAAAAAATTAAATGAACAAAGCTGAAAAATATGAGATGTACTTGTTAGAATTATTTATATGAGAATTTTCTGGTGAATGGTGGCAACAGTTATACTATTATTATTATTATTATTATTGTTGTTGTTGTTGTTGATGATGATGATGTTGTAGTTATCTTGCAATGTCGTTGGCTTCAAGTTTTGTTTTTCTTTAAATGCATTATAAAATTATCCCAGAAAAATATAAGAATTTCTTGTTTTTTGTCTAAGTTTAATTCCCTTTGCAGAAAAAATGGAATAAAGTTTAAGAAAAACTTCTATTTCTATTTCTTCACATTTAATGCCATCTTTTAAATGATACATAAATTTTGGTTAAACTTTCCATTTTTATACATGTATTCGACGAAAACAGTCATTATACACATACACACATATATAAGAAAATACCAAACATATTTATAAAATCTGTTCATTTTTACTTTTATTGGCATAAATCAATGTCAATAAAGATTCACACACACACACACACACACACATATAGAGAGAAATTTCGGGAAGTAAAGTTGTCTATTTATTTACCTTAAAATTCTAACAGAGAAAGCACAATGACACCGTTTTCAGCTTCAATACACTATTTTTCCACCACTGGCTATGCTTTTTCGTGTCCATCTCCATGCAAACACATATTGAGGGCAGTTCAGATCGTGGCTTGTCATACGCATCGCTAGTGTTGACACTACTGAAAGGCATTACCAACCGACTAATTGCATTCTAATTTACTGTTTCGTCTCCATAAATGTTCAGCAATGTTTAATGATTGTCGGTTACTCTTTCTGCAATGACATGAAAGTGCTTCGTAAGCAGATTCGTGCCAGACGGCATTTTGCCAGAATGCCTTTTGTTTGCTATATGCAACAAAACAAATGTTATTGGTAGAAAAGGTTAGACTATACTAACATACAACCAACAACCCTTTCTGACATCATGATCTAACATAATAGAATTGAAGGCATTTATTTCGGAGTAACTTTCTGATTTTGAAAGACAGGTTATCTCGTTTTATGTAAAATATTTTATAATTTTGTTCAGTAAATATTCCACGGAGATAGTCTGATTTTTTTCTTAGACACGACAAAGAATGTCGTTGAAAATCTTAGCTTAACTTAATAAATATTCCTTTTTCTCAAGTTTTATGTTGTAATTAATTTAATTTTTATATTTTCATATTGTTCATTTATTTTGAATTCGTATTCTTTACGACATTTTCGTGTTGTTCAAACAACCATAATCAATATTGTTAAGAAATCTTCCATGAAAAATGTTCTATTAAAAAGCAACAAATAACATTATCGAGGAAAATAAACTCTTGAATTGCAGATAACCAAAAACAGATTTAAAATCGAACTTTGAAAGAAACAAATTTCATAAGTAAATTCCTAAAACAACAGAACTTTATTTACTTTCTCTAAGTCAGTGATTACAAATAAAAAAATTATCAAAATTTGCTATCTATACTACACTAATGTCTACCCACATGAGTGTGGATATTTGTGCATGTGTGTGTATGCGTGTGTATTTGTGCACTCTTGTGTCTGTAGGTGCGTTTGAAATACATATTTATTTTTAGACTCTTATTTTAAACAACCATCATATCTCTCTCTCTCTTCAAATTTGAATCATACTAACATAAAAAGAAGAAGAAAAAGTCTTGTAGTTGAAATAAGTTACCTATTATTTCGAGTGTTAGAAATCAGCGTACGGGCCACGTTGAAAACGAATATTTCGGCCACTGATTTTCAAAGCAAACAGGCCGACTTTCTTGTTTTCAAACAAGACTGCGGTATTACAGTATTTCTCTGCGCACTACTTTCCCTCTCGTCTGTCTGTCTGTCTGTCGTCGTACAGTTTCGTAAAACCCAGATCTCTTCACACACACGTGATGTTATCAAGAATTGTAGTCGTTATTATAAACATTATAGCGATAATGGAGATTTACTCGTCTAAATAGGGATGAATGGGGGCAAATAAGTTTACATTGCGCTTGACTTCCTATACTGGAGAAACTGTCAACCATGAGAATCGGCATTGAAAACATATACTTTTACTTGAGATCGAACCCCGGATAGTGGCTAGTAAGTAACGAGTTCGGTTACCATAGAAAGTTCTTAACATCATGATAAAAAACAAAAACTTGTATTTCATGTGAAAACACACGCTAACATTATTATGTAAATAGCTTCTGACTATAGAGAAAATACAGGCATGAATCCATTGTGTACCAAATTTTACTTATCAAGTTTTACTTATGTACCAATTACTGAGTGAGTAATCAGTTCAATATTTAAAGGCAAAAGAGATTATTTTTAAAATCACGTGTCTAGAGTTTATTTAAAATTTGATTACACTAATTATTATAGAACTATATACGTATGTCTATGTAATTTTAAGTGTTCCATCAGATAAGGTGATAAAGTGGAATAATAATAATAATAATAATAATAATAATAATAATAATAATAATAATAATAATAATTTGGCTGAGGTAAATGTGCCTGATATATCCTTATCAGATTGGGTGTCATGGTGCGTGTATTGGGATGCATAAATTTGAATCCCAGCGTTACTGGATTAGTTTCCTGCTCACTCACACAATAATAAACAACAACCAGAAAAAAGGTTTTGTTGATGTAAATAAATGACCAAAACAATAGTCATTTATCATCCTTTCCTCATTGTTAAATTACACTGCATAAGACCGGCTTAAAGAAAAAGATGAAAAGAAAAAAGAAATGTAATCTCATAATCATGGCCATCCCGTCAAATAAAAACACTTTCAAACAAACAAAAAAATGTTACAAATTTACAAAATAGAAAGAGCTGGAAAAAAATTGATTGCAAGAATGTGGCATTTAAACACAACCTTAATTCCAATAATAATAGGAGCACTAGGAATGCTTAAAAATAAGACTGATGCATACATTAAGAAAATCCCAATAATCTCCTCCCTATCTGAAATAAAAAAAAAGAGAATGAGCTCCTTAGTACATTCTCAGAAAAAAAAAACTCTCAATGAAATATTTTGAAAACTTTCTAAGATAAAATATTACTTTACTTCAGATCTCAGGTAAAATCAGATAATTAAAATAATATTTTTTAAATAAAATTGATAACAAGAAACTTATTGAGTTGACCCGCGGTCAGCTATATGCAAAGATCTCTAAATGTTTATGATGTCTTTGGAATTGTTCTGGAACTGAAACGGCTTAAAGACTTCTTAAATACCGATATCAATGGAATGTAGAGTAATTTAAATACAAAAAAACTGATGAAATATTGAGGACATTTGTTGTCACTTAGATTCCAGAGAAAATCAAATAGTAATGTAAAATATTGATAATGATAATAAGGAAAATAACGATAAATATCAAGTTGAGTGTCATTATGAAAAAAAGAGTGAAATCCAGTCATCACCCTGCTACTCTTCACTTAATAATAAAATAATAACATAATTAATAAGAATTGGATAAAAGTCTACGGAAAAGAACTTATAAACAGTTTTTAAATTTCATAGTTTTCAATGCATACTCTATATGAATAGGCATGTATATATGAATAGGTAATATATATATATATATATATATATATATATATATATATATATGTATGTATGTAGATAGATAGATAGATAGATAGATAGATAGATGAATAGGCTGAGAGAGATACAAATAGACAGAGATAGATAGATCGATAGGATTAGGCATAGATATATATGAATAGGCTTAGATCAATAGATAGGAAGATAAGAATAGGCATAAATAGATAGATAGATATGAATAGGCATAGAAAGAAAGATAAATATGAATATGCTTAATATAGGCTTAGATAGAGATATATGAATAAACATATATATATAGTACATATAGGAATATTTTATATATATATATATATATATACGAATGAATATTATACATAGATAGATAGATAGATAGATAGATAGATAGATAGATAGATAGATAGATAGATAGATAGATAGAGAGTAAAAGAGAGAGAGAAATAGATAGTAAAAGTAGCAGTAGTAATTGTAAATATTTTTTCCATTAAGTTACGGTTAAGTTTCAAGACAAACAAATAAATTGTATGAAAAAATAATTTTCATAAGAAAGGAAAACAAATATATAATTAATTAGAAGCAGCGTGTGTATAAGAAAGAAAGAAAGAAAGAATGAAAGAAAAAAAGAAAAAAAAAGAAAGAAAGAAAGAACTGAAAAGGAACGAAAGAAGAAAACATCCTAGTTAATAATAAAAATAGAAAAATAGTATGGCCGCTCTTTGACTATACGTAAAACTCCTTTCCTCTTTCTCATTGGATGCCGAATGTCATGTGACTAAATTATTGGCTCGTTTCAGCCTAGAAACCAAGTACTACCGGCCGTGAAATTGCCAGTGTTAGCCGTCAGCATCAACATAATTCATTTGGCAAGGAGAGCAACCTTGAATCATCTCATCTATTTTTTTCGGCAATAACCTGGGAGAAGGAGAAAACAGGAAGGTATATACGCTGAAAAGAAAAAACTGGAATCAGGAAGAACAAGAGAAAAGTCAAATACACTACAAAACCAAAACTATTATTTTTCGTTAAATTCTTTACTTTTTCATTTAACACAGATTTTATATATTTATTTTTTTTAAATAATTAACAAAAAAAAAAACCCATTAATATAAAAAAAAAGTAAAACAACTTCCACTTTTTATTTTGCTTTTTTTTTTTTTAATTCTTTACCCATCATTAATTTATTATCAAGAAAATATTCCAATTTTAATAAATTTAATTAGAAAAACAAGAAAACGGTCAGGCAAAAGCCACCGATATTTTGAAACATCAAAACGGACCGGAACAAATGAGTTCGTATTTCGTAAATTCGTTGTCCACTTGCTATGGACAAACAGCTGCTGGTCTTCAGAACTGCTCCGAAGGAGGTTTCGACAGGGCAGACAGTTTTGGACCGACCAGTGGAGCATACTCAAGTTTCGTCGGGGGTACCACTGCAGCTAGGTACCCATACGCTTCGGCCCGGCCGACGGGCCGACACAGTGATCAGAATGGTGATTACTACACCACACCACGTCTCACCCACCTATCACCCCCACCACCTGCGCAACACCAAATACCCCCACCATCTCACAGCAACAATTCGTGTTCCCCTCCTCTGCATAGGATGCAACATGCTAACACCACTAACCACAGTCCTGTATTGGGTGCCGGTGGTGGTGTGAGTAATGGACCCACCCCGGCCCACACTAATAACAGTGGTACAGGAAGTGCGAACGGGTCGGCTGTGGGTTCCCTCTCGGCCCAGCAACACACAGCACATTCCGAAGATGGAATACCACGACATGGACACGGGCACGTGCAGACGGGAAGCACCCCGAATAGCCACCACCATCACAACCACAGTCACCATCATCCCCACCAACAACATAGCAACGGACGCGACAGTAATAGTCACTCCACAAGCACCACCCCCACAGTGAGCAACAACAGCAGCACCAACAACACCAGCAACAGCTCCAACAACAATAGTAACAACAACAGCTCGGGGAGCGGTGGGGGTGGAGGTGGTGGCGGAGGTGGAGCGTCCGCCAACACCAACGCGGGTAACAACAATAACAATAACAACAGTAGCAACAATTCGAACAGCAGTAGCAACAATGAGCGGAATAGCACCAACCCTGGCACTGGAGGGGGTACCCCCAATAACACAAACAGTGCAAACACAAATGGCTACTACTCGAATGGACAGTTATCGAGTCCGGACGATCGTCAAAACTCCCCCCACCAAACACAGACGGGTGGACAGACGAACCAACAAAACACCAGAACGGAACACGTATTCCCCCCACCGCAAATATACCCTTGGATGCGTCGGATGCAATACAGTCAAGGTAGGTATAAACAAATAGATTTTATTTATTTATTTGTTTATTTATTTTTGTTGTTTTTTTTTATTTATTTATTTTTGTTGTTTGTTTTATTTATTTATTTGTTTATTTATTTATTTTTGTCGTTTGTAAAAAAAGAATCTGTAAAATGTGGGAGGATTATGTTTATTTTATATATTATGAAAGTTGTTGCGTGTTTACAAACTTTCTAAGCTAAAAGTGTACCTTTTAAAAAGAACTTATATACGTAATATTTAACTTTAATTTTTAGGTACACTTAATTATTCTTATATGAGAGCCGATGTGAATTTATGTATCTTTCTCATTTTCTCATTTAGACTAAGGATGAAAGATGATTGATTTTTAAGAAAACAAATATTAATTTTCAGCATGATGTCCTTCCTTACCTTAATTTAGTGAGGAATAGTAATAATTACGTCGAATAATACTGAAAAACAGCAAAATTTTGTAGATCCATATCCAGTCAACAATTCTATTAATTATACGACGGGCTTGTAGATTTGCCGTCTTGTAATTATTTTTCGTTGAATATTAATATTTTGTAAATTTTAGTAATTGTTTTTCCTGTCTCCCATGCAATTTTTCAGGTGTTGAAGTTTACGTTTATAGATACATTTCAAAAACGTGAAATTCTAAGGAAATTAGAAAAACATAAATAGTATTTCTTGAATTTTGTGTTCAACGAAACATGCATAAAAGAATGACTATTGTCCAAATACGAATATATATTTAGAAAGAGAGAATGGAAGATGCATAAGATATAATGTGTTAAACAAACAATCTTTAAAAATGTATGTTTAAATCTACTGCTAAAATAACCTATTTTAAATGAAAATTATTGATTACTAAATGCTGTCTGTTGCTAAATATAAATGTGTTTTCTTTTGAAAATCACTTTTCAAATATTTGATATTAAAGGCCAGCTACTTAAAAGAAAATGCCGTTTAAAAAATTAAGTAGTCATCTTTTAAAACATAAACAAAGTTTCTACAACTAATAACCACTGCGTTTGTTAAAAAAGACAAATAACAAAAATCCGCAAAAAAAATACTAATTTAAAACAGATACATGTGTACAAATATTGGGAATAAACAATTTTTAATATAATAAAAACTATTTAAAAAAAAAAAATAAAAAACTATTATTTAAATTTGCTAATGTTAACTTATTCGAAGTTTTATAAACTTATTTTTGTTACACCAGATGTAATGGACGAAAAACTAGGTAAATATTTGCCTATTTATTTATTGCCTAGGAACTAAGTCGACTGTGGTATTCAATTTATCATTGCAACATTCGGTACAGACAAGATAGAGAATTAAATAGGGCGTAGAAAATTAAATAGATTTAACTGATAGAAAAATAAGAAATAATTTATACTGAAGAATATGTTACCAGTTTAAGAAATTAGTCATTGCTGGTGAGAAAAAAAAAGAAGGTTGTGTTGCCGAAATCCATCAAATGGCGGCATTCCTGATTCTTTTTTAAAAGAATATTGAACATTTTTTTGTCTTTTGCTTCGATTTGTAAGGACGATGCGAGTCCAATGTGAATATTTTATCAGTATAAATAGAATCAAAACTGTTCTTTTGTAGACTTTTGTTTTTACTGATTCAAAGTTTTAGCAGTGAAATACTATGGACATTCAAATTC
The DNA here is from genome assembly GCA_903632075.3 of Acanthosepion pharaonis. Classification (NCBI taxonomy): domain Eukaryota; kingdom Metazoa; phylum Mollusca; class Cephalopoda; order Sepiida; family Sepiidae; genus Acanthosepion; species Acanthosepion pharaonis. Next base: position 1,628,242 of record CAHIKZ030004943.1, read on the forward strand.
TAAGCCTGTTCTCTTCATAATTCTTGTACAAATTATCAAGTCATTTGTTATAAGTTCTACAAACAACTGTTTTCATTTTTATTCCATATTTTTCAAGCTAGAATTGTTATTTTTACGTAATATTCCAGTTGTTATGTCCTTCAACCATCCTTGAATGTATGCTGTATGTAGTCGGTAACTTACTCTTATAAACAAGAATGAAGATAAACAATCCGAATAAGGCAGTCAGTTTTCTCACATCACGGCTAGCATCGCTATTAGATTTAGACGATTTTATGGTTACTGTTATTGTAGATTATTATTATTATTATTATTATTATTATTATTATTATTATTATTATTTATTTATTTATTTATTTACTTAATTACTGAGTGTTCAAACCATAAACAATTGCCAATTTATACTGGAGACCAAGTGGTGGCAAGTCTCTTTAATAAAAAAAAAAAACAAAACTCTTTTTGTAGTTTCATTGCTTTTCGGAATGCAGTTATCTGGATGGACCCGATTGTTCCTATGATTTAAATTTTTTCCTTAACTTTTTCTAGGCCCTTCGTTACCGTTCCAAGCGTCCTATGGTGACTGGTACGACTGTCAACTTCCATGTTCTACAACTTTCTCCGTTCTTTTATTATTAGTATAATTAATTAAATCATGTTCAAACAAGGATCATGAGTTTCAAAATTCTTTAATTTTCGGTTGCCTTTTTTGTTTTTGTTTTTAAATATTCTAAAAATTTCCGAAATCCCACAACATTTGAAAAAAGATCAACAAATTATCCATTTTCTCTATTTTTTTAAAATATCTCCTACACTCGCAATCGAAGTAAAATCTGATAGATTAGCAAATTTCCGGTGCCAACCAAATTTCTGTTCAAAATTTTCTATTTTAATTCTGATTGTGTCAAAATGAAAGGACAAAAATTTTAATTTTTTAAAATAATTTTTTTCATTTAGATCTTGAATATTTTAAATAATTAACGTCATCACTTTTTTGTTATTGTCTTCGTTATTAATTTGTAGCATTAAGTGACTTTCACTGGGAGTCAAGTGGCAACAAGCCTTCTTAAACCTTTGGCACATTTTCATATTTCAACAGTTTGAGCAGTTTCAATTTTGACAAATTTCCAATATTTGCAGTCTCTTTGCATCATTCTAATTGCAATGGCCTCAATTCAATACATTTTTCTGATTGATTCGTTTTAAACCCTATCTAGGTTCGTTAAAGCCAGAATATATCTTTAAATAGTAATATTTTTTTAAAATATATAATAATGGTTTTAGTTACACAAGCCTCACTAATGAACCCATAGCTGGGAAGAGAATAATATTTCCCAAGGGTATTTGCGCATAAGTGAATATACCGAACCCAACCGGAATTGGAAATCGGATCTTCGATTAACAATTCCGAGCCGTTATCCATTACACCAGCCGCACATCCAAACTTACTGCAGCTGGGTATCCCATCGGAAGACAGACCAGGTTCGATGTTGCTTAACTTTGGTGATCGTAAGGGAACCGGTGTTTCAATGTGATGCGGCCGTAAGATGTTACTTCGTTCTGAGAAATTTGCAAGGAGACTAATAACTTATTAACGTTAATCTCTAGGTTTTATTTTTATTAGTGAAATTTTAATTAATCTTAATTTAATTTGAAAAATTTCAATAGTTTTATATATTCTCATTAGTTTTTCATTTTCTTATTATTAAAGTTATTATTTCATTTCGTACCTACATTTACCAAAACACTTTTACCTTCTTCTTTAACTGTCTTCTCAGTATTATTTGCTAATTTGTTGATATTTTAATATCTGTGTTATTTCTCTTCTCTTTCGTTCTTCCAATATTTTGTAAGCGTCTTAGGAGCCCTTCGAAGCACACCGATGATAATGGGTAGAAAATATCACGCTTATATTTTCTACATCCTTACTTCGCTTTTACAAATTCTTGAGATATATCCAGTATTTTCGCATTTGATTGTTACTTTCGAGTCTGCTAGACAGTAATATCTCTCGACAGTTTCCGACAATTTGCAATGGCATGTATATCAGGATCTTTATGTATTGTGAGATTAGAAATTTCCCAAACTACACAAGAAGTCCGTTTCTATTGCAATAATGCGCGTGAAGGAAAATCCTATGAAAACAGTATTATTTTTAGGATAAAGGACATTATTTAATTCTTTTAAGAAGAATAAGGAGATAAAATCCATTTTTTATGAAATAAATATTTGTTTCATAATATTATCATTATAGTGATATAGAATCAAATTTGTTGTAGTAAATTTTTGCTTCGTAACCAGTCATTAAAATCATACATTTTAAATGTAATATGAGTTTTTTATTTTATTTTATTTATATTTATTTGTATATGAACAAATAATAGGCGTTAAAATGATATATTGACTTTGCATCGGAAATTCAAACTGGCATAGTGTGCATAAATAGTCAGTTTATACTTGAAACTGTTTTCTAAAATTACTAGATAAGAAGAAAACTATTACCCCAAATTAGACTTGAACGATTTCACTTGTAAAAACCAATCATCGAGTCCTTTGAAAAATAGCTATCAGCCAACAAGTTTTATGTCTTTTTATGAAAACGCACAATTCTACAAAAAAAAAAAAAAAAAAACTTACCTTTACGGAAAAAGAAAAATTGACGATCTGATTTTATTGCTTTAACTGACGATTCGTTAATTAACCAAACGGGCAGGTGAAGTTGACTTCTCTCAATTTCACAATCAAGAATACCAGGAAAAATATCACCTTGACTCTGCTGATTAATTGGCACCAAAAAAATAATTAGTTTAGAGATCAAAAATAAAACAAAATGCGGAAAAAAATGTTGCATATCTTACAGCTTTTATTTTTATCCTGTTTTATCTTTCCTATATAAATACAATGATCATATATCTGTTTGTATATATATATCGGCTTGTGTCAACTCAGGGTATGGTTTATAAATACTTTTTTAACGATGCTGCTGTCTCCTAATCATACCAATAAACTCAAAAATGACTTTCTTGACAAATTCGAACTCTGATCACATATTTGGAAAGAGAAGATTCTAACACCGAAACAGGTCCGATTCCTGCCAGATAAGGCATCTTTTACCTTAATAAGTTTCTCAAACATTTAGGCCGGTAGACAAAAATAAATAAATAATTTAATAAATAAACGGAGCGTCTACTCAATTACGAGTATCCTCTGCAAATAAAGATTTTAAACTGATAAAGATTTGTCGGATTAATATCAAATTCTTTCTAAATATATACGCGTATATCGTTAGATATTTTAGTGTATGTAGACAAGTATATAATAAATATCTATACGGTGTGCTCCAGCTTATTCGCGGTTTCACACATTCGCGGATTATTCTTTAGAACATATATACTTGTTATTCGCGAAAAACCCGAATATTCGCATGTTTTTCTGAAGAATATATGTACAAATTATCACAGAGAACGCTCTCGATACGCATATTTTTTCGATAGAACATATTAAAAATATTCTTGTATTATTTTCCTGTTACTTAAGTGACTTAAAACATACAACAGTCTATTTTTTATGGTAAAAACTGGCAGAATTGTACATCTTCATTGTAAAAAACAAACGCAAAAACATGCATAATGCTTGGGCTTTGTTCTTTGTTAGGGGCTGCGACTGGGGTCTTAAAAAAAGTGGCTTATGCTAAGTCTGGAGGCATCATCACAGTTCTGTTTTAGAAAATATTTTAAACTTCATATTTTATATCTTGTTGCACATATTTTATACAGTATTTTTAAAGGTTGTATCGATCAATACGCAATTAAAAACGATTATTGTACTTTTATGAAAGAAAATTTACGATAAGTGTATGGTCACCAATACTGTTTTTCAAAAATGTTTTTCAAAAGGGTCTGAAATGTTTAAAAAATGTTTAGAATTAAAGTTTAAGGTATATGGTGTTTTAACAATCAAAATAGTTACTTATAAGCAGTTTTATTGAGGTTACTATTATTCGCAATTTCTAACTATTCGCGGCCGTTTCTGGTACCAAACCCCCGCGAATACGGGGGATTCACTGTACATCTATGTCTTTTTATATATCTTTATGTGTCTGTGTGTATCTTGCTATAAAATCAAGTAGGATATTGATGAGATGTTTTAGATTATATAGTAATTTATCAAAATTACTTTACTTTTAGCACAAGACCAAATTTATTGGGTACTTAGAGAGAAATGATTTGAGAGTTGTTCATGGTAATTATTCCCTAGACAGAAATTAAATTTGAATGAATGCAAGAAAGTGAATATTGATTAATAAATGAAACTTAGTATAAATATTATTTCGAGGCGTTCATTATTTACACTTTCTGAAATTTACATCAATTATCAGAATATTTATAATTTATTTTTCTTCTTTGTTTATTCTAAATTCGGATTAACCGTAAATGTTATCCTTGTAGATTGTTTATGCATAAATTTAAATATACAAACACAAGAACGCAGGGTTGGAACAAAAGTAGAAAAACACGGTTACATAATAAATTTTAAAATTTATAAATGAATCATAATTAAATAATTCATAGTACAAGTCGATGTTTTCAAAACAGTCAGAGAAATCCTATCAAAATGCCAAAGTCGATCCTTTAAAATCTTAAATTTATTAATTCAAATAATAAGATAATGTTTAAAATAGAAAATATTTGAAGATGATTTTTATCATTATCCTCACTTCCTTTGATTTCTGTTGAGTATGCATTTCGTTCCGGGTCCCGACCAGAGACCTAAGGTCAGAAATAGCGTCATGATATTTTCCACTGAGCAATTAAAAAAAAACAAAAAAACAACACACATATTTTAGAGAAAGCCCTTCATAAGATGTGGACTGTACTCGTGAGAAGAATTATTTGTAGTACTTTAAGGCATGGGCTGCCAGGAATTCCTTCAATGAATCTGTTGGAATCTTTTCCAATCAATCAGAGAGTTCTAACTACAACAGGAATTGTTGATGTTCTCATGTGTCAGATTTTGAGATTTCGATTTGAAGGTCCTTGTATTTTTGAGAGCTTTTTGAAGTTCTTCAAAAATACATTGCAGTCTGCAGGGACTGCCATATCAATAAGGAGGCAATTTCTTTTTTCTTGTGGTCTATTATTATTATTATTATTATTATTATTATTATGAGAAGAGCGCGATTTAAGAACACACAGTGTTTCACAATTATCACCAATATTTCGATAGTGTGTCTGTCGTCTTCAAGTTATGTTTAAAAACTGTATGAAGGTATAAAAATAAAAATCTATAAAAATTTATAAGTCTTTATATAAACGTCGATTGTCTTGAGAAAAAAGGTGTTTGTAATTAATACCTCAAAACTGATATCATTAAATTCCATCGAATAGTTATTCTTCACTTAATTCTTCAAACTTACTTCGGGATTCTTACTAGGAAGAGATCAAGTGGCAGCAAGATTATAAAAAAAAAAACTATATTTATTATTAGTAGAAAGATAAGTAGAGTTGTGCGTTCATCAATATTTTTATTGTTGTTTTTATTTTTATTCTCACCTTGGCTAACATAATTTCCTTTTACATTACCTAAGTGAATAGTATTCGTATCATGTTCGAATTAAACACAAATACTTACCTGTAGTAGTAGTAGTAATAATAATAATAATATTTGAATATGGGTGTCATTTTGTAGGCGTGTTGATCTATTAGTCAATAATAATAATAATAATAATAATAATAATAATAATAAATATTATTATTATTATTGTTTTTGTTGCTGTTGTTTCTGTTTTTGTTGTTGTAGCTTTATGTAAATTGTGAGAACACTGATAATTAAATTTAAAAATATGATGTCGAATTCTCTTTGGCACTGAATTATTTGGCTACCATCTTCGCCTTTTTGACTGTTAAAGGTGACAGTTTTTTCCAATGGATAGAAGACATTGTTCATTTATCTTAAAATGCTGCTCCTCTCTTCACCACCAACTTCGAGCAAGAAACAAAACTTCGTCTGTGAGGTGAAAAAACACGAATCGAAACATCAAACAACATGTGTGAAAAGTGCTACTTCAAATATGTATTCGAAGACTAAATGTTTATTTGATAAATATTTGTCATTATCTGAGTCAACTTTATAAACAAAATATCATATTAGTGGTACAGCGTTTAACACATTATTTGAAGAAGTAATAAACCATGATTATATATATATATATATATATATATATATATATATATATATATATATATATATATATATATATATATATATATATATTGCCAGTGTTTAATTTTTTCCATTTCATGGGATAAAGAAATGACTGAGAGCGCTTGGGACAATAGACACAACGGACAATTAATATTACCTTACGGAGCAAAACTAAAAAAAAAAAATAGGCAAATTTTCTTTGTCATATTCAATGAAACATGTTTGAAAGAAAGATGTCTGGACCAATATACATTATAGATCAAGAAATAGCCAAATGTTTGAAAATTTTTGTCTTTATTTTCTCCCGGAATTAAAGCAACTATAGGAAGGTTAGAACCGCTCATGTTCAAATATAATAGACATTCATTGTCTGTTATGTTTAACACTATGTTTGAATAAGAATCTGCTGTCCCACTACAGTATATATATATATATATATATATATATATATATATATATATATATATATATATATATGTGTGTGTGTGTGTGTTTGTTTGTACATACATATATATATCTATAGATTTATATATATCGGTATATATATGTATATGTATGTAATATATCTGTGTACATATATAGATGATATATATATTATGTATGTATAAATTATATATTATTTAGTACATATTATGTATAAAATATATAAATATAATATATTAGTATATATTATGTGTAAATTACATATATATATATATATATATATATATATATATATATATATATATGTAATGTATGTATATGAGCAAGGGATCAATAAGTTTGGAGTCGAATATATTGAATTTTGATCTGAAATATTCACTGTATATCATTCGGACCATGGAATTAATATTCACCAACGATTAAATTGCATTTCTAGCGAAGAGGTTTATAATGAAAATCATAATGTTCTGTGAAAATACATGCCTTTTTTCATCATTATGTTACAGACTTATTGATGTATCTATGCATATATATTTCACTGGGAGTGTCTGTTTACTGGTTTTTATGTGAAAGTAATTTTTTTTTAAAATAATGATTTGTTTTTCTACATTTCGTATCATAAAAAAAACAAACAAAGTATACAAAAATAGAAAAATGTTTCGAATTATGCGAAGGCATTAAAGGAAAAAATTATGAAAATATATTTTTAAGTTTAAGTGACCGTGGTTCTCCACAGCTTTTTGTTTTTTTCTTGTTCTCAACACTACTTACTGATCTTCTTGCCGAATAGAAACTACGTGATATTTTGTGATGTTTCCCTTCCAGGTTTTATTTAATGCTACATGTTAATATTGAATGCTAAATAATACATGTTAATAATACATGTTAAACAATACATGTTTATAATGCATGTTAAATAATGCATGTTACAAATAAGTTCGTTTCGATGGCCGGCTGTTACGTTCGAGTTAGTTTGGTTCAGGAGATAAGTGAAGCCGATAGAAGAATTGATTTTTGTCAAAGGTCTAGGAAGGTATTTTTTGGTGTCCGCGATTCTGGGGCAATAAAAATCTCTGTTCTTTTCTCCATTTCTTCGTCAAATATTTCCATTATCCGCTCACTATTTTCTTGATTTTATATCTTTCGATAATATTATCCAATAATATTTAATCAGAGTTGCAAACTTGTTTAAAATTGGCAAATTTTGTTAGTGCTTAATATACAATCGAAATGATTATTAAGTTACTTGATTGACTGGATGAATGATGTGTAGTTTTCAAATACTAAATTAAATTAATATTCACTGCATGATAAATATATACAATGTATATTTGATTAAAATGTTAATCAAGTTACATATTAAAACCGTCTTTAAATAAAATGTTTAATTAAGCGTTTCAAAATATTTACGCATATCAAAAATGATATTAAATTCCAAACAATTAGAATAATTAAAAAAAGAGGAAATCGATAGAAACGGGTATTTTACCGTAAGGCAGTGAATGCATTGGTTGTAAGAGAAAAAGCGGGGAAAAAAGAGTTGCGTTGAGGACTTGTTTTGTTTTCAATGAATTAAAAATGCTTAAATAATAGAACTAAAAGTCAAACATAATGTACGGTAATGAAGAAAAGCGTTTGAACATAATTAATTTTAAACGATTCTGTATTAAAAAATAGACGCATTTACTTGCTTGCGAAAGAGTACCTAAAATACATACATTATATATATATATATATATATATGTTTTAAAATAATTGTCGGATTTATCCATTTCATAATGCGTATATATATATATATATATATATATATATATATATATATATATATATATATATATATATATATATATATATATATATATATATATATATATATATATATATATATATATATATATATATATATATATATATATATATATATATATATATATATATATATATATATATATATATATATATATATATATATATATATATATATATATATATATATATATATATATATATATATATATATATATATATATATATATATAAATATATATATATATATATATATATATATATATATATATATATATATATATATATATATATATATATATATATATATATATGATATATATATGTATATATATAGATATATATATATATGTATAGATATATATATATGTATATATATATATATATATATATATATATATATATATATATGTATATATATATATATATATATATATATGTATATATATGTATATATATATATATATATGTATATATATATATATATATATATATATATATATATATAATATGTATTTTTGTTTAAAAATATGATTCCTTCGCTACATAAGAGGTCTCATGTTTCAAAACGAGAGCCGAAACCATCCAAATAATTATTAAAATTAAGTTGAATTAAGGTGTTTATATATATATATATATATATATATATATATATATATATATATATATATATATATATATATAATGAAATACCTTGCGTTAATATATGCAGAAATATCGGCTTAAAGTGCAGTGAAAAAATTATCATGAATTTTTTAAAAGGACTGAAGAAACACTAGAGAGAAATGCAATTTAATTATTCTTTGTCTTCAGTTATGATGCGAACAAA
>CAHIKZ030004943.1:1645000-1650000 GCA_903632075.3 Acanthosepion pharaonis
AGTCGTCAAAAACAAACGTTACGAAAGTTTGTTTTTTTTTATATGCACAATTCCCTTTCATAATAAAATAAAATAAAATAAATAAATAAATCTCCATAGACAAGCAAACTAGACGAAGGTTTATACATCTTCCGTTTATTTTTAGACACCCCACCTTTCCCCGACTTGACATCTTGAAAGTATCTCTACCGCTACTTATTATTAACACCCTATACTCGCCTACCCAATTTAAACAATTCGCCCTTGCTGTTACCATGGAGATTTTGATTTCAATTTTTAAAACAAGTAAATTTCAGATATACGATATTCCAACAAAAATTTCGCTTGAAGATGGAACGGGCCCATTTTAATTTAAACTCAATTTAATTTAAAGGATTATATTGAAGTTTTCAGGTCTTATTTTGAAACATGAGACCTCTTATGTAGCGATTTGGAATCATATTTTTAAATAAAAATATATATATATATATATATATATATATATATATATATATATATATATATAAGAATACCCCAGGTTCCTGATTTTTGTTTGAATAAATGTTAAATTTACAATTTAACTTGCAATATGATGTTCATATTTACTTATAAATGCACAGAGATTCATACTTATACACATAAATTTACAAATATTGCTTTGAATACGTCTTCCTGCTATCACTGACACAAATAAAAGCATTTCATAATGCTTCATAAATCTTGTGGCAAAGAGCTTTTGTGTCACATGCCGAAATCTGTTTGCTATTACAGACGCATTGTCCCTCACTGAACACACACACACCCATGGAATATCACACACACATATATATATTTATATATGTGACCGAATTCCAAGGTACATGGGAAGTCATTTTTCTTTAGACTATTAATTAAAAAGTAAAGAATCTCCATAAAACGTTTTCTTTTACTTATTTATTAATGGTTGATATTTACAAAGTTATATAATCCTAAAATAGAATCTTTAAAATGGATGACATCCTAAATTGTTGTAAACAAATATAAAAGGTACTTTTCATGTCAAACAACAAAATCTTTTAGTATTATTTTCTCAAAATGTTTCATGTTATCATTATAATTCTTAGTTATTTACAGTCTTCCTACAACAAACCTAACCAAATACGACTACAACACCTACTACTACTACTACTACTATTACTGGGAAAATAGTATATGTGATATATTGTTAATTTTTTTTCATCACCAGTTGTAATGTTTTGTTCAACTTATGATATATTTGGTTATATTTGCTTGATAAATATATCATGCTCTTACCATTCAAACTTTGGACCGTTTACACTACAGTCGTCGTCTAAAAAGAATAACTTCAATGTATTTAATTAGCGCTGTATTTTAATTCTACCGAGACAGACTTCTTATGAAAATTCTTTGTGGTCAAAAGATTTAATTTCAGTATCAACACTGTAGTTTTGTCCATGATAAACATTCATTACATTTTGTGTTTACTGCCTGATCAAACAGCACTCTCTCACATCCTATCTTTCTACACACACACACACACACACACACACATATACATATATATATATATATATACATATACATATATATATATATATATATATATACATATACATACACACACATATATATATATATATATATATATATATATATATATATATATATATATATATATATATATATATATATACACTCACTAAGACTCTTGCTTATAGCAATAGCAAATTATTTTATTAATTCAAACGTTACTAGCGTGCATGCATCCACACTTGTATATATATATATATATATATATATATATATATATATATATATATATATATATATATATATATATATATATATATATGTATGTATATATATTTACACATACATAAGGGTAAATGTATCTTGGAATATATACGCACGCAAACACACTCGTACGTACGTACATGAACAAATAAATGCATCCTGAAATGCGTGGGCAAATGTGATGTTTGCTTGTTCGCCCACATACATGAACGCATATATAAATACGTGAAGTTCCATTGCTAAAAATAAAACCTAAGAAAACACTTTCTTTATTTAGAAATTGGTTTAAATGCATTTCATAAGAAGGGAACACGATAAAATTCGTATTAATTCTAAAACAGAAAAATAAAACAGACTATTTCATACAAAATAGTTTGCCATGTAATATGTTGAAAATCAGAAACTTTTCAACGTCCACTTACTGAAGCTGAATGTTCCATTTTATCCTTTTTGTCCCAATATTTCCATTTGGAAACTTGCTGAATGCTTAAGGTAGCCTATTCGCAATGTGAAAGCCTTATAAAAACTGGTTGCCTTGAAGAGGATAAATGAGGCAAAAAATAACAAAGAAAAAGTTCATTTTTGATATCACAGCAAGAGAGATTTATGACAGAAAAAAACATTGAATAATTCGTCTATAAAAACATTCTTTCCATAGTGATTTTTATATTTAGATTAAAAAGAATTAGCAACAAATTGGTGAAAGAAAATATTCGTTCAATTCTTGAAGTTTTCAATTAGCTGCGTTTTTGGATTAATTTTTATATGAATTTTTCTTATGTAATTTTATTTATCTGTACGTTATATATTTCATTTTAAAATTAAATCACATTTCTGATATATTAATTTAACGATACACATCGTTAGAACATTATTTTAATAATTATTTAAAAAAAAAACATTTTAAAGCACAAGATTTATTTGAAATATGAAACCGCCAGTATATATTGTATTAATTCTTGACGTATATTTTAAATATCTCTAAAAAAACATTTCGAAAATCTCTAATTTGAAATTAATAAGTTTTATATTAGATTATTATTATTAAAAGCGAAATGACACTTCAACAAACCGCTTCTTAACTACTGATTCTGTCTGCAAATATAACCAAACACGTAGAAATATCTCACATATATGAAACAAAAATGTCGCCATCGTTTATTATTGTTTACTATTTTTCTTTATCCTTCAATAATTTTGAGAAAATAATACTTGAATATTTTTTTAAACTCTTTTATATGAGGTTAAGTAAAATTAAAACTGGCTTCCATCATAAATCTGATTCATTTTTCTATACATTTATGCCCCAAACATAAACCCCGTAATTTGGGGTAAAAGTGTAAAATATAAATTCCACTCATACAAAGGAGAGAGTTATATATTATTTAATTTTATTTACATATTTTAAAATAAAATTACAAAAACTTTTTCAAATCTCTTTTCTTTACAAACTGTGTTGCATTGCACATGTTTTCAACGAGAAAAATTTCAGCGTGAATTAAAAAGATAATAAATAAAATTAAACTTTTAAAAATGAATGTTTAGTTTACAATTTATTGCTAGACTAGTAGAATTTTGTCGTCTTTATTTTGTACATTATTATTATTATTATTATTAATAATAATAATAATTATAATAATAATAATATTTTTATTATTATTTACAGCGAGAATCATTACACACTATTATTTCTCTTTTCTTTCTTTCTTTAGTCTTATTCATTTTTAATTTTCAACGGGAATATCTGGAAAGCTGGTGCTGCGTATCAAATGACAATAAGTCTAGTAAAATCTCCGTACTTTCCTCAGTACTTTTCTTGTTCATTTATTTGAATTCGTCTTCTTGTAATTTTTTCAATCTTCATACAACACTATTATTAATTTTTTATTTCCTTTGGTTGTTATTATTATTTTTATCATTATTATTATTATTATTCTCGAGTCTGATGTCTGATATTTACCGCTGAATACAAAATGACATCGGAAATAGTATCATACCCTTACATATTACTGTTAAATAAAGACTACAAATGCATACATAAAAAAAGCCTTTGGTCGGATGTGAACTGTGCTTGTAAGAACTATTTTGAGTATTTCTTTAAGAATGAGCTGCCAGGCATACCTTTAATATACCTATCAAAACCTTTCCCAATCAAACCCAAGGTCCAACTAAGAGTACAATTACTACTACTACTACTACTACTACTACTACTACTAACTACTATTTAAGTTTTTATACACGTGATATATTGTGGCTCTCACTTGGTCTCAACTAACTGAAATCTCCAAAACTTTCTAAAGTATTCTTGCTAAGTTCAATAATGTTTTTCTTTGAATAGTCTCAGTTTGTGCTAAGATTTCCAATTCTTCCATTTTTTTTATCATAAAGGTTAAATGCATTATGCAAAACATTTTAATGGCTCTCTTTCACAATTAGGATTTACTGTCTCTTTATGTAGTATTCTTCTCTCTTTTCATATTGACGTACGCATTAACAAAGATAACCATTATATTGGCGATATATTATACCACACACACAGTGGGATATATATATATATGTATGTGTGTGTACCATACAATATCCTTTATACTTTATTTTTTTATGAATAAACTTATTACATTTACTAGCATGAATATACAAGAAATTTCATAGAAAATCTGCTTCTGAGAGGAATCGAAACTGTATCCTATACGGAACCATTATTAAGGTGACCGTTCATACACAGAGGACGGCACATATTTTCTAAGAAATTTTAATTAAAAGAACAGTGTATATCCCCCCAAAATAACGCAGCTACAGAAAAACATAATAAATATTTGTCAGATTAATTTACAGATATTTACACACAGACACACACACACACATATGTGTGTGTGTTTGTGTGTGTGTGTGATGTGATTTTTTTATCCGATAATATTTGTTATTATTTCTTGATTGAGAGGATGTAGATTAATTTCCAAATTTAAGAAAATAAAACCAAGGATAACAACGCAAACACATGTTCTCACTAAAAAATACCGTTTAAAGAAAATAATGTCTGATGAAAAATACCTGCAAATGTCTGTCTGTCAATCTATCACCCTCTCTATATAGATAGATATGATATAGCTTTTACTGTACGCTATATTTATGGATGAATAATGCTCAGTATCAAGAACGGAGTGAAAGAAAATAGAAGCAGTTTGGGAATAACTAACAACATGACGGTGTGCTACATGATTAAACCT
>CAHIKZ030004944.1:0-17704 GCA_903632075.3 Acanthosepion pharaonis
CCACGCTGGCCGCGATCGTCCACGACCTGCAGTCGCCGTCTTCGCGGTGGTCGACCGGGCATCGAGGTCGGCATGCTGAACTCGACCATCGGCAGCCAGGCGCTTGCGAATCAGCTATTTCGGACTGATCCAGAACTGGCAGGGAGCAGGCCATGGCGGCTGGCTGATGCTTGCAGGCGCTGATGCGCGCTGAACCACGCAGGTCGATCAGGTCTGGGTCCATACCTGTACGCTGGACCACCCGCCGCCCTCAACTTCTATCGCAAAACAGGGTTTCAGGCGGTGTCGCGGATCGAGACCTTTCCCGACCCTTTGACTTGGGCATTCTGCCGAAAGGCCACCTCGGGTCGGCTGACCAACCGGCGATAGGCCGCGATCGCGATCAGCACGGGCGTGCCGGCGTATCGCCACCGCCGCCGCCCCGGCGTGGCAAGGCGATCATGATGGGCCCACCGTCATTCGCCTTGCCCACTCGACAGCGAGCAACAGGAAGGGCTGGGCCGCGATCATGCCGCCCAGCGAAGTACAGGACGCCAGAGCCGCCATCGGCAGACCGACGCCGCGTGTCAGCACCAGCGAGCGTGCGATGGCTGCCAAAGCCGGCATGCGCCGCTCGGCGAACAGCACCGGGCCGACCAGCATCAATCGCCCGGCGACGTACAGGCCCGGCAGGATATAGAGCAGCATCCTGCCCCGACCGGCAGCGCGATCAGGATCATCGCGAGCAGGAATCGCGGTGCCACCCGCAAGGCGAGTTTGAGCGCCTGCCCACGCTGAACCGTCCACCGCTCAAGCACAGCGCGAACAAGGCCGCCGAGCCGATCATGCCCAGTGCATAGGCGCGAAATACCAGCTGCCATAATGGCCGCCCAAGTTCCGACCGAATCGAACCACGCCATGGCGCGCGCCGTCGCCTCCCGCCCGCGCATCGCCAGAGGTGGGTTCGGCGGGCATGGGGCGGTTCCGGAACCAGCAGCCCCAGCGCCAGCGGCGGCCAGAACAGGAATGGCGCGCCCAGTCGGATCAACAGATCGCGGTCCCGGCGGAACAGACTCCACGCGTCCCGCAAGGTCGCAACAACATCCAATCCCATCACAATGTCGGCGAACCGTCCTCCGTCACCTCAGCAGCCTCGACCACCGGCACACCGCCGCCGCGACATAGAGCCGCGCGATGAAGACATAGGCCGTGGTCAAGGAACCCCGCGCTGACGATCGATCCGACAAGGCTCGCCGAGCCGATCACCAGCGCCTGATGCCCGCTGCCCGGGGATCAGGCGGAAGGCGATGGCGGTGACGCCCTGTGCCGCCGCAGTCGTGACGAAGACGAGGATCACGAACAAAATCGTCACGCCGATCAGCCGCCACGTCATGCCCCCGGTCAGCGTGATCGAGCGGCGGATGGCGCCCAGCCCGCGACGCTCGTTGAGCACCACCGCATAGGTCAGCATCAACCGCGCCATGACCCAGAAGGCCGGGGATGAAGGCGGTCAGGCCGTACAGGATCACGAATAGCCCGGCTCCGGGGGCATCAGGAGGCATCAGCGCCGGATTGCCCTGCGCCGCGATCGCGGAGGCAAAGTCGAAGCCCGACACCGAGCACGACCACGGCACGAGCACCACCAGGGCAAAGACGAGGAGCACGACCGCGACGCCGAGCAGCGGGAGCAGCCGGCGCAGACCGGCCCGCGACGCCTCCGCCGAGGTCGTCGCCGGATGCGTCGCCAGCGCCATGATCGCCAGTTGCGCCCAGATGCCGAGCCCGATCGCCACCCGGTGACCAGCAATCGGTCACGCTCGCGCCGGCGGACATAATGGCCATGGTCGTCTGGGAACCAGCAGCAGTTGCAATATCACGGGCAGAACGAAACCGATCGCGGCAAAGGGCGCGAGCATTCCGGTCCTGCCCGCCAGCACTTGCTGGGTGCTGTCCCACACCGATCCGATTCTGACCGTCATCGGCCTCCCTGCCGCACGCGATCGCGCCTCCGCGATCAAACCCCATGCGGTGCCTAGCCGATCGCCCGCGCAACGCCATCGCCGCCGCTTGCATCCCCGGGGCGCGAGGCGCAGATAGCCGCCATCGTGACCCAAGACCCTGTCATCCCCGATATCGAATGGCGCATCAGCCCCGGCGCCAGACCCCCTATGACCAAAGCGCTGACCGAGATGGGGAGGCGCGCGCTGCCGCAGTGGCGGCCGGCGAGGCACGCGAGCTGGTATGGCTGCTCGAACATCCGCCGGTCTATACCGCGGGGACCAGCGCCGATCCGGTCCGAGCTGGTCGATCCGCATTTCCCGTGTTCCAGACCGGCGCGGCGGCAATATACCTATCACGGCCCGGGTCAGCACCGGCGGTCTGATCCTCGACCTCGAACAAGCGGGGGCGCGACGTCCGGCCATTTCGTCCACAGCCCGGAGGATTGGTTGATCGCCGCGCTCGCCCGGTTGGGCGTCCATGCCTTTCAGGCGGAGGGCCGCGTCGGCATCTGGACGCGCGATGGCGGCCTGGAGGCCAAGATCGGCGCGATCGGCGTGCGCGTGCGCCGCTGGGTCACGTTGCACGGCTTTGCGATCAACATCGCGCCCGACCTGTCCCATTTCGGTGGGATCGTGCCATGCGGCCTACCCGAATTCCCCGTGACCAGCCTTTTTCGCGTTAAACGGCGTCAAGTCGTTGGAAACCTTGACGAGGCGCTGGCGTTCAATTTTCCGGCCTTTCTCAACAACCTCCATCCGGTCTGACAAAACGAGGCGAGGACCGGGCGGTATCCGATTAATGTCCACCCCGATTTGGGTATTGGGGCCAGCAAGCCGTTCCAAATCCTAAATATCAAGGGAGCTTCCAATGCGTGCAATCATCTCCAAGGTCCTGATGGGGCTCGGTCATCGCCGGCGCGGCGCTTCGCGGTTTCGGCTTGCGGCTCGAAGACCGAGAACACCACCGACGCCAACATGGTCACCGACATGAACGCGACCGAAGGCATGGACACCACCACCGACAACATGACCGCTGTCGACGGCGCCATGAACGGTGGCATGATGGCCAACGACACCATGGGCAACGACATGATGATGTCGAACGACACCATGATGACCAACACGTCGAACGCGATGTAATCATCGTCGGGGTCATTCCCACGATGAATGAAAGGCCGTCCGGGCGACCGGGCGGCCTTTTCATTGCGGCTGGTCTTTGGGCGATATCCTGCATCGACGTCGCCCATCGCCTCCATGTCGGCCCGTTCCGACGGCGGTTCTGCCGTACCGATCTCGTTACTTTTCAGGAACGAAGCGGCGGCCATGGAATATGAATGTTACGATTTTCATTGGGTCGCACCCGAAAAGCGTTATGTTTCGGGACGCTTGAAGCTCCCCTACGGGGAAGGATCACATAGAGATGAAGGTGGTGCGTACCGCGCTGGCGGCCGGCGTGGCGTTTTGGGGATGGTGCCGCCGCACCCGCATCGGCGCAGTTTTTCCTGCAACCCTATAATTTCGGGGCAAGCCCGTCCGGGCGACGAACCCGGCATCGGTTAGCTGCTGCCCGGCGCGACGCCGGCGGAATTGCGCGCGGGCGTGCTCTGGAACATGCGCTCGGCGCTGAACGTCGCGGCCCTGCAATGCCAGTTCGGAACCGATGCTGGCCTCGGTCATCAACTATAACGCGATCCTGAAGGATCGCGATTCGGACCGAAGGGGCGCGTTCGACACCCCCGCCGCCTATTTCAAGCGGACCAGCAAGACGCGCGCGAAGGCCAGATGGCGCTCGACCAATACGGCACGCGCACCTATTCCAGCTTCTCGTCGGTCGCCGGTCAGCTCGGCTTCTGCTCGACGGCCGGGTCGATCGCGCATCAGGCGGTATTCACCCGCGCGGCCATCTGGGCGAACTGGCGGTCGATCGGATGCAGGAACTGCGCAACAGCTGGTGCCTTATGGCGAGCAGCGTTTCCCGCGCTATGTCGGCCGCGAGCAGCGGTTCAACGTGACGATGCTGCGCTCGGATACGCTGTGCTGGAACAAAAAGCCGAATGGGTGCCCAGAAGTGGCGCGCAGAACTGGCCGCCCGCCGGCCCGGCCGGCGCGACCAGCATCGCGGCACGTTGAGCCCAAATCCTCCCCGGTATTGCAGGAGGTGGCAGCGGATGCGCTGACACGGGGGCTTCCGCTAGGGACCTCTGTATGGAACGCCCCTCCACCACCCGCTTCGCGGTGCCTCCCCATGCTGGGAGGATAATGCCCCCTCCCCTTTTCGCGCGGAATTTGCAGGCGCCGCGCCATGCTCAATCCTGAATGGCATCACCGTGCGCCTAGGCGGCCGCACGATCCTCGACGGCGCATCCGCCGCGCTTCCCCGGCAGCCGGGTCGGCCTGAT
This sequence comes from Acanthosepion pharaonis, assembly GCA_903632075.3. NCBI lineage: Eukaryota > Metazoa > Mollusca > Cephalopoda > Sepiida > Sepiidae > Acanthosepion > Acanthosepion pharaonis. The sequence goes on from CAHIKZ030004944.1 coordinate 4,379, forward strand.
CGGTCGTAACGGTGCGGGCAAGTCGACGCTCGTCCGCGTGATCGCGGGCCAGCTCGAGGCCGATGACGGCGCGTGCGAAATGCCGAAAGGCGCGCGCCTCGGCTATATCGCGCGAAGCCCCCGACAGCACCGCCACCCCTTCGACACGGTGCTGGCCGCCGATGTCGAACGCGCCGAGTTGATGGAGCCGTTGTGAGACCGAGAACGATCCGGAAAAGCTGGGCGACATTTACGAGCGGCTGATCGCGATCGGCGCCTATACTACCCCGCCCGCGCCTCCAGCATCCTCCGGGGCTTGGGCTGACGAGGCGATGCAGGCGCGGCCGCTGTCCAACTATTCGGGCAGGTGGAAGATGCGCGTGGCCCTCGCCGCCTTGCTCTTTTTCCGCACCGGACGTGCTGCTGCTCGACGAGCCCTCCGAACCCACCTCGACCTCGAAGCGGTGATGTGGCTGGAGGATTTCCTCAAAATCCTATCGCGCGACGATCCTGCTGGTCAGCCACGAGCGCGACTTTCTGAACAATGTCGTCGACCACATCCTGCACCTGCAGAATGGCAGTGACGCTCTGGCAGCGCAAATTCGTTCGAGCGCCAGCGTGCCGAGCCGGATGGCGCAATTGGCCGCCGCCAAGGCAAATCGGGAGGCGCAGCGCGCCAGCTGCAGGACTATATCGCGCAACTGCTCGCCGCGCAAGCAGGCGCCGAGCCGTGCCAAAGACGTATCCCGAAGGCAGCCGATCGCGGAGATGGCAACGACCCGTCGCTGTCCTTCGTCCCGATCCCGACCAGCTGCGCCCGCCGCTTCGCAATCTGGCGAGCGTCCGTCAGACAGGAACTCGAACCGCATCACCGACGACCGGATCGCGCTCTTCGAGCATATGACGCCCGCCTGCTCGCCGCTGTGAAAGCGCCGATGGAAGGCGCATAGACGCGTCCGGCAAGATGCGGTGCAGGTCAAGGGAACTCGACTTCGGCGACACCCGCTCGAGCGCCACGCGGATTCGGCGCGCGACCCAGCGGCGAATGCGTGCAGCTCGGCAGTTCGGCTTTCGGGCGACAAAGGCGACGACCAGGTCAGCAAGCTGTCAGGCGGCGAGCGTGCCCACTGGCGCTGGCGCTGATCACCCGCGACGCGCCGCATATGCTGATCCTCGACGAACCGACGAATTACCTCGACGTCGATGCGCGCGAGGCGCTGGTCGAGCCCTCAACATGTACAAGGGCACGGTCGTGCTGGTCAGCCATGACCGCCACATGCTGGGAATGACCGCCGACCGGCTGGTGCTGGTCGACAACGGCACCGCGAAGGGAGTTCGACAGGTCGCTGGACGATTACATCGCCTTCGTCCTCAAGGGGCGATGCGGGCGGCGATGGTGCCTCCAAGGCGGACCGGGCGGCGAGCAAGAAGGCCTCGGCGGAGCAGCGCGAGCGCTTCAACGCGATGAAGAAGACGCTGCGCGGTATCGAGGACGAGATGGCCAAGCGGCTGCGAACGCGATGCGCTGGACAAAGGCGATGAACGACCGGCGGCGGCCGAACCCGCCATGCAAAACTGTCGATGGGCGGCTGAACAAGCGCCGTGCCGAGGTGGTCGACAAGCTTGCCGATGCGGAAATGCGCTGGATGGAAGCGGGCGAGGCGATGGAGGCGGCGTAAACCGTCTCCGCCGTTCGCGCAGAGCGAAGTTGAAGTGCGGTGAGAGGTTCTCCCGTCGGCTTCGACTTCGCTCAGCCTGAACGGAGGTTGGGTACGCGCCCGCCTCTGATCCCTTTCGACCCGGCAAAGGCCGGGGGCTGGTGCCACCAAACCGGTGGCGCGCCACTCGCAGCGCGGGAGGCAAAAGCACCCACCCTCTCATCGCCCAGCAACTGGACCCCGGCTTTCGCCGGTGGTCCAAATAGTTAGGCTCGGCCTCTTCGAACCTTCGGCGGTGTGATGCCCTGCGCCCGGATTCTCGATCCACGCCTCGACCTCACCGGTCAGCTTCAGGGTCCAGCAGGCGGCCATGGCGGTCGACCTTCTTGCCCAGCGCGACGCGGATCCAGCCTTCGGAAATGCAATATTCCTCGACGTCACGGCGCTCAGTAAATTTGAAGCGGGATGCCCACCCCCGCGATAGGAGGTCGTTTGGTCGAAATAGGGGCTGTCCGGGTTGGTGGACAGGCGATCGGGAACGGTATCGGTCATGCTCCGGCCTTAACATAAACTCGGGGGCGCTGCCAAGCAGCAAGCCTTGAAAAAGCGGCGTCAGGATCGCTCCCCCGCCCGCCGCGGGCCTTTAGTTACAGACCTGAACTGGCACGTTGCGGCCCCAATGAGGTCCCAGCGCCAGTCGTTCAACGGCGCGGCGCATAGCTGCGATACTGATAGACCACCGGCGGGGCGGCGGCGTAATAGGGGATCATAGCCACGGTCGTAATAATAGCCGCGATCGACGCAGCGCGGGCGGTTGCTGCTCGCGATCGCCGCGCCCACGCCCAGACCGACGATCCCGCCCAGCGCGTGCCGGGCCACCGCATCGCCGCCGCGATCACGATGGTAATAGCCGCCGCCACCCCAGCCGCGGCCCCCAACGCTGCGCCTCGGCCGGCGCCGCGGCGAATCCAGCGCGGTCGCACCCAGCGCCGGGCCCAGCCCCAATTTCTGAACATCTGTTCATCTCGAACCTCCAATACAGATACGCCTGGTCCGCTGTTTGCAAAACGCGCATAATGCGTCCGTGTTGCCTTTCCTGCTACGACAGGGCTGAATGGCGTTGGAATATGGCGTTTTTAGTTGCGGTTCAGGGAGAGCGGAGCGGATATGGCCCTATTGGCTGCTGAAATCAGAGCCGGACAGCTATGGCTGGGACGATCTAAGTCGCGACGGCGCGACCGAATGGGATGGCGTGCGCAACGCCGCTGCCGCCAAGCATCTGCGGGCGATGCAGCCGGGCGACTCGGCGCTGTTCTATCATAGCGGCAAGGACAAGGCGGCGGTCGGCATCGCGACCATCACCCGCGCGGCCCGGGCGGATGGCGAGGACGGCCGCTGGGTATCCGTCGCCGTGGCACCCGACCGGCCGCTTCCCCAGCCGTCCTGCTGGCGGCGATGAAGGCCGGGCCAAGCTCGCCGACCTGCAATGCTGCGCCAGTCGCGGCTTTCGGTATCGCCGGTCGGGGACACCGAATGGGCGATATTGATGACAATGGCCGGCCGGCGATTCCTGCCAGCGCTGGGAGGAAGGTCTGGGGTCAGCCCGAGCTATAGGCGTATTCCGCCGCCTCACGGACCTGCTCCGCGCTGGGCCGCACACCCGTATAAAGGACGAACTGCTCCAGCACGGATGGTGGCGACCTCGGTGCCGGTGATGATTGGTTTGCCCAGCCCTTGGCAGTGGTCAGGAATCGGGTTTCGGGCGGATATTGCACCACGTCAAAAGCGATCTCGGCTGCGCGATCATCGCCTCCGGAAGGCGAGATTGGCCTCGTACCGCCAGTCATGCCGATCGGCGTGATGTTGGATCAACATGGCCGCCCCTCGACCGGCCTGCGCTCGCCCAGTCGAAACCATAAAGCGCGCCAGCGGCCGCCCGCCGGCCTCGTTCCGCGCGACGATGGTGCCGCGCGTGAATCCCAGATCGCGCAAGGCCGCCGCCACCGCCTTGGCCATGCCGCCCGAGCCGCAGCATAAACGGCGTGGCAGGGTCGATATCGGCGATCAGTTCGACCACGGCGGCATAATCGGTGTTGTAGCCGGTCAGTCGCCCGTCATCATTGACGATGGTGTGCTGACTTTGTCGATCGCCACCGCCGATCCCGCCAGCCCGTCGAGCACATCAGGATCACCGCCTCCTTGAACAGCATCGAGATCGCACAGCCGCGAACACCCAGCGCGCGGATGCCGCCGATCGCAGCGGGCCGAATGTCGGTCGTGCTGAACGACTAAGACATAATCGAGCCCGGTCAGCTCGTAGAGCCGGTTGTGGAACCGCGATCCGAAATTGCCGGGCCGCGCCGACAGCGACATGCACAGCCGCGTGTCGCGACCGATGGGGGTTTGGTGGTCATGGCGGTGATTTAGCGAGCGGGGGGCGGCGCATCCCCAGCTTTACTAAAATTCCCTTGGCCTTCGACTGCGCTCAGGCTGAACGGAGCGAGAAGAGGATGTCAGGCTGAGCGAAGTCGAAGCCACGCCCCTACCGCAACAAACGCGGATCGATCACCACATGCCGGATATGCTGGCGGTTCCACGTATGGGTCATGCACCAGTCCGTCGCGGGTCTGCACCACCGCCGGATAGGCATAGCCACCATCGGGCATCGGCTTGCTCTCCAGCGTCAGGGCGTTGCGCCACCGCACGCCATCGTCCGACAGCCGATATTGAGCGGCCAGCGCGGCCCGTCGCCGGGCGTATCGGGCGCATGGGCGCTATGATTATAGACGACCAATTGCCGCCCATCACAGCGTCACCGCATCGGTGCCAGGCGTTGGGATTGGGCAGGTCGATCGCCGCGATCGGCGACGGTGACGCCCTTGTCGCGCGACCAGCTTTGCGCCAGCGCCCCCTGCCGCGTGCGCGCGACCAGTTCGAGCCGGCCGTCGCGATGGAACAGGATGCTGGGCTGGAATCGCCTCGATATGCATCCGGGCTGGCGATGCGCGGGCCGACCGTCAGCTCTTGCCCTTGTCGGTGCTGCGTTCGATGCGCAGCGACCAGATATTGGCCTCGGCCGTCCCTTCCTCGCGGCTGGAGGAGACCCGGGCGCCATCGAAGGCGATGACGGGCTTGTTCTTGATCGGGCCCAGCACGCCATCAGGCAGTCGTTGGGCCGGGTCCAGTGGCGTCCGCCATCGCTGGAGCGGATCACCGTGCCCCTGGATTGGCGCGGATTGGGGCCGGACCTTAGTAGAGGTGGAGCGGGCTCGCCCGGCGGCTGGAACAGCACGGGGTTCCGGTCGGATAGCGCCGGCCATCGGCACTGATCCCGTCCGCGACCGGTACCGGGGCATCAGCCCTTGGTCCGCGCCGCGCGAACCAGATGTCTGCCGGACATCAGGGGCGGCTTTCGCCCGACCCCGCTGGTAAGCGGCAGCAAAGTGCCATCAGGGAGTTCGGCGATGGTGGAGGCATGCGCCTGCGGATGGGGGCGTTGGCGTCGATGAATTCGGACAGCAGGATCGGCGAGCGGGTCTCGGCCGCGAGGGCAGGTGCTATGCCGAATATCGTCAGGTCATGGCCAAGGCCAACAGCGCCGCGATCCTCATATCGGTTTCATCCCTTTTTACCCATCGATGGTGAAAGGCCGATAGGCGGAATGCGGCGAAACGGAATGAGGGTTTGAGGATGGGTTTTCCCCAGCCTTACGCACGTCCACCCGCCCCGTTCAGCCTGAGCGAAGTCGAAAGCCACGCCTGCGCATTTGCCGCTAGGGCAATTTGGCGGAAGCGTTTCCCTTGGCCTTCGACTTCGCTCAAGCTGAACGGAGGTGGTCTGAACAGAGAGATGATGACGTCGGCATCCCCAAAGAAAAGGGGCCGGACGTTTCCGTCCGGCCATATCCTACGCCGCCTTCAGGCGAGCCGCGCGCTTGCGCTCGTTCGGGTCGAGTGGCGCTTGCGCAGACGGATCGACTTCAGGGTCACTTCGACCATCTCGTCGTCGTCGATATAGGCGATCGCCTGTTCCAGCGTCATCTTCTTCGGCGGGGTAAGGCGGATGGCATCGTCCTTGCCGCCCGACGCGCACGGAAGTTGGTCAGCTGCTTCGCCTTCATCGGATTGACCTCGGGTCATCCGTCTTGGCGTTCTCGCCGATGATCATGCCTTCGTACAGCGCCTCGCCGTGACCGACGAACAGGATGCCGCGCTCTTTCAGGCGGACCCAGGCATAGCCCTGCGCTTCGCCAGCGCCGTTCGAGATCAGGACGCCGTTCTTGCGGCCTTCGATCTTGCCCTTGTGCGGGCCGTAACGCTCGAACAGGCGGTTTCATGATGCCGGTGCCGCGCGTATCCGACAGGAACTCGCCGTGGTAGCCGATCATGCCGCGCGACAGCGCGGAGAAGGTGATGCGGGTCACCGCGCCGCCCGAGGGACGCATATCCGTCATCTCGGCCTTGCGCAGGTTCATCTTCTCGACGACCGTGCCCGGAATATTCCTCGTCCACGTCGATGATGACGGTTTCGTACGGCTCGGTCTTCTTGCCGTCCTCGTCCTCCACCGAACAGCACGCGCGGGCGGCTGATGCCCAGCTCGAAACCTTCGCGGCGCATCGTCTCGATCAGAACGCCCAGCTGGAGTTCGCCGCGACCGGCAACCTCGAAGCTGTCGCGATCGTCGCTCTCGGTGACCTTCACCGCAACGTTCGACCTCCGCTTCGCGCATCAGGCGGTCGCGGATCATGCGGCTGGTGACCTTGGTGCCCTCACGGCCCCGCCATCGGCGAGTCGTTCACCGCGAAACGCATCGACAGCGTCGGCGGATCGATCGGCTGCGCCTTCAGCGGCTCGCTGACCGAGGTGTCGGCGATGGTGTTCGCGACGGTCGCGACCGCCAGACCTGCCAGCGAGATGATGTCGCCCGCCTTGGCTTCCTCGACCGGCACGCGGTCCAGACCACGGAACAGACAGGATCTTCGACGCGCGGCCGGTTTCGATGACATTGCCATCGGCGTCGAGCGCGTGGATCGCTGGTTCAGCTTGACCGTGCCCGAATTGACGCGGCCGGTCAGAATACGACCGGGGAAGTTGTCGCGGTCGAGCAGCGTCACCGAAGGTGAAGGGCACGTCCTCGACCTCGACCTGGGGGGCGGGCACATGGTTCACGATCGTCTCGAACATCGGGATCAGCGTGCCTTCGCGCGCGTCCATATCGGTCGAGGCACCAGCCGTTGCGACCCGGAGGCATAGGGACAGGGAAGTCAGGCTGCTCGTCGCCCGCGTCGAGCGAGACGAACAGGTCGAACACTTCGTCCAGCACCGGATACGCGCGTCGGCAATGATCGACCTTGTTGACGACGACGATGGAAGCTGGGCCAGCGCCAGCGCCTTGCCGGTCACGAACTTCGTCTGCGGCATCGCGCCTTGGACGACAGAGTCGACCAGCAGGACGACGCCGTCGACCATCGACAGGATGCGCTCCACCTCGCCGCCGAAGTCAGCGTGGCCGGGGTGTCGACGATGTTGATGCGGATCGACTCGTCGCTGCGGGGGTCCAGTCGACCGAGGTCGGCTTGGCGAGAATCGTGATCCCGCGCTCCTTTTCCGGGTCGTTGGGTCCATCGCGCGCTCTTCGACGCGCTGGTTGTCACGGAAGGTGCCCGACTGGCGGAACAGCTGATCGACCGACCGTCGTCTTGCCATGGTCGACGTGCGCGATGATCGCCACGTTGCGGAGGCTCATGCAGGTTTCTCTTGTTCGGGAGGGCGTCGGCGCGCGCCATAGCCGAAAAAGCGCGCAAAGCGAAAGGGCAGCGCAGATTTTTGCACCGCGCAAAGGCAAGGCGTGTGAAACGTCTCGTCGCCCACCTTGTTCCTCCCCTTAAGGGGAGATGGCGCGCGGAGCGCGACGGAGGTGTCACCCTCTCGATAGCGGCACCCTCCACCAGCTTTCGCTGGTCCCCTCCCCTTGCGGGGAGGAATTTATTCGCCCTAGGCACGACCTTCAACGTCCAGTCGGTGTCGGGTCGCAGGAAACCGTTGCGCCACGGCACGGATATCGGCCGGACCGATCGAGACGAAATCCTCGGCCCAGCCGCTTCGTCGCCTCGATCCGCTGCGGATCAGGCCGCGCCGCCCAGTCGCTGCATCCAGAACTGGTTGCCCGACGACATGCGCAGCAGCCGCTGCGCCATGGGCCCCGCTTGATGCGTTGCAGCTCGTCAATATCGATCGGCTTGGCAGCGAGGTCGGCGGCGATCGCACGGGCGGTCGCGAAGAACAGGTCGACCTTGTCGGGCGCGACATTTGCCGATCGCGATCATCCGGCCGCCGCTGGGCAGACCGATCGGCCATGGCGACCTGCGGGCTATAAGCTCGCCCCTGCTTCGGAGCGCAGCCGGTCGAACAGCCGATCGGAAAAGACCTGCGCCAGCACGTCCAGCCAGTTGCGGATACGATCGTCAGCCGAGCCGCCGCCGGTCGGCGGCGATCACGGCCGAGGCCTGGTCCGCCGGGCCGCCATGGGTGCGCACCACCGGGGTCGCGACATGGGCGGGGAAGCGGATCGGCGGCACCGGACCGGTATCCCCTTTCCGCGCCGGGATCGCGCCGGGCTGGCGGCGACCGCCTTGATCGCGTCATCGGCCTTCCATCGCGAAGATCGAGACCTCGATCGGCCCGGAGGCGAAACAGCGGGCCCAGAGCGCCTTGAACATTCGGGCGTCGTCGCCTCGACCACCGCGCGCGGCAGCGTGCCCCAGCAGGGATCGCCGTCGCGCAGCAACCGCCCAGATCGCGGCCCAGCACGCCATCGGGCGAGGATCGAAACCCTCATAGCCCGCCAGCATCGCCGCCTTGGCGGTTGATCGGTGCGGCGTCCCAGCGCGGCGCAATCAGCTTGGCGGCGATCAGCTTGAGATTGTCGGCATAATCATCGGGCGAGCTGAGCGCGTTGAAGAGCGAAAAGCATCGTCGTCGTCGATGTCGAAGTCCATGCCCCATGCGCCGCCCGGCAGTCAGCCGGTCGAGATCACTTTGGTCGAACTTGCCGATACCGCCCGCGACCAGCGCCATGTCGGCGCCCAAGCCCGGGCTTTCGCGATTGGCGGGCAAGGCGTCATAGCCCCGCCCGAACCGCACGCGTAAGTAGACGCGGCCCGTCTCACCGTCATTTGAGCAGGAGCAGGCGTGCGCCATTGGCGAACACGGCCTTCTCCACCCCAGTTCGGGGAAGCGCTCGCGGCTGACGACCTTGCCGGGGCACTTGGCTTGGGCAGTTGCGCAAAGCTGATATTGCCCTGCCGCCGACGCTGCTCGGCCAGCGGACGGACATCGGCCTTCAGTGCGGCGGTCAGCTGCGCCACCGCATCGGGCTGCGGCGTACGGGTGTTGACCAGCGCGCGGGTCGCGGTGCCTGGAAAATCTTGCGGGTCGAGGCCAGCACCGTCTCCGGCGTGAACATCTTCGCCGCCACCGCCCTGTTCAAGATCTCATAGCTGGTGTCGGGCGCGGTCACCGTCTCGCGAATGTCAGGCGCGCCGACCCATGTCGTCGGCCTGTTTGGCGCCAGCTTCGACGCGCGGTTTCGACACAGGTGCGCATGATCGCGTCATAATCGGCGAGTTCGCGGTCGATCTCGGCTTGGTCGGCAGGGTGGCCATCGCGTCGGCGATGACCGCGCGTACGTCCTTCAACGCAGCTTCCCAATTGTCACCGATCGGCATGGCATTGACCGTCGTCATGTTCGCCGAGGCGGACGTCGTCGAGCGACACGGCGGCTGGAGAAACTGCCCCTGGCGCGCGCGCGATTCTCCAATCGCCGGCTGATCAGCCGTGCGGCGACCATGTCGACCATGCGCTTCTGATTGAAGATCGCGGTGTCGCTCTGATATTTCCACGGTCGCAGCACCGCCATCGCGACCATCGGCGGCATGGACGGCTCGACCAGCGCCGACGGCCGGCGCATCGGCCTTGGGCGTGCCGAAATCGGGATCAGGCGGACTGTGCCGACGCCCTTCAGTCGCCGAAATTCTTGGCGACCAGCTTGGCGAGCAACAGCGGGTCGAGATCCCCGAGATGATCACCACCGCGCGTTCGGGACGGTACCAGCGATCGTGAAAGGCGCGCACGCTCTCAGGCGTCGCGGCCTCCAGCGTGGCGAGCTGGCCGATCGGCGAGCGTTCGGCGAGTGGTTGGCCGGCGAAGAAGGTCTCCCGCACCTTGTCCGAATAAGCGCACCAGGGGACCCGGCTGTTCGCGACGTTCAGCCACCACCGGGCGTTCGGCATTCCAGCGCCTGCGTGGTCAGCGACGGCGCAGCCGTCATGCCGGCAGGATCTTCAGGCTATCGTCCAGCCCGCCCTCGGTCGCGCCGGGAGATCGAGCTGATAGACGGTCTGGGTCGGCGTGGTCGAGGCGTTGGGTCCGACCCGAAAGGTCGCGCCCAGCCGCTGCCAGATCCGCTTCGCCTCGCCATCGGGGACATATTGCGACCCGCGAAACGACAGATGCTCGATCAGATGGGCGAAGCCGCGCTCCGAATCGCGCTCGTTTGGTGAACCGGCATCGATCACCCGCACCGCCACCTGCCCCGGCGGCACGCCATTACGCCGCACCGCATAGCGCAGGCCGTTGGGCAGGGTGCCAAACTCCCACGCCTTGTCACGGGGAAGGTCCAGATCTTGTCCAGAGCCGGGCCGACTGGTCGACGCACAGGATGGGCGCAGCAGCGCCAGCGGATCACGCGTCGCCTCGCCTTGCGGCGCGGTGGCCACGGTCGCGGGACTGGCATCCCCTGCGGAACGGGCGATTGTCGGTCAGGGGCCGGCCAGGGGAGCCTGACCGATGACCGGAAGCGCCAGCCGAGAAGGACCGGCAGGGGCAAGAGCGCGCATCGCGCGGACGGAAACGCCATTCCCCTCTTATCGCGGCCGGCGGCGGATCGCCAGCCGCCCCACAATCGCCATGGTCGGCCCGCGCGAAGCCGGTCGGACGCCATGATTTCGACCCACAATGCGCTTAGTCCGAATGATGCTGGCGTTTGCGGCCCGGGGCGAAAAGCCCCGGACGCGAAGGGCAGACCGGGGATGTGCGGGCGTTATGACCAAGTCGATGAATGCGGTGTCCAGCGTCCTGCGCCGGGCACAATATGGCACAAATCGGCGAGCCCACAGGGGCCGCCTCGAACACCGCCTCCCCCCCGATTTGTCGCTGGTTCCCGCGCCCCGCCGCAGATCGCATGATACACGCCCCGCCGCTGCGATAGGCCTTCGCCATGGCGCGCAGCGGCTGGCCGATCGGCTGATCGGCTCCTTTTCGTTAGTTTCGACCGGACCGGTGCTCGACGTGCGCGCATTCGACTGGACCGCGACGCTGCGCCGTCACTGGGGAAGCGTCCACGACGAAGCGCTGGCGATCGTGGCGGACGATGGCGAGACACCCCTCTGGCATCAGGGGCTCAGGTGTAGCGGATGCGCTGCCCCGCTGCCCCGAGACCATGGCCTTGCTGCATCAGATTCCGGGACTTGAGTCGGCGGCCTTGTGGATCCTGCCCGCTGCGACCCATCGCCCGATGCGGCGCGGACCGACCAAGGCGCTGATCACCTGCGACCTCGGGCTTCGCGTGCCGCGTTGTGGTGATGTCCGGATGCGCATCCATGAGCCGGATCGTCCGCTGGGCGGAAGGTGAGACACTGATGTTCGACGACAGCTTTGCGCATGAAGCACCGGAACGAGGCGAATGGCCCGCGACTCGTCCTTCGCATCGCTTCGCCCGTCCCTTGCGCGGGCCGGGATCCGGGCTGGCGCGGGCGATTCTTCATATTCTTCGTCGTCGACGCGGGCCTGAAATTCGGGCGTGACATCAAGACCCCGGAATATTGACCCAGATTAAATTTTATCGAACGGTTCGCTGCCAGCGCACGTTAACTTTCCGGGCAACCCGACAGGGGACAAAGGCCCCAAATCATTCTATTGCCCTCGGGTTTTCTGTCATGGATTTGTCATGTTCCTGAAGAGTGTCGCTGCGCGCCTGATCGCGCCTGTGCTCATCTCGATGGTTCTGTTGGGCATTTTGTCGGCCGTCACCCTGCGGATCAGAGACCCGGGTCGCCGGCCAATGCGACCGCCACCGATGCCGAAACGGCGATGTTCCAGCTCGCCGAATTACGCTCGGTCAGCCGTTCGCTGCAACACGCGACGCGCTCAACCTGTCGACCGAGGACGATCCCGACGAACGCCGGTGATCCTGAACAAGTTCCACAAACGACTGAAGATCTTTGGCGACGAACCGCCGGCCCGGCCGAGGATTATACCGGCCATGTTGCGACGCCCGACTATCTCAACTCGCAGGCCCGGTGCGCGAGGAACTGGCGATCGTCAGGCGGCTGGCCAATACCGGCGATCGCGCCGGCGCCATGGCGCATTTCCGCCAGCGGGTGCGGCCTGGCCGAACAGCTCGCCTCAAGATCGCCGACGCCAAGATCGACAGCCTGAACGGCGAGGTCGCGACGCTCCATGCGCGCGCCGAGGATATTGCCGAACGGGGCCGTTGGATCCTGATCGGCGCGACCGTGCTGCTCTCGCCATCACCGGGCTGGCCACTGGGCTCTTCATGGCGTTGCGCACGGTCGTGCGCCCGCTCCGAAGTGCGCGCCGCGATGGGATCGCTGGCCGGACAGACCGATGCCGTCATCCCGCACGGCGCACGCGACGACGAAGTGGGCGAGATGGCCCGCTCCATGGCCGCGTTCCGCGATCAGTTGGCACAGGCGGAACAGGCCAAGGCGGCGCAGACGACGCTGATCGTCGACAGCATCGGCGGGGCCTCTCCTCGCTGGCACAGGGCAACCTGACCCGCAGATCGACGCACCGCTCGACGGGCCCTTTGCCCGGTTGAAGGCCGATTTCAACGGCGCGATGGAGGCGCTGGAGGCAGCGTTGGCTCTGGTCGCGGACGCGGCGGGCGGCATTCGCGCCGGATCGATGGACATCCGCCGGGCCTCAGACGACCTGTCGCAGCGGACCCGAACAACAGGGCGGCCAGCTGGGGAGGAAACCGCGGCGGCGGTCGAGGAGATCACCGCTACCGTCTGCGATGCCGCCAGCGGCACGGCGGAGAGCAGCGCGCGCGGTCGAACGGACCCGGAACGATGCGCGCGACGGCGGTGCAGTGGTCGACCGCGCCCGCACGGCGATGGGCGGGATCGAGCAGGCCTCGACCGAAATCGCCGAGATCATCGGCGTGATCGACGGATCGCGTTCCCAGACCAATCTCCACGGCCCTCAATGCCGGGGTGGAAGCGGCGCGCGCGGGCGATGCAGGCAAGGGCTTTGCCGTCGTCGCCTCCGAGGTCCGCGCGCTCGCCCAGCGGTCGGCCGAGGCGGCGCACAACGTCAAAGGCGCGGATTCTCGCCAGTTCCGATCAGGTCCGTGCCGGGGTGGCACTGGTCAGCGAAACCGGGGACGCTCGACCGGATCAAGAACCGGGGCATGGCGCAGATCGGCGCCCTGATGACCGGAATTGCCGATGATACCGCGCGCCGGGCCAATGGCATGGGCCATATCAGCACCGCCCTGTTGGAGATGGACGGCGTCACTCAGCAAAATGCCGCGATGGTCGAACAGGCGACCGCCGCCGCGCGCAACCTGGCGCAGGAAGCCGAGCAACTGAACGACGCCGTGTCG
>CAHIKZ030004945.1:0-17254 GCA_903632075.3 Acanthosepion pharaonis
ATGGCAGATACTCAGCTTTTGTGCAGATACCATTTTGTGTGAACATGATTGCTACAAGTGGTAATGGGTCTTATTTTGTACAGGGGACGATGGGTAAATTGTCGCTGTTTTATATTTTTAATTTCTTACATGCACACTGTTTTGATTTTGTCAACTGAACTGTATAGTATTGTCAACTGGGAAAAAGAGAATCTGTGAGAAAAAGAGCACCATGACAATTCACTCCTCAGAAATTTGGAAATGGCATGCTGTACTGCTTGACATTCATGCCAGAAGCTCCAATACAAACATTGCAGAGTGTTTGGGTGTCAATCTAAGGACAGTACAGAGGATTCAGAAAGAGTTTGATGAGTCTAATTGTGATTATATGAAGGTGTTTGGCGTGATCACAAGTTATGGCGATATTATGCCTCCATTCATCTTCTCACAGGGCCTCAGTCTCAACACAGAAGCCTATATCAAGTGTCTTGAGGAGGTAGGGCTGCCTGGGATCAAGAAGGTGACTGCTGGAAGACCCTATGTCTGGCAACAGGACTCTGCACAATTGTGGAAAAATTGGCGGTTCAGGTGGGAAGATTAATATACTTACCTGGGTTGTTTTTCTGGACATTAAAAATTTGTAAATAGAAAGTAACAACTTTTAACGTCCAAAACAACAACCAAGGTAAGTACATTCAACAACTCCCACCTGAACCGTCAATTTTTTTTACACCCTTTGGAGAAGCAAAATAAAAAAAAAAAGACAATGTCATTAAAAATTGTTTTGGTTATGTTTTTTTTTTTTTGTCAATAATTGCCCCTAACCTATCGAGGTTACGGTGTTTTTTTTTGGGGGGGGGTTGTAATTTAGACAATTTATCCATCGCACCCTGTAATTTTGTAGAAGTTATATTTTGGAATACAATTTGATATTTGCCCATAGCTGGGGCCCTAACAGGTGTAGTTAAGAAGAGGTTCTACACTCCTGAAAACCTTCTAGTTAGAGGTGTTGCTGCCCAATGTAGTTTATCATGATATCATTCTGGTTCATTAGGAATGAACAAGAAATGGCATCACAGGAACAAGAAAAAAATTAATACAAAATATTCCCTAAAGCCAAAATAATGGACACCTGAACACAACCAGACGGCGCTTGGCAAAAACACTGACTCTCACACCTTTAACAACTAAAGTCTAAAGTTAACAGTTATCTTTCATAAATATCCTCATAAATAGCACTATTTTTTTTTTTACAGTAAAAAAATACATCCAAAAAAACCTGGGTGTCCACACGAGATAGATTATGTTAAGGGGTAGTTTATATGAATAGGAGGGGAAGATAATGGTTGACTCTATATATGAACAGGTTAAGATAGGTACCTCCACGAGATCGCTAAAAAAAGAGCATAGCATGATGAAAAGACGCCAAACTTGACGAAAAACAAAATTTTATCGTCTAAATGTTTGTTATTATTAAAGAAAAGGTCAAAAGTATTTACAAACATTTTTTTCCATTTTTAATCGTTCCTAGCACGTCCGAAATTTCGTTTAAAATCTAGTTTTTTGAGTCGCAAATTGACCATTTTTTTCCATTTAAAAAAAATGGAAATCTGACTTTGAAATTTTTTTAAATATCAATTATCATTTCCAAAAACTTATTTTAAGAAAAATCAGAAATTATAATGTTTTATTTAAAATATTTTGAACCAAACTTAACTTCTCCTTTTTGTGCCAAAAGATGTAATTTGAAAAAAAAAACAAAGCAGGTCATAAACTTTCGCGTCTCTTGACATGTGATGAATGATATATTTACGAATTCCATGAGGCTAATTTGTTCTACGGAAGGAGAAAAGTGAAATAATTTACATTTACGTGAACAAATTATTTACCCCGTTATTTTTAACGAAAACTTTAGCGGGATAATTTTTTTTTTTTTTTGTACTTAGCTTTCACCTTTACGTTTATGATGCTTTATGGGAAATATATTAAAAAAAGAAATTAAAATAAAACTGTTAAAAGTGACATTAAATTTCATATTTCTTAAGAAAGGTATCTAATTAATTTATCAAATTACCTTTCTTATGAAATTTTATCAGAATCATTACATAAAATACTATAATTTTATGTACATTTATTACATTCTACTGTTATTTGTATTCATTTTATTATTAATTTTGATATTTCATTTGTGGAAAAATGTCGTAACTGAGATTAATATAAAAATAAGATCATATAAATTTCATAAGATGATACTGATACTTTTAATTACCCTTCTCAGTTGAAATTGAAAAATCAAATTAACTTCTCCACACGTGTTTCGCATAAAAGTAAAGGCCTTAACAGCGGAGAACAATGCTTAACTCAAATAACATAACTTAATTAAATATTCTGCTTGGTCTTCCGTATTTTATAATTACAGCTCGATTATAAGCAGAAAATTACATTTCTTAATTACTGGGGATCTTCTGATTAGTTAAAATGATACAATTTACAACGCGCTAAAAAAGATCTATCTCATAAGGACACTTATGAAAACCGATGCGGTTCTTTTTAACTAATTTTATAATATTTTAACAACTTAAATGTAAAATCTATTATAATTAATGAAATAACAAATAATTGTATTAAAAATTCATTGTTCATCAAAAAATTTTTTTGCTTTCACAAAATATTGTCCATATTCATAAAAACAACTAAAAAAGCAAATAAAAGCATTTGAAATTTAATATATTTTTGTTTTATTGAGTTTTGTATGTTACAATTCAGAGCTGATTTTCAGGTACTGCGTATCCAATTAAAACAAAAAAAGAACATGATTTGCATTCCTCAAAGCCCTGTCTTTTAATTATTGTAATCACTAAAACCGATGCGATCAATTTCTAGCGTTTTCATAAAATTAGTTATGGAGGGTAATAAATATTTTAAAAAAATATTTCTACCATGACTTTCATAAAAACAACATATTTATAATAATTTTGATCATCTGTGAATAGTAGTTGAAAGTTTCATTAACATCGGATAATTATTTCTATTTTTTGCACGATTTTCAAATTAATGTGTGTCATACCAAAAAAACGTGCTAAAAATTTCTTTATTTACTAGTTCCGCTGATACAAATAGAAAAAAGGTTTTTTAATCAAAATTTAGAATGTTCTAAAAAAAAATTTTTTAAAATAATTAAAAAAAAAAACTTTGGTCTTTCCTCTTGCTTAACATAAGCATTTAGACAATAAAATTTTGTTTTTCGGCAAGGTTGGCGTCTTTTTCATCAAGCTAAAATTTTTTTTAGCAATTTCGTCTTTTTCATCAAGCTATGCTCTTTTTTTAGCGATTAATTGGAGGTACCTTACTGAAGGGTTGAAGCGGGTTATCACTAACATGTTTCATTCAATTTTGCAAACTTCCGTAATTCCCCACGTATAATACGACTTCAATATAATACGCACCTGTTTAAAATTTTGGTTGAAAATGTGGGAAAATGCTTTTTACACACGTAGAATACGCACCCCTTGTTTGGTAATCAAACCCCATAAACTGTATTTCTCCAATTTCATTACGGCCAGCGTTCCCTACTCTTATTAACAAAATGGTTTTAAACATAAAATAATATTCTAATTTAGTTTTATAATAATTCTTATTTTATTTTACATTTCTAAAGTATTGTTAGGTACATATGATTGTATTTAACATCCTTAAATAGTCGCAATCGCCGAATGTTTGTGTCAAATTGACGTCTGTTTTGGTGAATAGTCATTTTCGTAACTAAAATCAACCTATGAAACTGCCAATTTTAAAAGATTTTTTTTTGTAGCTGCACATAATACGGACTCCTAATTTTGCATTTTTTTTATAAAAAAATGCCTATTATATGGGGAAATTTGAATAAAAATTTCTTTGGAAAAAAATACTTTGTGGTTATATAATTTCTCTAATTTTAGGACTTCATGGTAAACAATTTTTAACAGCGACGAATAAATTCAACGCTGTTAAGTTAACAACAAGAGGAACTAGATGATCAAATGTCTATGAAGTGTATTTAAAGTTTCAATTTTAAACAGTACTATTCAAAATTCAAATGGCCGTCTTACAAAGAAAAGGAAAAAGAAGTTAATTTTTACCTTTCGTAGTTTTTTCTTTTAAGTCTTTTTTTCTGATCTCTTTTACTTGTTTCGATTTCTTCGTCTTCTCTTTTTTTCAGCAAATAAAAATACCAGTTGAGGTTAATGAAAAATTTTGTTTGTTTTTTGGGTTTTTTTTTTGGGGGGGGGGGGCTTATGACGAGTAACAAAGATTCCCCCAGCAACTCAAAACGTTTAACGAGAGGAAAAGTTTTGTCTTTTATACAGCTTCTATGGATGATCTTATTTCACTCGACAGGGGTGACATTTGCACTAAGTCAAAAAAAGCTAACATCGCTAGCTCGTTAACTGAATGCTGTAAGTTCAATCCTTGCGCTAGGCATACATTTTATTGTTATTTTTCACTTCAACATCACATTCTATAATATTTCAAAATAAACAACATGTTCAGCAAGACATCAATTTTCTAAATTTCCTTTTGCCATTATGAATTCAATTTGAATTTCAAACTTTAGACATTAGGAGTAACGATGTAAAAAAAAACTAATTAACTAATGTTTGTTATTTACTCGAATAATTTATTTACTACAACAAATAATTTTAAAATTTGCTGTTTTCATCTGTTTAAGTAATTCGGTACAGGCAGTTTTCACAGAATAATTAAGTACATTATTTTGATTTATTTATATAATTCTGTTTGACTTTAAGTATTAGTAATGCCAGACGAAAACAATTGTTTTTGAAAAATATGAAATAAAGTGCGTTAACTAATGATATCAGTCCTAAAATTTAGAAACTTATAATAAAAATAATATTTCTAAATTAAATTCATAAGTAAAAAAAGGAACTTATTCTTAGAAGCCAAAATTCTTACATTTACCAACGTAGATGACCCCTTCATACTCTGGTCAACCCAGGAAGAAGTCAATTTCTCCTGAACCATGTGAACTCAATAAGATCATCGAAACAGTTCCCAGTGGTTCATTCTAAAAAAACGACATTAAACTCGCAAACTTGCACTAGACTAATATCAAGAACAGAGCATAGCTTCAAGACATCCCTATACCGCAAGCCAACATTCACCGACCTATACCTTTTTCCCCAACTCCTAATAGGTTTTACAGTGTAAAGAAAAAGGTTGTATGTGGACAACATCGAGCAAAAGTGTCGCGGCGGCCATTAGCCGCTCCTTAGAAAGACAACCTTGATCTTCACAACCCCTGATCTCGCAGATTTAAGTCAAGCAACATGCGAGAAACCGGGTGACTAGTCCAATATCGTTGATGCCAAACCGTACAACGTGAGCATCGGATTATGCAGCGCTCTTTCAAACATCGGACAACCATTGACATTAATTTAATATCTACGGTTTTCTACTCCCTATAGCCAGGGCGAATAAATCGCTCCAAATATTGTTAGTCTCTATGGCGCGTTCCCGTTTCAGAGTTCGATCCGCCCTGTGAAGTCGTATCACTGTTCAGCCTTGGCCCTGTTTAGGAACTCCGTCTTCGCCAAGTGATACATTTTGGCGCGATCACGTTTCCACGGTCGATCCGCCCTGTAAAGTTGTATCACTGTTCAGCCTTGGCCCTGTTTAGGGACTCCGTCTTCGCCAAGTGATACACTTTGGCGCCATCCAGTTTCCGCAGTCGATCCGCACAGTGAGGTCTATCACTGTTCTGCCTTGGCCCTGTTTAGGGACTCCGTCTTCGCAAAGTGATACACTTTGGCGCAATCACGTTCCGCGGTCGATCCGCCCTGTGAAGTCCGTAACACTGTTCTGACTTGGCCTTCTTTAGGAAATCTGTCTTCGCCAAGTGATACACTTTGGCGCGATCCCGTTTCTGCGGTTGGTCCGCACTGTGAAGTCTATCACTGTTCTGACTTGAACCTGTTTAGGAACTCCGTCTTCGCCAAGTGATACACTTTGCCGCAATCCCGTTTTAGCGTCCGATCCGCCCTGTGAAGTCCGTATCACGGTTCTGACTTGGCCCTGTTTAGTGACTCATTGTGGCACCTTGCATTATTAGAAATATTCATAGAAATATGATTTAATTTTTTCTTACTCGGTTACTAAACAGGTTGTTGATTTTTTTTTAAAACGGAAAATAACTGAGTTGAAAATAATTCACTAAGATTGTACTAGACGATCTTAAGGGAAGAAGAAGGAAAGAAAGAAAAAAAAAAAAAGGAAAAAAAGAGAGAAAAGAGTTGTATGATGCATGACCCAATTGAGGGTGGAGATAGGAGTCAGAAAGAGAATTAGGTCAGCGTCTTGGCCGATTTTCGAAAGACAATTGGAAGAATAGAATTATAAATAATAAAAGAAAAAAGGAAAAAGGACATGATATCAAAACGGGCCGCTTGATGGAAGCCAGATATCGGTCAAAGCACCTAGCCTACTTTTGCATGGAAAGACACCTTATCAATTTGGAGAAAAGAGAAATTTTGGGAACAATGAAACAATCTTAATCAGAGAAAAAGTGTCTTTGGGTTGAGGGGAGTGACCGGTGGAACGATATACAGATCCTGACCTGTTAAGAATTGGACACCCACGTTAATAAAGTGGAGACATTTTCAAAGTAGATAATTAAGATTTTCGACTATCAGGAAAAACAAAGAGGTAAAAAAAGGGACAATTGCTTTTGGCTCACGGAGGGCGCCAAGAAGGCGGAAAAGATCCTTTCTAAAGTCAAGACTAATTAGCGGCGGGCTGTTTGACAAAGTCCAGGTGAGAGAAGGGCCAAGATGGTCATTTTTCGTACGAAAAAAAAAAGGAAAAATTAGATTTTGTTTTTTTTTTAAACAAGAACGATGTAACCACGCCCGCAACAAGAGGAGAAAGGATGTTCGATCAATAACAATTGGTCGGAGACGGTCACGTGATCTGCGGAAGAGAAGGGAAAGAAATGCTCGATCAGGAACGATTGGTCGAAGACGGTCACGTGATCTGCGGAAGAGAAGGGAAAGAAATGCCCGATCAGGAACCATTGGTTAAAGCGGTCACCTGACATACGAGAGACCGAGAGAGATGGATATGCGCCTCCCCACCAAAAGCACTATGAGGAAGTAGGGGTGAAAACAATAGCGATAATGGGGAAACAGAATTAATGCGGCTATTGGAATTATCGAGAAAAACCCTGACGCCGACAGACCCACCCCAGTTTGTTGCGGCGTCAATATAAGCAGGACCCCAGTCGACAGAAATCAGTTGAGTTGGAGTTGCAGTTGGAGTTGAGAGTTGGACCGCGGGCAGGGATAGAGCCTGAACGCGGCCATCAGGCCCGATTCACTCGCCCCTTTGCGGGCAGAAGAATCCTCAGACAAGAAATCCTTCCAGCCCAAGTCGAAGACAGGAGAACTTCCAGCCCAAGTAGACGAAGAAGAAGAATGCCTGAAAGCCTGAGAAAATTGGAGATGCAGACAAGCCGAAAGTCGATGAGAAGTTAAAGTTCAGCCCCGGACGGCGACCCATGTGAGAAGAGACCACCTCAGACGACAGAGAGTTGCGGCTAAGTTGAAACAAGAAATCTTCCACCAAGTTGAAACAGGAAAACTACCAGCCCAAGTCGACGAAGAAGAAGAAATACAACTCAAGTCGGAGAGAAGAATCAACTGCGAATGATCGATAGAAATTAGCCCCAGTGTCGAACTGAACCACACTCCGACAGACATACACAATTCTAAAGAGTAGGCAATTCGAAATCTTTAGGTTGTGTGATAGAAGCTTGGTGCCATAGTCCACAGAGCGGGTCGGGAAATGAGAACAATTTTGTTTTTATGTAACGGACATTAAGATATAAAAGGTTGTTACCCATTTTTTTTCATCAGCAATCTTTTTGTCTCGTGAGTTTAATTTCTCTTTTATTTGTGTTTTGCCACCCCCGTCGGACTCAACTTGTATCGGCCCCAATCCCTGCTGGTCCCGTCTGTCTAAGATCTAAACACAACGTGGGTAGACAGACCGGAGATCGGTATAGTTGCTTTAGTGACCAGGTATTGGAAGCGAGTCGGGAAAGGCGAGGCTGGTGATCATCTGACCAAGGGGTTGGAGCGGCACGCTTGGACCCAGGAGGAGCGACCAGGAGGAGCGACGTCACCGTTGGCGCCGTAACCAAAGGATCCGACCCTGGGCCAGGTGTGTAACCGTCACAAGTGGTGCCGTGACCAGGATCAACCCTGAGACAGCCACGTCACATATGGTGCCGTGGTGACCGATGGATTTCAACCCTGAGAAGACCACGATCGACCGCCGTTGCTGAAAATTCAGACAGAACTCAAAACGACCCGGGACCAAAGGAAAAGAAAGAACAGAATCGTCTGTAAGGTAGGACACCTTATTTTGTTTCCCAACCTCGATTGTTGCTGTATAGATTGTCTTTCTCTGTAGACATGTCGGATTATGATTCGGATAGAGCAGTGGGGGTGAAGAGGAAGTAAGGCGGGGGTTGTCAGTGGAATTAAGGAAGCTGTTAGGTGGACCGAGGGTCCCAGTATTTGATGGCAGCGGAAAGGAGTTTAAAAACTGGCTGGCAATCCTCGAGAAGAGCCGAACCATCTACGAGCTTTCGGACCACGAAACCCTGTATTTGGCATACGATGCCACAAAGGGAAAAGCGTCTGAGTTCGTAAGGGGCTCGTGGAGAGTCAACCCCACTTATCTTGGGAAGAAATAAAGGACTACTGACCAAAGAATTCGCCGACGAGGGTACGGCCATAGAGGCCATGAGGGCCCTTTTAAAACTAACACAGCTGCGGGATGAAACCCCGGGAGAATTGGGGCCTGAGCAGGGAAGCTATCGTCATTGGCATTCCCGGAAGTGGTCAGGGATAATGCGGTTATGCAGGCTCAACTGGCGGACCTGTATGTAGAGGCGCTGAGCGACGAGCGTGTTCGTCACGACGTGCTAAAAGAGGGACCGCTCGGACTGTCGGCAGCGATAGAGCTGGCCAGGGAAAGCCAGGGGGTGTGGGATAAAGGTGAAGAGGTGTGGGAAGAAACAGATACCAAGTCAGGAGGCTGGAAGAAGGGGTAGGCGGAAGATCCCCGTGTGGAATCAGAGGGTTAAGGAAGAAGTGGATCAGGCAGAATCAGGGGATGAAGAAGAGGACCCCAATAGAAGGGCATGGTCGACCAGGCATGGCTTTTATAAGCCCACGCCGGGTCGATACGGGCTGGTCTGCTGGACCTGTGGGTACGAGGACCACAGGCGGGAATGTCCGACGAAGTGGGGGTTGCCCCAGACTTCAATCAGGACAGGTGCACCAGGTGTGGTAAGAAAGGACACCTGGCCAAGTGGTGCGGGCTGAGGAAGGGTGCCCCACCAATATTAACAAAGAAGGCTGAGCCCAAGAGACCGGCCAGCGGGCCACCCCAGAATTAAGAGGGAGGGTGGCCCAGTTGAAAGGAAGAGAAATAAAAACTTGGACCAGTGGGTGGGCGAACCGCTTGAATAGAGGACGGGTTCCCCAGAGGATAGACACAAGGCCAACCCAGTTAAAAAGGAAAAGAGCAAAATGTTGGACATGTGGTCGGGCGGGCCACTTTGCGGCAAGCTGTCCAGACAAGAAGGTGCTGGTTTTGCAGGAGGCCAGGACACCTGAAAAGAAACTGTATTCTTAGAAACGGCCATGGGAGACTGGGAGAGGTCCGGCCGGGGTCGCCCAGGTGCAGGGGGCGCAGAACTCCACCTCATGAAAAAATGAAGGTGATTTATTACTACCGGCGCCTATGGCTGGGTTAACCCAAAGGTGGGGACCCAGGAAGAAGAAAGCTCAAGTGTTCTCTTCGCTAACGCAGAGAGAAAACTATCCTGTAGAGCGGAGATAGGTGGTAGAGAGATGAGGGCTTTGGTGGACACAGGAGCATCTGTGTCATTGATGAGAGAGGAAACATACAGGCGGGTGAAACGGAAGAGGTTTACGGGAAGCGGACATAGAGATCACGCAAGCAGATGGAGCCCCCTGAAGATAAAAGGGATGGTGAGGCACCCGGTGAGGATTGGGAGGGTGAAAAGCACCCAAAATTTTTACGTAACCCTGACCTGTGTACGGAGGCAATCTTGGGAGAAGATTGGCTCCGGAGCCAGAGGGCCCAGATTGAGTTTAATCCTACTGTGTTGGTGGTGAATGGCGAGAACGCCATTGGGATGCCCACCAGAGGAAGAGATAACCATAGTGGTGGAGGAAGATGTAAAGTTACCTCCTAGGACGGCAGTGTCGGGAAAGGGTAGGCTAATGTCAGAAAAAAGGTACGGAGAGGACCTCTGCAGTTGGTCCCTGTAGAAGGAAAGGACCTAGAAGATAGCGAGGTAACCCTGTGCGAAACGGTGGTGGAGGCAGCCGAGTTGGTGCCCATAATGATGGTGAACCAGGCCCAAAAAGACTATAAAAAAGGTTAGGAGAGGGGAGAAGATAGGGAGAGCACTTCCCCTACGGACTCTGAATCGGGTGAGATTCGAGGAGGAACGAAGGAAGCTAGTAGAGCAAAACAAAGGAATCTTAGATGAGGATATATTAGCACTGGATCAATTTAGAACCACAGTGGGGGGTCTGTTGAGGAACAATCGAGATGTGGTAGCCCAGTCAGACAAAGAACTAGGTCAGACCCACACAGTCAAAATGAAAATCGACACCGGAGACCACCCCTGTGAAATTAAAACCCTACCGAACACCTATACATAAAAGACCCCTTGTAGAAGAGGCAGAAGAGATGTTGGAAGCTGGGATGATCGAAAGATCGATCTCTCCTTGGAGCTTCCCAATAGTAATAGTGGGTAAGAAAGATGGCGGCCACCGTTTCTGTGTAGATTTTAGAAAGCTAAATTCTATATCGAAGCCGTTGGCGGTGCCATTGCCACTGATAGATGACATTTTGGCATTATTAGGGAAGGCAAAGTACTTCTCTACGTTGGACTTGAGGTCCGGGTATTGGCAGGTAGCCCTTGATGAGGCTGACAAGGAGAAGGCCGCATTCGCGTGTCACCTGGGACTGTTTCATTTCAGGGTGATGCCATTCGGTTTAGCTAATGCCCGGGAGTCTTCCAACAGCTAATGTCAATAGTGTTAGGAGGATACGAGAGCTTTGCCATGGCGTATTTGGACGATATCTTGATATTTTCGGAACAGTGGAACAACTTTTTTTTTCATTTAAGACAGGTGTTGGGAAGGTTGAGAAAACATGGCTTAAAATTAAAATTGTCAAAGTGTCAGTTTCTGAAGGAAGAAACTAGGTATTTAGGCTTCGTAAACGGAGACGGTATTAAACCCGACATGGATAAGGTAAAGGTCATAAGGGAAATGCCAGAACCTAAGACAGTGAGACAGGTAAGAGGTTTTATAGGGCTATAGGCTACTACCGACGCTTCGTCCCGGCATTTTCAAGAATCGCCATACCACTAGTAGCCCTGACGAAGAAATACGCTAGGTTCAAATGGACAGAGGACTGTCAACGGGCATTTGATTGCGTTAAAGGAACAGTTGACAACCGTTCCACTGCTGACGTACCCAGACCCCAACAAGCCCATGATATTATACACGGATGCCAGTGAGCAGTGTGTAGGGGCAGTACTTACCCAGCCGTGTCCTGATAAGGAAGGACCAGTGCCAGGCATACCAGAGGAAGTACCGATATACTTCCTCTCCCATAAGCTCTCAGAGACACAACAGAGATGGCCAGTAATAGAAAGGGAAGCATATGCTATCATGTATGCTCTCCAAAACTGGACTACTATTTAAATGGTGCGGTCTTCACTATAAAAACAGACCACAAACCTTGCAGTACCTATTGCAGGCAGAGTGGACAAATAATAAGAAAATTCAACAGTGGGACTAAGTTAAGTGGCTACCACTGTAAGATAGAGTATTTGGCAGGAAAGGAAAACACGTGCGCAGATTTACTCTCAAGAATACCGAAACAACTGGAAGAAAGATCTGTAAAAGTAGAACAGGGAGTAGATGATAAAGCCTATAGAATAGGAGTAATTAACTCTAATAAGCTAAAAAAAGATCGCCCCTATATTAGAATCGGACGAAGAAGGGGACGCCCAGATAATAACCGATCCTTACTGGACAGAAGGAATTGAGAAGGAGCAGGCAGACAGTGAAATAGCTGCTCTGAGAGAAAGGTGAAGGCAGGAGAGACCACCAAGTATGCCATAATAGAGGAAAGGCTGTATTATCTCTCAGGAAGGGATGAAGAAGTCAAACCCAAGTTGTATGTGCCCAAAAGTTTAAGACCAGAGATATTGGAACAGTGCCACGAGAGGTTGGGTCACATGGGAATTGATAGGACATGTGATCTCATAGGAAGAAAGTACTATTGGCCCAAACTGTACGGAGGTCACTAACTATGTTCGAGTTGTGTAGTGTGCCAGTCGCAGAGCAGAAGGCAGGAAATGGCACCTTTGGAGGAAACAGACGTACCAAACTTCCCCTTCGAGAAGGTGAGTATGGATGTATCAGGACCATATGGGGGAAACTGCACAAGGAAACAACTATATAGTGAGTTTTGTCGATTGGCTAACAAATTGGCCTGAAGCATTTGCTGTACCAGACAAAAAAGGCCAGAACTGTGGCCGGGTTGATAATAAGTGAAATCTTCCCTAGGTATGGTGCCCCTGTGCAATTGGTAACAGATAATGGCACGGAGAATGTGAACAACATAATGAGAGAAGTTTTGACAGGTTTGAATATAGAGCACGTAAAAACATCCCCATATCACCCCCCAAGGGAAATGCTAAAGTGGAAAGGTTTCATAGAACCTTGGGAGATGTATTGGCCAAGTTGGTCAGGGAAAACATTGGAAATTGGGACTTGTATTTGACGCAGGCTCTGGCGGCCGTGAGGTTTACGATAAAACGAAACCTCCAGATTTTCTCCTTATTTTTTTTGTTGTTTGGCAGAGACGTGGTCCTGCCTGTGGATAACCTACTGAAGCCCCGAAGAAGGTATATGGGAGAAGATCATCATCAACTATTGCTGGAACAACAACATAAGATATTTGTACAGGCCAGAAGAAGAATAAAGAGGGCCCAGAAGAAAAGAAATGAGAGGGTGAATGCTGAAAGAAAGGTAGTAGAATTGAAGGTTGGAGACCCTGTCTACTATAAAATCCACCAGAGAGAGAGGGAAAACTGGACCAGAGATGGGAACCGTACTACCGGATAGTGGAGCAGACGGGTCCAGTATCATATGTAATATGGGATCAAGTGGCAGGACGAGCGAGGAGGGTTCATGCCAATGATCTGAAGAAGGCTGAAATAGCTAACCTGGAAATGAGCGAGCCGAGGCCTAAGAAGACAAGGAAAAGGAAGGTAACTCTGGTTGAACCGGAAGGAATGGAGACGGAAGAAGACTCCGAAGAAGATGAGGAGATAGGTCGACTTGACCAGATAAACGAAGCAGTCCGAGTGACGGAGTTGGAACCCTCAGCGGGGATTAGCGATGTTCAGTCGTCGACTGAATCGGTGCAGAGAAGACCCTGTGAGATCGCCATCGCACCCCCATGTCCGAAGGAAAAGGAAGAAAAAACGAGGAGGTCCAATCAAGCAGTCGAGGGCTCTAAAAAAGAGGCACCCTGAACAAGGACGAAGGGCCCAGCGAGTGGGAGGAGGAGGATCAAAACCCTGACCACGTCACGAAAGGATGGTGCCGTGACCAGGATATCAGAGCCAGGGGGAGCACGAAGACATTCACAATTGGCGCCGTAAACAGGAAGAAGAATCAGGGGATGTCGACGAGGACAAAAACCGGGGACGAGTTAAACACAGAAATAAGGTTAGAGGTTCTTATTGATTTACAGTTCAAAATTGATCAGGGAGTTTAAGACCCCAAATAGAGTAAAAAAAAGGGCTATGCAGAATACAGAATTTAGTGTCAACAGATAACGACACTGGCTCAATAAAGTAGGAGTGGCTGACTATGAATAAAGTAGGGTTTAATGCGGTCTAAATTTTCCAGAGTTGAAGATTGGATTGTTCTGTGTTGTCTTTTTTTAAATACAATTTCTTTGTCAGTGGTGTGAAGAACGACCTTTAGAAAGTGGGCGCCAAGTGAAATTTGAGAGACCATTCTGTGTTTGAAAGTCAGCAGTTGATGAGTGAAAAGTATTTTAAAAAAAAAAAAAAAAAAAGTTGGAAATGATTGAGACATGAGTCGAGAAGTTAAATGACTGATGGTGAAGAATAACAAAATGGAATTTTTATTTGTTTCTGGAATCAAGATGAAAGGATTGGTGATGACGATGATGGTGATAGCCACGCTGGTGGTGACGACAATTGTTAAACGCAGCCGGTGTCACCACGACCAAAAAAAACGAGATTTGCAATAATGAACCAGGTCTTGGTTTGGTGATTCTGATGGAAGAGTGTATTTTATCTATTAGGTGAGTTAGGAAATATGGACGATTCTATAGATTATATTGAAAGTTAAAACATAAGACTTTGAAGAAGAACAAAGGTTTTTCTTGTTTTTTGCACTCCCTAAATCGAAACGCGTAGCTATCCAAAATTCAGTTCTGAATTGTAAAATACAAAACCCAATAAAACCAAAATATTATCTAATTAGAAAGCTTTTAGTGGCTTTTATGAATAATATATATTAAGATTATTGTTTGAAGCCAAAATATATTTTTTTGATGAAAAATGAATTTGAAGAAGAACGTTAAATTCTTTTCAATTTTAAATGGGAAAAGTGTGATAAAATGGTTAAATATTTTATAATTAATTTTAAATCTGTGTGACTTTTTGGAAATGTGTTGTTAAAAATATCTATTTTTTACAGCCAGAAAATTTGGTTTATTACAACCTGCGACACGAACTTGAGACAAAAATATTTTAATGATGAAAAAAACTGTATTAAAAACATGTTCTTCGGAACTATGGAAACATGGTTCATGCAAAAATATTTAGGTCATGTGATTTTAAGAGAAAGGCCGACAAATTGCTTGGTTTTCCTTTGTCTTGACGTATCAAATTCTGGACCACCATCGCCGCATTTTCGAAACTTTTAATTTCATTTTTACATCCTATTCCACTAAATATTTTAATTTCATTTTTAAATATAATTAATTTATTATTTTCAGAGAGACATATATTGCAATTATTAATTGGACCCTTTTTAGATTCAAATTTAGGGACGGAAATAGTGCAGGCTTTGGATATAAAAAAGGACCTAAAAACTCAACAAAATATTAGATTTTTGAAAGTATTTAATTTTTAAATATTACTATATATTTAAATATATTCTGGTTATGAAATTGAAAAAATTTTACCCATTCCTTCCGTCCGATAAATTCTCCTGAGTCCTGAGGTTTGGGAATGATAAATTGACGTAAACGTCAATTCAGACCTTCAAAACCAATCGGGGTCTAGACGAAATTCTCTTATTTTCAACTCATGAAGAGGCTAAAAATTAAGTAATATTTGATACCCAGTTACTTTGTAAACTTTAAATTGTGTAATTTTCTAAATAACTTTTGAAAAGGGTAAATTGTGCATTTTACAGGATTTTTAAACGGATAATTTCACTTTCGTTTAACAAAGTCGTCAAAATAGTGGACATGATCGATTATATGAAAATTTTGCCTGTCAAAAACAAACAAGATTTTTAACAAAAATTTCAGACGTGCTAGGAAGGATTAACAAATGTAAAAAAGTAATTAAAAAAAATAATTTGGTCTTTCCATCTTTTAATATTACCAGATGGAATAAACATATAGAAGAAAAAAATGTTTATCAAGTTTGGAGCCTTTTTTTTCAGGGAGCAGAATTTTTATAGCGAATTAGTGAAGATGCCTAATTAAAATGGAATGTTCAAAAAGAAATAAGGCAAAAGAAAAAGTAATGGACGAGACCACCGGATTAAGTTAAGTGCGTTGCAAAAAAAAAAAATCAGAAGAAAAGATAGGTAAAATAAAATACAAAATGGGTTCTTAATACCACCAAATGCAACATACTTGTAAAGTAGATCTGACGTTGTGTTGAAATGTCCCTGTTGTAAAAGAAGGGGGGGAGCGCAAATAATTACTTTGTGAGATCAGCAGACGAAAAATATTTAAACAAGGGAAATAACTCTGTAAATATTGTATGAATTACTTACCTTTAAACGAATTACCATTAAACGAGGCTGAATTGGAATGATTCGTGGCTGTTCGTTGGGTGAATTCTATCGATGAACAGAAATGCATTCAACGCTCAGTTGATTCTCATTATCACCCAGTCTACTGAGTCAGTCTGTCAATAGGCTTCATGCTTTCTACTTCATTTTTATTATGCAATCATTTGTAGGGTTGTGTTGTGACGACTTTACAGTAAAGTTTAGTTTGGTTTGTTTTACAACAGCATATCAATAACTTATGGGTTATTTAATGTCTAAATTTAATTTTCTTGGAAGCATTAGTAATTTCTTTTACAAAATATATATTGCTGGTGATTTTTTTTTTTTTTTTTGCTAGAAAATTAAATTGCTGTTTTTTTGGTTGCAAAAATATGCTTTGTTTTTTTTTTTTTTTTTGTTACAAAAATAAATTGCTGGAATTTTTTGTTATAAAAATGTATTGCTGGTATTTTTTTTTTTTTTTTTACAAAATTTATTTCTGGTAATTTTTTTTTTTTCCTTACATAAATGAAATTTATTGCTGGTAATTTTATTACTATGAAAATGTATTCCTGGCATTTTACTATAATTTTTTTATATTTCATAGTGTTTTAATCCCAATTTGGGGTTAACTATTTATCCATAGATGGGATACTAACAGGTGTTACTACCCTGGGTCAGGGTGGACCTGGGAACAACAGTAATTAAAAGGTGATTCTACACTCCTTAAAACTTCTCAATCAGATGTATTTTATTGTCATACCCAGAATGATTACAGTAAAGTAATGTGCTTGTCAAGTGTCAACATGGGATTCCTACAAAAATAGCATTTAAATAATTAAATGTTGACTTAGAAGTTAATTTTTTTTTCATTTGAAAGATAATAATAGCATAAAACTAATTCATAGAAAAAGAAAAAGAAATTTACATATTTAAATAATGATTTTTGACATTTTTAAATCATTGGCACGGTCACTCATCACTCATTAAACTGCTATTAATGATGAAAAAATGGAAACAGCAAATTTAAAAGTGTCTTAAAAATCTAATATTTGTCCGAGAGATTTGTTTAAAAATAAAAGTAGAAAATTTAAGCATTA
>CAHIKZ030004946.1:0-15383 GCA_903632075.3 Acanthosepion pharaonis
AACAATTTATCTAAAGTAGACAATGTGGATATAAAAAAAAAAAGAAAACGTATCTACTTTCATAATTTAATATAAAAAGCCTTGTTTTACCTATTAACAGATATACAGATTTTTTTGTTATGATTGTAAAAACAGTTTTATTTTGAGAGGAATATTTTTCAAGAATCATGATAGAATAAAGTGACTATCTTTGAAACCAAATGATAATTTGCATGCCTCTTATTTCAATCATAACAAACACATTTTTGGATAAGTATTTTTTTAATGAAGTTTATAATTACAAGTCGGAATGTTTGTTTAAAAGAAAATAAAAATAAATTTAAACAATTCCAAGAACTGTTTAGACTATTGTATCATTATTTTTGTTATATTTTAATTGATTTATTCTACAGCAAACTACAGACATACCATTTGTATGGAAAGATTGAGTGTTATCTTTTTTTTTCCTGGTAGTGCAAACAATGGTAACAAGCAGAAAAGAAATAATGACAAATATACTAATGATACCAACCATCCCACTTTATAACAAAGCCACGTTAGCAGATGATTGAATATTTTCTATATATGTGGATTGCAATCCAATCATTCTTTTTTATTTTTTACTAAGCACAGAAATTCACTTTGTCCTGACAAACATATATCGGCAAGACATAACATACATTTTTTCATTTTCTTACTCTGCATGATACTACTTATCAATTACTTAAACAGAAGCCTATAAAGTGGATTGTCCAAAATGTGGTGATAAAAAGAATAAATTCATTAATTTAAGCAACTCTTAAAATGATAATGATTCATCTCAAAATAACAGAATGTAGGATTACAGAGTAAGACAAGCCATCAAAAAGTGTATCATGTTGAAACACCAATTCTTGTAAGATCACCAAAAGTTAAGCAATGTCAAGCCTGGTTAGTACCTAGATGGGTGACCACTTGGGAATACTAGGTGCTGTAAGCTTGGATGTGCAGGTGGTGTAATGGATAATGGCTTGGAAATTGTTAATTCCAATTCCACTTCCAGTTGGGTTTGTTATATTCACTTATATGCAAATGCCTTGGGAAAGGTATGAATCAGTTGTTCCTTGCAGTTATGGGTTAACTAATAAATACTTATCTTTAAAATGGATTCTTTGAATTAGATCTTTTTCTGGCTAAAGAATTTTCAAAGGTTAATAAACCTTAGATAACAAATCAATCAATCAATATCTTGAGACAAGTTCAGTGACAGTCTGTTTTTTTTCAGATTAGAACTTGTGTTGAGTCAAAAACAGTTATATTCTTCACAAACATGGACCTTCAATCAAAATTGCCTAAAAAAGTCCTTAAATGCTGTCCAAAAAACATAACTGAATTTATTTGACATAGGTTTGTGTCTATCTAATTATTCAGATACTCACCTCTCAGTAATTTGATTATCTAAATTCATTACAATTTGCTCTCTCTCTCCCATGACTATGGCAGAAAATCTTTTATTTATAATTGGTTTATACTAAATATAAAAAAGAAAAAACTTTAAACTTTGTTCTTATAAAATGACCCCATATTTCAGACCAATTTTCCTTTGATATGCTATGTGGACATTTTTTTATTTTTTTTGGCATTATTAGAGCTTACATATTAAAGTAGTTCAATAGATTCTAGTTGTCATATCCTATAGATACATGTTATATACATGCTATTGATTTTCAAAATATATAAATAAAAAACATTCTTAGACTTAATTTCTCTCATTTAGAAGCTGATTCATTTTATTTCCAGTCTGTGATTTGAATTCTGTTGAGATTGGAAAAGACTTTAAAAAATTTGAATACTAACCATTATAAAATATCATCATAAATCTGATTTTTTAAAAAAAGACAATTAAATTCTAACATTTAAAAAAAATGATTTTTTATACTTTAACAAGTTGTCTCTTAAGCAAAATCACTATTGCATGCACTTTAGCTTTATAATAAATAACCTGACTGACTTTAACTCAAGAATATAGAAACAAAGGGCCCAGACAATTTAGTTTCAGAATAGCTCTTGAAAAATTTTTCAATTTTTTTGAATATTGTCCTATTATCTTTATTGCAAACAATCATTTGGGAATGCATTTTGTTACTATGTGAGAAAAATATCGTTGATTCTTTGTTTGGAGATAACTAATTCATCTCTAAATTATTTAAGTATTATTTCACTTTTACATGCAAAAATAAACTGATTAGTTTTTGCAAAAACTGTAAATATTTTAATGAATTTTTTAAATAAACAATGTAAAGTTCTTATTTTGGATTATTGACAAACCATTTAATTTTTATTCATTCTGGCTTTTATTTATATTTTATTTTGCTTTTCAAATTAACAGAATTTTTTATTCTCTAAAAAACCATTTCTTTTTAAATGAAATTCTTGTAAAAATTTAAGTTATAAAGAAATGACAAAAAAAATTATTTGCTTTTTTATTTTTATGATTAAATGTCAAAACCAAATAGATGTTTTTTTATTGTTATTAAATTGTTGAAAAAATGGACTTAAAATTAGAACATTCCATATAAATTTTCTTTTAACACAGTCTTTGGATTTTTTTTAACATTTCCAGTTTAAATAATTTTAGTTTTGTCAAAAATAATTCTTAAAATTACCAAATTAAAAAGTATTTTTTTGTAAATAAGAGATGCTGAATTTTTTCAAAAAATAAAGTCCTTTTATTTCTGACAAAAGTCTTTTCTATCCCAATGTCATTCTTTATGTAAACAATTCTTTTCACTTTGCAAATTTGGAATTTCTCTTTTTTTATTGTGTGCAACGACCTAATTTTTACTCTCCAAAATCAAATCATTTTATTTGTTTGGCATCCAAACTATTTTAAGATTCTCTCACATCCATAGCAACTCGTGCTTGATCTTCCAAAAAAAATTAGATTCATGTGTGCTTATTTGTCCAATAAAAAATATTTAAATATGCCTTTGAGTTTTCCTAACAAAAAAAAAATTCTTGCAATGATGCATCTTTTCTGGCTTTAAATAATCTGTCAAGCCATTAAAACTAAGTTCTTAAATTGCATTCATTAAAGGATTTTTGTGTTCTGCATACTTGCCTTTCCATTTGGTCACCACAATTTTTTTCCAAAACAAAATTGCTAACATATTCTTTATAAAATTTATAAAATCTGGTAATGTACGAAAGTAGCCATGTTTTAATTGTTTTATCAGATAATAAAATATGGACAACTAAATTGATGAAACTTTTTAATTTAATTTCCTGTTTTCATTTTTTTTTTTTTTTTTTTTTTGCTTCAAATTAAGTCTTTAAAAAATGAAATTAGCCATTTTGGATTTTAATAAAAACACTTTTTGAAACAAACCATTTTAAATTTTTTTCATGTCTTGATGAGTCAATAAAACAAAAAACTCAAATCTGTGATAAAGACTTAAATCTATTCAAAATTTATTTTAAGCAGAAAAATAATCTAAAAAAAAATTTACTTCAAAAAAATACATGTTACTACCAAAAAGTTTGTTACATATTTACAGGCAGTTAATTGAACGTTAACCTTTGTATTTTTTAAAATACACCATTATTTCTATTTTTACTTATTAAGACCCGATCTATATATTTTTAGAAAAAAAAAAAGAATTTATGATTAAAACCATTTGAAAGGGTATACGCTCAAAAAATATAAAATTTTTCAAAATCCATCAAACAACAGTTTGATTTGAATTTTGAAAATATAATGAAAAACTAGAAAAGTAAACAAATTGCACGCGTTAGACCATTAGGTTTAAAATATATGTTAGGTAAGATCTGATGTTTCATAAGTTCCGTTCTGTTTTTTGGGGAGATGGAAAATATCATTAGCGCGCAAGATGGCGAAATAGGAAATTTTTTTTTTTGTTTTTAAAAGGTCATTTGTCACTGTTGTTTTCATTTATTTTTAAGCAGTTTTTTAGATCAGAAATTAACCTTTAAAAAAGTGGAAAATATTAAGTAATTTAGAAATATTTTAATTTACGAATTCAGAGGGCAAAACAACAATGAAAATGTTTATATGATATTCTTTTCTTATCCAAACATTTCATATCCGACAATCTGGAATTTCTTCTTTCAAATTCTTAAATGCAACATAGTTGATAATCTTTGTTACAAATTTTATTTTTCTAAAATATTTTGGCGTATTTTTATAAAGGATTTGCAAGCCTACGAAAGTGGTGATTTTTTTATCTTTTTAAACATCATCGTTTTTAAAAAATAATTAATTGTAAAAATGTATTCTGGGATTATATCTACCTTAAAATTGTAAAAAATTGAAATGAGATACACACAATCACACACATGTTTTCAAAACATAATTCACCAGGTTTTTGCAGTCATACAATTTTCATTAAATTGTTTTGAACTATAATTCCTCAAGGATAAACGTGAACTAGAGTTGTTAACTTGTAATTTCGTTTGAAGATTTATTTGAATTTAAACAACTTTTTAGGAATTCTGTAATATTAAAAACATGATAGAAATCACCTGTTTTAATGGATTTTAGAAAAAAAAAAATGTTGCTGCAAATAAATAATATTAAACAGCAATCTACTCATTATCTTTATAAACGATATCAAAATTTAAATTTATTTTGGAAAATTTTAAAATTTTGTTTCTTCCATCTTCAATGCATTTCAAAAATTACTTTTCTTTTTTTAAAATTCAATAAAAATTTGTTTTATTTTTTCGTAAAAATATTCTTTGAGATAATTCTTTCCATTTTAACCGAATCTCATACATTGATCTAAAAGTGTAATGATGGGCTCACAGATGTCAATATGTGTTATAGGCATTGAGGACCTGAATGGAATAACAGGTGCAAATGACAAAATGAAATGGATTTTCCCCAATTCCAGTAAGGTGTTCGGATAAGGTAGATGATAAATATCTGTAGTTTGAAAAATGGAAAGGTTTGAACAAAGGCTTTCAGTTGGTAAATAAATTTTAAATCCCTAAAAAACATCTAATTTCCGTGTGTTTCTCATCTCAAAAAAAAAAAATGGTGCTAGGATAAGACAAACATTCACGGCATTCATTTATTTCAATCTATTTTTCTATTTGTTTGGACTTATTTTGTGTTTTTTTTTTTTTTATATTCAAATTTCCATTTTATATATTTTTTATATTTGATAGTGGGTTTCTTTATTATTTATTTTTTTGTATAGTTTTTTTTTTTTTTTTCAACGTTTTGAAATTATTACCATCCATTTCTATTTTTTAGTATCTATTTCATCTTTTATTCATTTTTTTCTTTTCAAAGGACTTTATGTGTTTTTTACGTTTTTATTTCTACATTTTCATCTTGTTTTATTTTCTGTTTTTTTTTATTTTAAAATTTTTATTTCGTATTTCTTTCATTCTAACTAATTTTTTTTTTTATTTAAAAAAACTTTTTTTTTAAATTTGGAACATTAAATAAAAAAAATTTCTTCTAGTTTTTTTTTATTATTGATGAATTCATTCTTAAAATAATATTTGATTTTTTAGAAATTAGAAGCAATTGACAAATATGCTGAATTTTGTATTTAAAACCGCCTTAGTTTG
Organism: Acanthosepion pharaonis; assembly: GCA_903632075.3. NCBI lineage: Eukaryota > Metazoa > Mollusca > Cephalopoda > Sepiida > Sepiidae > Acanthosepion > Acanthosepion pharaonis. The sequence goes on from CAHIKZ030004946.1 coordinate 5,560, forward strand.
ATTTATCAGTTGCCAAATTAAGTTAAACGAGAAAATTTATTAAATTAGTCATAATCATAATTTTCTAATTTTTTTTATTTATTTTATTTTTCTTTCGATATTTATAATTACAAAGAGAATTTTGAATATTCTAGTTCACATTTGGGAAAGCATTCCGAGAACTGTGATCACAAAAATTTCTATTTATTTTTTTTAAAATTTTCAAGTCTATCTCAGGGGTTCGACATTTTTTGATGGTCTTTATTTCGATAAATGTTTGGGTTATAAAATAAACGATGGAACACCTGGATAAATTAATTTTACAATTCAATTTATTTCCTGGACGTTCTTTCTTTAAACCTACCTGAGCAGATTTTGCATCGTTTAATTTACAAAGAAATTTTCTTTTTTAATTTTTTTCTTACTTTCTTTCTTTTCTATAGGTTTATATTTCTTTCAATTCTAATTCCCTTTTTAATTCAATTTGTCTTTGGAGATATTGAATTTCTTTCTTTCTTTCTTAGAAAAGAGCATTTTAAACACTCCCCTTTTCTTTTTATTTCCCATTTCTTTGTTTGAAAATTTTGAATTTTCATTGTAAGTTGCCCCTTTTTTTTCCTTTATATTTTCATTACATTTGACTTTCTTTGTTTTTCCAACAAATTTTTTCTTTCTTTATGTTCATCAAATGGGTTTGTTCTTATTTAAGATTTTTAAACTTTCTTTCTGTTTTTTAGATCGATTTATTTCTTCTTTTTTTTCTATTACCTGTATAAGTTTTTGAGGTTTTCATTTATTTATTATTAAATCCTTTGATTTTGTGTTATATACATTTTCATTCAATTTTCAAACATTTTCTAAAATTGAAATTACGTAACAAATCAAATAATGATTTTTATACCATTGCTATTTTACATAAAATTATTTTCCGATATGTGATCTGTACTTTAAAAATGTTTTGTATTTCTTGAACATTGGGCTACCTGAATCTTTCAAACTGCCAAAATGTCCATTCATTTCAGGGAAAAAGTACAAATGCCTTAATCAATTAAAAATGTTTATAATTTTTTTTGAGAAAAATACATATAAGAAAAATTTGTATGTTTGGTATTTTTGGGAGATCTTAAAGAATAAATTTAAACTTTGGATTTAACGACATTTTATTTTTATATTTAAAAATTAATTATATTATTATAATTATTATTATTTTCATTTTTTTTAATTTGTTTTATTTTTCATTTCCTTCCGATATAGAAAAAAAATATTCAGGATTTCACGAATATAATAAGACTAAATGGATTTATATATTTTACATTGTTGAAGTTCTACATTTATATAGATCTGTAGCTGTGTAAATTTAACGTTATATTTTAAATGAATTTATTTACCACATTTTTATATTCAATACATATTAAAAGAATTTTTTTTTTTTAAACATTTTGAATTTTCAATTTAAATAAATAAAATTTTCTTTCTTTTTATTTAATGTATTTCTGCAAAATTTTTTATATGGAATAAATATTTAATTGGATAATAAAAATAAGAGTCAATAAAAAAATAATCCAAAATTCATTAACTGTTAAATTATCAATAATTCAAAGATTTAAAAATAGATTTATGAACATAAAATGTTTTTTTTTTTGAACATTTATTTTTTGGAATTAAAATGACTTAATTCACAACTAGACGAATTATACAAACACAAATTTAAACGCACGCAAACGCACACACACACATACACACACATAATTAGATTGGCATATAATATATATATATATATATATATATATATATATATTTGACCAAAGTCTCAAGCATAATATGAATTATAATGGTGTATATATAATTATAAAACAAAAGAAATTTTGGAAAGGAATTTCTATGTCTTGATTCAATTGTTTTTTTAATTTCCAAGCTATAGATATATCTGTCCTACTATTTATATATATGATATATATATATATATATCAAATTCCCAAAAAAGTAAAATCTAATAATATCGAGAAAGTAGAATCAAAAACTCAGGGAATGAATGCTCGGACTATTTGGACCATATATATATATATATATATATAAGGCATTAAAAACTAGAAATGTTGTATTGTAGGCCATGATAAGTTTAAAATAAAACACACACAGTCGACCGGTTTCGTCCCCTCTCGTCAGAACTGTTAACGGGGAATTTAGATTATGAGGAAAAGAAAAAAAAAGTCTGTCATGGGTGACATGAATGAATGGACAGGGAAAAAAAAATAAAATAAATAAAATAATAAAATAAAATTATACCAACCAAGCTGCTAGAAGCGCAGAACAGCAAGTCCAAGCAAACAATCTCTTTGTTTGCAAAGAGAAGGCTGCCTGGACCTGATGTAAAGCGACTCCAACACCTTAAGATGGAAAAGTGAGTGCGAACTGGCCAAGACGGAAAACCAGTTCACACTGAAATCCATCGCACAAGTTGGATTCTTTATAAAATGATCCGCAATCGAAGACCCATACGTGTTACGAATGGTATCGCCCAAAGAAAATTTTTTGTTTAGTATTATCGCAGGTACGTGTTGTTTAATTCTCACGTCCAACCGCTGTGTCGTTCTACCTATGTAGTCGCATCCACAACTACATTTGAAATAGTAAATAACAGAGTTAATATGGTGGGGGGTAGAACATCTTTACACATAGATGAAAGTATGGACTTAGTTTGAAAGACAACACGAACGTTCGCTGCAAAATAACACTCACGTGAACTACATGAAATACGCTTGGCGAAGGATTCACTAATCCTACCCAACCACGGTAAACGAAGATAGACCGGACATTTACCTACTGAAGCAGGTTTGATTTTGTTGAACCTGGCGGTCTCATCTCGAATAACCGATTGAACAATGTTCAACGGATAACCATTGTTCACAAAGATCTCAGTTAAACAACTGATTTCATGTTTCAAGGTGTCATCCGAACAGATCATTAACGCCCTATGTGTCAGGGTCCTAATCAAATTAATCTTTTGTTGTTTAGGACAAAAGAAGTCCCAACGGTTATATAGTCCTGTAAAAGTAGACTTCCTGTACACAGACGTAATAAACAAGGAAAGAGTTCTTTGAACAAGAACATCTAAAAAGGGCAATGAACCATTGACCTCCTTATCTACTGTAAATTTAAGGGCAGGATGAAAACCATTGAAAAATTGATCCACTTCCGATTCATGGCTGAACACACAGAAAGTGTCATCAACATACCGAAAGTAAACCTTGGGTCGGGCAGAACTTAACAAAAGGCTTTCTTCATAAAAACCCACAAAAATATTTGCCAACAGAGGACGCAAAGGGGAACCCATCGCTACACCATCAATCTGACGATACATGATATTGTCGAAACTAAAATCGACAAACATAGTGGCAAATTTCATGAGTTCAACGAACACTTCTTCAGGTATATTCTGAGGAGTCAAATCGCTACGATATAACATATCGCTGCAAATATCAATAGTCTCCGATAAAGGAACACAAGTGAAGAGGCTACAGATGTCAAAGGAACACATAAATCCATTAGTGGCATCACAATTCCGAATGAATTTGGAAAAAGAAAATGAATCTTTAATACAAAAGGAACTGTAATGTTGCAACACTGGTTGCAACATTATAGCAAGCCACTTTGCGACTTTATGCTGTGAAGACCCAATCATCGATAATATGGGTCTCAACGGGACACCCTCCTTATGAATCTTAGGTAATCCATATAGACGGGGACGAATAGAACCAGACGGTCTCAATTCCTCCGCCATTTTAGAAGAAAGAACACCACTTTTTACCCATTTGACAAGACGTTTCTGAAATCGAATTTCAGAAGTCAATGTAGAATCATGAGTGTCAATGGAACCAAGACGTTGAAACTTGGAAGGGTCATTCAATATACTTAACATTTTGTTAATGTAGTCATGGCGGTCCATGAGGACAACACCAGATCCCTTATCCGGTTTAGTAATAACCAAAGAATGGTTATTCTTAAGGGATCTAATAACCTTATGGTGTTCACTTCTCCATTTCGATTCAGAGAAAGAAATAGGAGAACTAGCATAAGAATGAGCCAAATCATTCAATTTAGCTCGAAAGTCACTGGATTTATTATCAGACACCGGTTGAAGTTTCGAGAGTTGAGCATACAATACTTCAAATTCAGAAAAAATATTCTCCCTACTAATAGAAGTGAAAGGAATGCTAAAATCTAGGCCGTGGGCCAAGATAGCAAGCTCAATCTCTGAAGGAGAATAAGAAGACAAATTAACTACATTTTTTGTAGCATTTGGTTCAACCATACAGCCAAATCTCTTGGAGATAAGTTGTTTTAACTTATTCTGAAAACTGCTAGCCATCTTAGAACGACAACGTGCAGATATCAAACCAACGTAACGGGCAAAGCGGATTCTATCAAAATAGGATAAATAATTACCTGCCTCACGCCATAACAGATGATATCTTCTTTGTAGGCCCAAATCCTGGTTAGAAAATTGTAAGAGAAAATCCTTAATAAAGGCTCTCTCTATACTCCAACCAGACACCAACTTAGCCCTCCTAATCCGAAAGGAAATAAAAGACGGGCAAACCTGGTGCTGAAGACAAGAATGTAAAAAATTAGTCTTAACCTTCAATGTTTCAATTTTAGACCTAATCTGTAACAATTTATTCAATTTTCTAATTGACTCAGGGGAGTACCTTTTCTTTTATTTAAATAGGTTAAAAATGGTTTCTATTAAGACATTAAAGGTTTATATGTGTTGTTTTATTTTCCATTACACATGGGTATTCAATACTTTTACATTTGGTTTAAAATCCAGTGACAGGACGCTTTTTGTGAGTTCAATACCCGGTTCTTTATATATATTTTTTTTTATTTATGTCCATTCATTATACCCATGACATATTTTTTTTTTTCCTCATAATCTAAATTCCCCGTTAACAGTTCTGACGAGAGGGGACGATTTATTTCGAAAGGTGTGTGTTTTATTTTAAACATGTACCTCGGTTAAATAGTTTAGACATATTTATGTCTATTTATTTTTAAAAAATTAAATATTTCAATTATATGGATTATAAAAATATTTATGGGAAATTGACCAAAAAATTTACAAAATGTTCACTAAACCAGCGGAACTTGTTTTGTTAGTTTTTAAAAAAAAACAAATATAATGGTACGTTTCTTTTAACTATGAGCTTTCTGTTTTTTGTAAGTCCGCCATCATTGAGAATTTAAGATATGAAGTCCGCCATCTATATTATTTCTGGATTGAATAAAAAAGTGATGATAGGACCAGAAGCTTACCTTGAAATTTCAACTCTTGAAAGTAAATTTTCATTCCTCTATGTTTGATTAAATGTCAACGACTATTGTTCGTTGATTGGATTCTTATTTACTTTTCATAGTTTCAAATATTTAAAACATGCCCATTTGTAAGATGTTAATAAAAGAAGAATCTCATGACTAAATAATATTTTCCAAAATCCTTGATGTCCAAAAGTAATCATCACATCATTTTTTTCTCAACTTGGACGGAAATTAAAGATCAGAGGTTTTAAAATTGAAGCTCTTCCATGAATACCTTCTTGATGTAAAAATGTGAAAACTGTATTCATTAGATGATTAACACATAGTTCTGACGTCACTTTTGTAAATTTGTTTGATTATTTTTTTGTCACAATTTCATTTTAAAGAAAATCAGTCTCTTTCGGTCAGCTTTGGTTTCATCCATATTATTTTTGCTGATGATTTATTTTGAGTTGTTAAACTGATAACTTGTTATAACTGTAGACAGTTAAAAGCTTGTGACACATTCAATAATTCAGACTAATGGAAGCACCAATTATTTATTCTTTTGAAAATCTGAAAAAAGGCCAGCCATTTAGAATGTAACTGTTTTGGCTGAAGATAAATAATGTCTTAAAGAAAAAGCAAGGTAAAATTAAAGTGATGTATTTACATCTTTGCTGTTTTGATGCTTACAAAAACTTGAATCTGTTTGGAATTATAAAATTAAATTTTAGGCAAGATGTTCATGTTATTTTGTCTAACACCTGTCGAAGAGAAAGAACATATATATATTAAAACCATATTTTAAGAATGCAAGTCAATCTTTTCACAATTAAATTAACTAATGTTCAACAATTCAAAGTTTCCAAGTAAACTCATATATTTACATAAGTATAAAAATGATGGGACATGGTTTTATAAAGATCTTATATCTATTTTCCTAAAAAAAATGATCTGTGATAAATGAAATTTGTGATGGAATATTGAAACATTTAAAAATACTGATATAAATTTATTTTGGGGAATGTTAAAAGATAAAATCATAAAATTTATCCAAAAAAAAAAAAAAAAAAAAAAAAAGGAAAAAAAAAACCTTGTTTTGTACAAATTATGTGAAAATCAAAAACAAATTTTTCAGACATTTTTTAAATTCAAGACTCAAATAAAAATGTCAAAAAGATTTTTTTCAGTTGATTACTTTTTCAGTCTGTATTTTTTTTATACATTTGCTCATTAAAAAAAACAAATTGGTTCTTTCTTTATAACATCTTCCCATAATGCAACAAAAAAAATCAGAATATTTTCTTTGGGAAATTATTTTTATATCAGAAGGTTTATACATTGCAGACATTGTTTGAATCTATGGTTTCGTAAGCTCACTAGCAATTATTAACAACATGGCAAATTTTATAAAAGAAGATTATTTACTGAATTGTTGTTCTTATCTTAAAAAATTATCAACAGCTATTTTAAATATATTTATTTGCTATATATATTTGAATATGAATCTGAAATGTTTGCTACATATAAAAAACATTATTATAACAGTTGCAAATTTAAAAACTCTTAGCAATTTTCTTATATTCCCTCCGGTCTTTGAACAGTTAATCAGCTACAAATTAAAAAGGAAATATTACTGTTTGCATTGAATATAAAACAGTATTTAATATCTTATTCTGAAAACTTCATGTTCTAGATAAATGACCAACCATAATAATGAATCAATATAAAAATATATATATTTCATCTTTAGAGATCATAGCATAAATATTTTGTATTTCTAGTAAGAAAATGGGTTAATTTTAATACCAGTGTATAAATATGAAGCATTTATTTATATATATGTGCTCAAAATCTCTTTTCTTCATATTTTTTCTATATTTTTTGATGCTGTTAACTATGTTATTACATACCAACAATCCTTAAATCTTCTAGCATCATACATATGCACACACACACACATACATGTGTAGATGTTTTTATATACAAGGATGAAGTAAAAGGCTGTAATCTGACATGGGTATTAGCTGAAATTTGAGTGAAAAATTTCAATGAACAATATTTCAGTTGAGGTGATGAATTGAGATGCATTCAGTTAAAAGCAGCAAAATGGAAGCTCAATAACAGCAAAGAAAATGCCTTTTAAAAACATTGTTACAGAAAAGGAGAGACAAAAGGACATGTTACAGTAAACTGTCATATTATCAAAGTAATTTGCATTCTTCAATGGATGTCAATGTTTTGAATATTGATATGATATTCATCAGCAAATGATCAAGTCAGGAAAACATTTATAAATGTTATATGTCAACAAATGCTCAGATTAATAAAATTACTATAAATGATATATATTAACAATTGTTTAATATATATATAATATAACCGTCACTTTAAGTCCAACATTATACACTGAACTAGATTTAAAAAATTTCTTTCAGCGATTTGCTTCATAGATCAAAAACTTCAAAAATTTTAAATACAACGTCAATCGCAGATAATTACTCCCCATCTTCTTCTTGAACTCAAATTCTTTTTATCCTTTCCTCAAGGTGTTGTTTGTATCTAAGATATCTCTCACGATTAGTAAAATCCTCTGCATACTATGGCATACATAAATATTAAAAATATATATATTGAAACTGTAATAAGTCCGGACATATTTTCAATAAATATATATATATAATAGCGTCATTATTTTGTTGAAACAATAGAACTAAAAGATTACTTGGATGGGACAAGGTCGGTTTTAACGTGGGAACCTGGGTGACTTCCAAGATTGGGTCTGCTGGTTATAGAGAGTGTCCAGAGGGGTCACTGCCGTGGATAGATAAAATAGTACAAGAATTCGTATTTATCCCTGTCGATAGCCTCCGGGTTAGAATTATATGATATATATATATTTAATATAAAATATAACGATGCGTCTAACCACACCGGATGACTATTCTAAATATTCGTTTGTGGATGACGATATATATATAAAGGAATATAGTCTTTAAAATGTTGGAAGATATATGTTGATAAAAAGGGTTTATTTTAACAATCCAATAAAAAATGTGATGGATCACTTATTTTATTCATAGTAATTGAAAACCTTAAAACATGCATTTAAGAAACAATGATGGAATTTTGATTTTTTAAAATTACGTCCTGTAGATGGCGTCCTAACGAATGCATTCTGAAATTTACTTTTTTGAGATTTTTCCTATGCCGCAATATCTCAGCTTTCTGATAATGGTATTCATTTGAATTCTCTGGCATATTCAATGACAAATATTGTCAATTTTTTATCGTGTGTTTTAATGAACAGTTGCAAGACGTCCTGATAAAATGGTCGGAACAATTTATTTTATAGCAAAAACTTTTTAAAAATATTTATCTATTCAATTGTTTTTCCGTTCCATCTGAAATATTTGAAATATAAAATGGAGAAAATAAAATTAATCAAAATAATATAAAATTCAGATTTTTCGTGTTGTTTGACTAGGATTCTTACTGAACATTTTGATTTGGCCATCATCTCTGGAATGTTGGAAGGGTCTCGGAATTTCTAGGGACTAAAAATTTATTTCAATCAGAGCGAAACACTTATGATCTGAACTCTCAGCTGATGACACCATCTCCATAAATGAAAACATATCATTTTGTTGTTGGTACAGCTTTTTTTTTTCCAGAAATAAATATGGGCTGAAATGAAGGTAATGAATATATTCATTTTCTTCCGTTCTCATGTTTTAACGACGAAAAACATTTAAAATTTACCATTCACTTGTGAACCTTTATCGAACGATGCGTTGAAATGTTACCTTCGGAGATTTTTCATTAATTTCTTCACTGAAACGAAAGGTTGATCAAATGACATCTATTGAAAAAGCTACAACGTTTTTTTTCCAACCCAACACCTGCCTTCCAAAAATCAGATTTAAGAAGATATGTCTTGGTAAGACGATAAAACAGTCTCCAGCAACAAGGCCTTTGATCGGGTGTTTGAGGATCGTAGAACAAGCGCCTTAAGCAACAACTGTTCCCAGGTCAGAGCATCAGATGGGTGGTGAACTGTTACGGTCCCAGCTTTAAATATAAAACACTGACAATGGGGTCAGTAAAACATAATAAAAAGTATAAAATAGATTTTATAGTAAAAATATCAGCATTTTAAAAATAAATAAATCCCCGGACCATTTGACTCTCAACTAAACCCTCATCATAACGATGTTCAATTCAAGTGTCGGTATGACATTTATTCCTGTATACCGTAAATTTTTGATTATTAAACGTCAGTACTAAAATACAGCTGCTCGGTCTTTATACTTTCAATTAAGTGATCTGTACACATACTATACAAATTAATGTCCCAAATAATAAGTTACAGATAAAATTCTCAAGAGACGCAAATTCGAATTCTTATTTAAATACCCCAAAATTTTTCTAATAAAAAATTTTTAATTTATTTTTTATTAATTTATTAAAATTGTGTTTTTCATAATAATTTCTCTTGAAAATTTTTGGGGGTTTTGTCTTTTAATTTCTTTAGCATTTTTAAT
>CAHIKZ030004947.1:2500-11364 GCA_903632075.3 Acanthosepion pharaonis
AGGAAAAAAAATAGAAAAATAAGAAAACCAAACTGATTTTTTTAAAATACAGAAAATGTAACGAAAACTAGAAAGAAAGAAATAAAATATAATAGATAAGCTTGTAAAAGAGAATATAATAAAAGGGAAAGAAAGAAGGAACGAATGAAAGAAAGGAACGAAGAAAGAAAAAAAGAAAGAATGAAGAAAGAAAACGATAAAGAAAAAAGAAAGGAAAAAGAAAGAAAAGCACTGAAGAATATGTAATTTGTCTACATAAAAAATAAAAATGTCAGTAAAATATAGAAAAAGAAAATAAAAATGTAAAAATAAAAAGGAAAATAAAAGTTAAGAAAGAAAGAAAAAAGAAAGAAAGAGAAAAAAGTTCAATTGAAAAAGAATATCTGAAAAATACAATAAAAAAATCGCTGAGAAAGAATTAAAGGTTGAAGGAAAAAAAAAAAGTTGGAAGACAGGTGAGGAAAAAGATAAGAAAGATGAAAGAAAAAAAAAAGAAAGAAAAAAAAGAAAGAAAAAATGAAAAGAAAGAAAGAAAGAAAAAAAGAAAGAATGAATGAAAGAAAGAAAAAAAGGCTAAAAAAAAAAATAAAGATGGAGAGAAAAAAAGATTGAAAGAAAGAAAGAGAAAATAGGAGCGAATTTTACCAAAAATATACGATATCTACAAATTGCTGAGAAATAAATAAATAAAGAAATAAAGAAAGAAAAAAAGAAAAGAAAGAAAGAAAGAAAGAAAGAAAAACGAAAAGAAAACGGAAAAAAAGAACTGAATGAATTTTCAAGAAATGAGAATATCTTTTTTCTCAAATGATTCAAGTAATAATTCTTTTAAAAAATCACGTGACATAATATTGTTAGGAAAATTTTTCAGTACAAACGAAAACAAGAAAAATGTCGGAAAAAAGTATATAACCCCGGAACGAATAAACAAATTTAATATTTATACACAGTTGTAATCTGGGGTAAAAACAAAAAAGAACAAAAACAAAAAAAGCTAAATAGTCTTCTCATCTCCAAGTCCTTAAAAGAATAAAATTAAAACAATAACTGTGTTGCACTTTTTTTCTCTACCAGCTCCGATCTTGCATCACGTCAACAAATAATGAAATTTGGATGAAATTAACGACATCACATGATGACAGCTTGTGGTCTTCTCGACTATATCAACAGCGAAACGTTTCTACGACCTTAGTTAATCAACATATCATTTTTTAAATGTTAACGGCACACACACACACTATAACACAAACATTTTTTTTGCATTGTTTTTTTCACCGTACATTTTGAAGTTGATTCTGTACCATTTTTTTTATTAATCAACTTTATAAAAAAGTAAAAAAAACAAGATACAAATACGATCGTATATATTCTAAGAATGTTAAAAAAAAAATATGCCATTTCAGAAAATGTTCTTTATTGTTCAAGGGTGTAATTCAGAAACGTTACTCCTTTTCGATTTATTCTTTATAAAATTAAATCAGAAAACCTCATCAGGTTTAAAAAGACGACAGGGGGAATTATATGAAGACTTATTTTGTCTTGTTACAACTGATGGTTAATCGTTTATTCTCAAAATCCTTTACTACTTTTTGTTGAAGCTAATACAGTTGTTTTGATATTTTTCATCACCCTGTTTAACTTTAGATAAATATTCATTTATTTATATAGCATTAAGACGAGGAAAATAAATTGTTTATAAATGAAAGTTTCACATTGATTCAATCTTCGATAGCTGTCTCAATTTTCTATCGATATTTTGTTGTGGCTTAAAAAAAGGATTTCTATTCTCAATTTTATTAGAGAAATAGTATATATATATATATATATATATATATATATATATATATATAATATATATATATATAAGAAAGCCTATTGAATTTTCAAAAATGAAAATTTCAAAATAAGTATTTTTGAAAATTTGGCAGGACAGAAAGAAAGATCCGGATAAAAAAAAGAAAGAAAAAAAGATCCAGAGAAAGAAAAGATTGAAAGAAAGAAAGAATATTTTTGTCGGATGTTCAATAAAGTACATAGACAACATTTGTTTGTCTTATTTACTATTTTTTTTTTTTGACAAGGTCATTATTTTTGGATTTGGAAGAAATACTGTTCCATAATTTTCCTTTCAGCTGGCTTTTGCCCTGAAAATAAAAAAATGAAACAAAAGGTAGAAAATTTAGGATTAAATTAGGTTTTTGCTCTTCTAAGTGTGTGGATTGCATTTTTATGTAGTTGTTTTTTACTTGTTTTTTTCTTGAACTAAAAGCATTAAAAACACTGAACGATTGTTTGGGCTTTGGTTTAATGTTTAGTTGTTTCTTTTTTTATTCCACTTTTTATTGATCCTCGATTTATCACACAGGTTGCTTGAAGTTGATATATCGAGGTTTTTTCCATATCTATAAAAAAATGCATAAACCCATTTTAATATCACTCCTCCGCATTTGGCCTTGTGTCAATGAGACTATAGAAGAAGCAATATTTACTTTATTCTAGGATCATAAATAAATGATGTATTTTCAAAATTTACCCATTTCTTTCTGATTGTATCAAACCAGGGAAGATTTTGCACTTAAAAATTAATTTTAAACCAACACAACAAACTGCATCTATCCAAAAAAAAAATAATTGACATTTATATTTAGAGATGTTTGACATTTAGAAACTGATCAAACAAAAGTTATTGCCTACATTATCCAAATCATTTGCATATATAAAGAATACATATAGTTCATATATAAAAAGTAAGCAATCTTTAAGTCTAGTGTAAACTGCTATCTTTCCCACATATTCCCATAAACTGCACTTCTTAACTTTTACTCTGACAACCTCTGCCACTAACCCCGCCTACATTGAGTGGTTCTTGGACCTTGTATAGAGTGAACATCAATAAAAAAATTACTTTTACAGAGACTAATAACTTGCTAAAGATTTAATTTTTTAAAGATTTTTTTCATAGCCTCAACTGTCTAAGAATTATCTCAAATCACTGTTATACAATTTCAAGACATGCATCCAACTGAAACATGTAGACAGTTTATAAATAAAAACATCAAAAATAGATATCTTAACCATTATGGCTAATATAAAATTAATTCTATGCATTTCTGGAATATTGCGGGCATTGTTAGCATAATGATTTTTTACAGGCTGCGATGTTAATTTCTTGCCTAAACCAAAGTCAGAAAACATACATTGATCTTTGTGTTGCATTATTCACCATGGAAACCAGTGATAAATTCACTAATCTATTTTCATGCCAAGACTAATAGGTGATACATTGTTTTTGATGTGATTTTTAAGAAAAATGTGTTTCAAATATGACACAGTAATAATATGCAATCATTCAGAATTTCATGAGAGTCGACATAGTATTTGTCGATGAGTTTGCAGTCATCTAGGATAATAGATGTTTTGCAGCACTTTCACATAGAAAAAGCAAACTAACAATTTATAATACTGGCTTCATGCGATAAGTTATCTTGGGAAACAAACATTTGTACTTTGTGGTTATCCAATGCATTCTCGTTGATTTGAATATAAATTTGTGGTCTGTTTAGATGCTATATTTTATCCAGTATCTCAAGCCACATCTTTGTACATGAATTACCACTGCTTGTGGCTGTCTGGGATAAAATATAAAATATATGTTGGAATGTTTTGTAATGGCTTTACGTGATATATATTTTGTTAATATTTATTAAAACAAAAAAGAAAGTAGTCCAACAAAATGAAAAACAGCTCATAAGGCTTCCTGAAGTTCAAGAGTATTTGCCAAAATGTAAAATGCACATTAAAAAGAAAACAGTATCTAAATACCATACTGCACCAAATGTGCTAATATTATGGACAGGAGACCAATCACTGTAGGCTTAAGTTGTATAGCAAATGGGTTGAAATGTGTTCTAGTCAGTAATAGTCCAAAACAAGTGTAAAATTTTATTGACTAACAGAAACACCAATTAAACTTTATACAACTGAGAAAATAAGTATTCAATCCAAAAGAAATAACCCAGCTTACTACATTATTTACTTGCATGTATAATAAGTATTTATCTCAAAATTACATGACATTTAGGTTACTTCTTTACAATTCCTTTTCCCTTATTCACTCCTCTAACCCAAAGTGTTTCTTACCACCAGATGGGTAATGTCCTCTTGATGAATTGGCCATTTGAGGGAATCATTATTAATTATCACAGGTGGCATTACACATGTATTTGAATAAGCAATGTTTGCACTGATTAATATGGTGTTTTAGATTCATGTAATTACTATAATGAGTAAATATGAGCAGAGTTCATATTGGTATGCCAATCTTGCTGACAGTGTGCCCATAGAAGATAGGATTGATTGATTCATTGTTTTTTTTATGGCTTATCAACCCCTTGTCAGCTGTTTAAAGCCAAAACATATTTTGGATTGTCAGAATAATTTTTTTCAAGCAATTATTGTTATCAATATTTTTAAGAATAACAATGATCTTTTCATTTATGTGGCCTAATATTTAAGCCATAGATGGAAAGAGGGAAATGACTTCATACCTTTCCCAAAGGGTATTTGTGATTAAGTGACTGTAATAAATCTAACTGGAATTCAAACTCTATCTGATTTCTCATTCTCAGTCACTAGCCATTATACCACCTTCACATACTAGAAGAGAAACAAGTCCACAGGGTAAGAGAATCTGAATAGTGTGCATCTGGTGGGGTTGGAGTGAAATTTTTTCCTCATTCACTCCTCTAAGCCAAAGTGTTGCTCACCACCAGATGGGTTATGTCCCTTGATGAATTAATCATTTGTGAGTATCATCTGGGGTCATCATTAGGATAGGTTGTATGATTTTATGGCATGTTAAAGCTTGTTGGGTTATATAATGTTGAATTCTGGGGTATACAGTGTAGACTGAAATCACTAGCCACAATTAATGGTCAATCAGGCATGCCTTTCTAAATATAAAACTTTATTTCATTGGTTGATTGCATGACATGTCAAACCTTGTTGGGTTATTTAATGCTGAATTTTGTATGGGGCAAACAGTTTTGGATTGAATTTACAACCCAATAGTAATGGTCAACAGATTAGACTCAATTATTCCATTTTAATTAGTTAGTAGGGATGAAAAAACAACTTTATTTCTCCTGTAATTTCAACTGTGATTATAAAGTTAGAATAATGAATATTTTCAAATTTATATTGTGTTTATTCCTGAAGATAGTTTGGTTGACTGAAATGTAATTTTTGATGAGTGCAAGAGAAGGAGTATAAAAGCATAAAGAAATACATAACTGTATCCTTCCGTTATATGCCTTGTCCCTTCAGGACATGCATAATCATGGCTCTCTGTAATTACTTATCCTTTGGAACTCTTAGCAATTTTTGTCCCTTTACAGTCTCTGTTCTGCCCTCCATTTACACAAGTGTGTTAAGTAGTTTACTTACTGTTTACTGTCTGGCCTTTTTGTCTTCACTCTGTCTTGTGAGTGTCAAATTCTCCAATTCCTTTTTTTTCATTATGTATCCTAGAAATTTCAGCAGTCTCTTTATGATTCTAAATTCATTCCCATTTCAATTAAGACTCAATCTCATTGTCTTTGTTCACATGTTATTTCCATGGTATTCTCAGAATCCTTCTGTAGAAGCACATCAGTGAAAAAATTGTCCAATATTCACTACCATATAGTAGGATTGATACTACATACCAGTTCAACATGAAATTTTCCTGTTTCTTAATATTTTGCTTAGCTTTTGGAAGCCATCTTTTGCTATTCCAATGCACCTTTGGATTTCTGTGTCACATTTTCTATTGTCATTTTCCATCCCAGATAGTTAAATTTCTGTTCTCAGTGTTAAATTTACTGACACATATTGAATTTAAAGAGCCAAGTTTTCATTTATTTTTTGCTTTCAGATTTGATTAATTAGAGTCTTTTATGGCATGAAACCATAATTCTGAAGAAATTGGTGGGCACATTTACGAATAAAGATATTCGTAGAAAAAAAAAATGAAGGTTAAGATAAAAAATAAAATCCTGTATTGAAGTTTGTGATAAATTTAAGAATCAAAATTAATTACTGTGAATAAAAGAAAATGCAAAGAAAAAAGCTATATATATTTCTATTTTTAACCAGACAAGAATCTTTAAAGCCAATCAAAACAAAAGAAACTCTTTGGTCTAAGAAATCTATTTGAACAACTTGCCCACTTCCCATGCCCCAGCAGCTAACAACTTCTTGAGTGAATATTGTCTGGCCAGGAAATTCATTTATTATATCATAATTATCCTTCATCATTCAGTATTTGCTTATCAGGAAGAATTTCTCTGATGAGACTTAGGATTTCAAGAATTAGGAGACATATTAGCCAAAGAATTTCAATGGGCCAGTCCATTTTATGAGAAAATATTCTTTTTAATTATTTTCTTTAATCATGCGATATTCCTGAAACAGTATTAAAAAAATAGCCAAATTTCTAATTAATGAAAAAAAAAATCAAAGAAGAAAAAAACAGGAAAATAACATCTAATGTTTGTTTGACCCAAATCTTATATGTTTAAATGATTGAAAAAAAAATGAAATTTTGAATAATATAAATAAAAGTATTGACTGGATACACAGAAACAAAGATATCTTTCATACCATATATATATATATATATATATATATATATATATAGATAGATAGATAGATAGATAGATGGATGGAGAAATATAATACATGAACATCTAAACAACCAAATGAACATTTAGGATTTAAGATGAAAAACTGCCAGTGACCATGCAGTGCTGATTTCTCTGTCCACACTGTTTATAACTGAATGATCTATCCTTGATAATGATCACTCCTTCCTCATAATTATAGCAAATTTTAAACAATGCAGTTTTTATCAACACACATTCAGTATGAACAAGAAAGATTCTTCATGTCTCTTGCTGGGATTTTTTATGTATTAACCCATCATGACTGTCATTTTTACATCTCAAGTGATTTTTGAACCTGAAAGCATGCAACTGACAAGCACCATGCAGTGGTGATTCCTATGTACATACTGTCGTTTTTTTTTTATATATTATATATATATATATATATATATATATATATATATATATATGTGTGTGTAGGAGGCACGGCGGAGTTATGGATAGCGGCTTGGATCAAGAATCACAGAGCCGAGTTAATTCCAGTTTAATGCATTACATTCACTTTCGTGCTAATACCCTTGGGAAAGGTATGAATCCTCTTACTCTCCCTCCAGCTATGGGTAAAATAGCAGGACAGACTGGGTTCTATAGCCTTGGATGGCAACTGGTCTAGGAGAAGGACAACTCTGAATTCAAAACCTCGTCGTTTGGGAACCTTGTGGCATTCGATGCACCAGGTCTCTATTTTGAATATATTACTTGATCTTGTTTCTCAAAGTACTTTTTGGCTCTTTTTTCCCATTCTAATGAATTAATTATAAATCATGACATAATGATATGATAAACAATCCAAATTTGTAATATAACCCTACAACTCTCCAAATAAGACGCTAGAGAAAACAAAACATCTACCCTTATTGAAAACAACTTACTCCCCAAAGACGGTCATAGGGCTGTGAGCACTTTTCTAGAAATAAGATCAGAAAGTACATTTGTAATCTTGAATCAACAATACAAACATTTGTAACAAAAGAAGAAATATTTCATGGTTTTCAGTCAAATATGTATTTGCTGCCAAAGTACACTTTTTCAGTAAAATATACTTAACAACTTTTGGGGAAAATGTTCCTATTCATCTACCAAACTGCCTATCTACTAATGATCTATATATTTATCTATCAGTCTGTTTATATATACTATTTCAACTAACATAGCATTTAATCCCATATGTACAACTGAATTTATATACTGCACCCCCCTCCTATCTATCCAGCCATACTCATTTACATATCTTCATTTCACCACCTCCACACCCAACTCCCAACAACAATATATACAGAAGGAAAAGTATAATATAAAGAGAAAAGAAAACAATTATCAAAACTGAAGACCAATTTTCTAAACAAAGCAACAAAAAAATTCTTTCCAGCATGAAAACTCCTTCTGGCATTCTTCAGTTATTAGAATAGAAATCATGATGGAGAGAAAAAACCTTTTTTTCGCACAAAAATTCCTCCACACAGAAAGCTTCCTTCCCTTTAAATTATACAAATAGGTCTTTTCAATTATGTATTGATTTCAAATTATGTGCAGGAGTTATTTCAGAAAATTGGACAGGACAGGGTTGGTGGGAAGTTATCTGAAAGACAAAATTATTTCCTTCTATTTATTAATAAGGACTGAATGAGTAAGAAGACAACTCTTCCACAGATGCTTTTTACTCCTTGTATCTTTTTATTCTGTTTTGTTATTGTTTTGGTTTTTTTTTATAATTTCTGTTTTCTTTTTTTTTTTCCTCTATATTTACCTCCTCCTCAATCTTTTTTTCTTCTTTACTGAATCATCTCTTGTTATGCTTTTTTCTTATTTTCCATTTCTCTTCACTCTCCCATCATCCTCTTTTTTTATTATCAGCCATTTCCTATTAATACTTAGTACACTTCTTCCAACACTTCCACTCTCTCCCTCTCTCTCTTTATCTATTTCTTCTTTTTGCCTGGCATTTCAAGCTTCCATTTCTTCAGTAACTTTCATCTCTATTCTCACCTCTCTCTCTCTCTCTCTCTCTCTCTCTCTCTCTCTTCTTCCTTCATCTTCAACTCTTTCTTTCATTTCTCTACAAACTGATTCTACGTGTCTTTTTACTCTAATTATCACAACTCCATACTTCTCTTCCATCACTTCAAAATTCTTTGAAATTTGAAATTTCTCCACCTCATT
>CAHIKZ030004948.1:0-16285 GCA_903632075.3 Acanthosepion pharaonis
ATAAAGTAATAATATCTTTGAATCACTTAAATTGTAGAATTAGGCAGTACTTGAAATTTAATGTACTAGAATAAAAAAGTTGGTTACAAGTTTTCTGATTAAGGCACTGTCATGTATTTGCTGTTTGGTTTTGCATATTTTTAGTGCCAATATGCAAAAAAAATTTAAAAAAATAAGTTCAAAATTCTCTCATGATTTATACTTGTGGGGAAATTTTCAAAAGAATAAAAAAACACAAATGAAATTTTATCAGAGAATATTCTAAGCTATACTCAATAATTTATCAATAAAAACTAGGATAAGTTATCAAGATAATTTCAAAAAGCCACTGAACAGCTAAGCAGTGAAATCATGGAAATAAAGACAAATCTAGGATTATTATTATTGTTTACCAAAGATCAATAATGGACTAATTTCACTGAAAGATATTTGCAATTTTTAAAAACAAAATCATTATTCATTTTTAATAATTCTTAAAATATTTCTTGAACTTTGCAGCTTTAGATTCCTAAAAGCAATCTGGAATGATTTATTTCAAAATATTTGAATTCAAATTCACCAAAATCAAACAGATCTTTGATAAATGCTGTCTGAAGTTTTAGAATTATGTACTTTCATTATTCAGACTAATATCTTCAGTTTTGTTTCTTTTATCACAATATTTTCTCTAATATATCCATCCTAAAGTAGAGCTTGAAACTACTAGTCCTTATATTTCCCTTTCAGCAGCAGGAAGGCTACATTTTTGAAGGCAGAAATAAATATCATTTGATAATTTTCATTCCAGACTAGAAAAAAATCATCCCAAAATCAGCATGTCTACTAATGTATACTATATTTTTATATAAAAATTCTTAATGATTACATATAGTTCCCTTAGCACTGGCTACTATATAGAATTCAATTCCATACTTGGCATACTTAGAATTTGATAAATCCATATGTGATATTTCTTTATATGTTTTATTGTCTATTGCTTTAGCCTAACCTCTTAGGTAAGAGAAAAACACAGCCATGATAAAATTTATCTGGATTTAAAATAAAATAATAGACAGTGAACCACACTGGAAAGTACCTAATATAAAAGAAATTGTATATATAAGTTTGTAATCAACAGGATAAAAGGTGAGGATCACTGATAACAGAAAAAAAAATACTCCAAAGGTGGAGTGAATTGTATATTTTGTTTATTACTTCTGTGATTTTGTCCATGCCAAAATCGTCTAAGGCTGAGAACATTTTTGTTATAATCACATCTAATCCTTCTGCTTTGTTCCTGTCCATCTTCCTCAGTGCTGATCTTCTCTCAGATTTTAATATTTCTAGCCCTTCCCTAAATAGGGAAGGACTGTTTTTAAAATTTTTCTTTCTGACATGAAAAGTACATGGCAATATCCAAAGACTACTGACAAAGATGGAAATAGTTAACAATACTGCAATGGAAATGACAAAGATGAAAATATAAATCTAATTTTTGTTTCTATGTTTTTATGATCCCTGAGATTATGAAATTGGTAATGAAAGACACTTTTAATGAAAAGAATAAATTTTAATTTTGATTCTCTGGTTAATCATCATGATCTGGTTTGGGATTGAACTTTCACAAGTTTTATTTGTAATACAAAAAATTATAGCAAACCAATGATATATATAAAAGAGGTATATACACCAGTACAGATGTGGTCTGTCTTGATAGTTAACTAGTTACATATAAGGTTTGCATGACTTCTTTGAAGATACATGCTGAATCTGAATTATTATCTCTACATATTGGATTGTCTGCCTTTTTCTTGATTAAAAAGGATCAGGCCAGGCATCAAAAAATCTTTTGTTTAAACTGCTGATCCAATTATTTTATTGATGGTTTAATCATTTAAGTTGGATATTTTGTTTTTAAAGTTTAAAAAAAATGAAGAATAGTGTAGGAAGTGTGTTATAAAACCTAAATTAATTACCCAAACATCACAATACAAAGTAAATCAATTATAAAAAAAAAAAATCAATATGACTTGAAACAGTTATTTAAATAATTAGAATTATTAAATAATATACACAGTTGTAAGATAATGGAAATAATATTTTTCTCCAAAATTTTATAAAAAACTAATAAAAATAATTGTAATAGGAAATTTACAAAAGTAATGTACTATTTTGTTATTTTCTACCACAATAATATCAAAGATACTTGTCTTTCTTTTTGACTATGATCATTAATATTACAATTTCAGAATGTATACTTCTTAACTTTATAGAAGAAATAGTTACATTGAACTCAAACTATAATTTTTTTTAGAAATCATGTGTCTCAAGTTCAATTTGTGGGGATTAATATTCAATTTTAATAGGCTATGCAGTATTAATTTTAAAATACTTTCTTAAAATTTGTGTATATATTTACAGTTTATCAAATATATAATTAATTATAATTACCATTGTTTGTAATTTTCATTAGGTTCATTTTTAAGAGGTCATGATATTCAATTCTTTTGTGATGATCTAGTTGAGTTTTTTCAAGCCTCTGATAATTTTTAATATATTATTGAAAGTTTAATATTTACATGCATTTATGACTTGCTTTTAAACTGTTCCAATGTTTAAATTGATAAAGTATCTATACTGTGTTTTGACTCTTATAACAGTTGATCATTGGAAAATGGAACAATGAACCAGGATATTTGAATGTTGTATTCATTAAGACAAAGCATAGCAGACAAGGAACTTTGATGTGTGCGCTTTGAGAAAGAACAGAAGTCACACTAAATTTTTCTTCAGTTATGTTTTAACAGCGACAATGTATTATATTTTCTGATTGATATAATTGCAGTAAATTTACTTCTATTTGTAATCATTTCCTCTCTTGTGACTGAAGTTTAAACACTCATTCACATGACTATTCTGTTTATTTTTTCAAATTAGGTCATTCAACCCCATATGACAATATGTTTAGTATCAATAATTTCTAAACAAGTCCAATACAACAAATTTCATTAATTCAATTAGAATTTGATTGATTGTCTTTTTATAGTTTATCAATCCTTTGTGGGATATTTAAAGCCAAAACATATTTTGGATTGTAAGAATAATCTTTTTTTTTTTACAAGTGAATATTGAAATAATGATTTTTCCAGTACAAGTCTTGCTATTAACCCATAGCTTGGGGGAGAATAGTTGGATTCATATATTTCCCAGAAGCATTTTCATATTAGTTAATGTAATGAATTCAACTGATTATATTAGAAGTGCACATTTTACAATAAATACAATTAAATATTAACAGCATCACTGTTTAAAAGAAAGTGAATAAAAAAACAATTGCTGTAATCATGTAGACTGCAACAAGGCAAGCTGAACACCTGGGACCATTACCCTTGTAAAGAAAGAATATATATATATATATATATATATATATATATATATATATATATAAAAAGGGACAAACTAGAATGGCTTATTTTTCTGAAATTGCATAGTAGTAGGGGTGGGCTATAGAGACCAAATTTTTCAAAAAACGTGAGGAAGTGTTTTATTCCACTCATTTCTGTCCAAATAGAAGGAAATGGGCCAACTTTTTGAAAATTGGGATGAAGATGGACTGAAAGTGCCCAGACCTGCCCGGGGCCCCCAAAATCTAGGATCATTATTATTGTTTACTAAAGATCAACAATGGACTAATTTTACTGAAAGATATTTGTGATATTTAAAAACAAACAAAATCATTATTCATTTTTAATAATTCTTAAAATATTTCTTGAACTTTACAGCTTTAGATTCCTAAAAGCAATCTGGAATGATTTATTTCAAAATATTTGAATTCAAATTCACCAAAATCAAACAGATCTTTGATAAATGCTGTCTGAAATTTTAGAATTATGTACTTTCATTATTCAGACTAATATCTTCAGTTTTGTTTCTTTTAACAATATATTATTCCAGGTCATGAAATCATGAAAACAACTAATGTGATATATCCAAGTCTCATTATCCTTTATTATGTTTTCCAGAAAGTCTGCATCAACTCCTCAATACCGTTCCAAAAACTAAAAAGAAACACTGGATGACCAAAACACTTTGGCTCAAGAAATCAAGTAATGTCTTGTAGATTAATTGAAATTCTATAGTTCATGATTATGAACTATATAGAGAATAAAAATAATGCTAACCAAAGAATGCTAAACAGGTGATTTCTTTTTTTCTTTTTTTTTTACATACTCAATGTCCTCCTCATATAACTTTTCAAACCTACTACCAACTAAAGGTCGACATATGAAAATGATTGCAATTTCTGTAATATCTTCAGAAATTATGCCAAATTTGCTCAAAGGAGAGAAGAACTGCTCACTATGTTCACATTACAGTTAATTTGGAATATTCTGAAACTCCAAAGTACAGTATATCTGTGGATATAATACTACCTCAAGTAATTCAAACATAAATTTTACCCTTGGGATAAAAAAAAAAAAAAAACTTTTTCATAGACCACTTTTGAAACATTACAGATGACTTTGTGTGACTTGAGGAATAATGAAAGGGTTATAAGTAATATTACTTTACTGATGGTTGGTGATTTTTAGACAAAGTCCCAGAGGTATAAAAGTTGATAATCCTAATGTTTGCAGAAATGTTTCCTGTTTTTGAAAATAAATTAAGCAACAAACATTGTGAGTAAATATATTCAGATTAAGTCAGTTATGTGCCATGTGATACATGCTTAGGCAATCGCGTATCTTTTGATACAGGACTGATGAAGCAAATTTTTTTCCTGCAGTAGGTTGCCATTTCTTTCTGCAGTAGATCAGTTGCCATCCAAGACTATAGAACCCAGTCTGATATTTACCCATAGCTGGATTGAGGAGAGAAGAAGAGGATTCATACCTTTCCCAAGGGTATTAGCACGTAAGTGAATGTAATGGATTCGACTGGAATTCGAACTCAGCTCTCTGATTCCTCAATCCGAGCCACTATCCATTACTCCACCATAATGGTGTTTATTTTACATCTAATTTTTTAAATAAAAAAAAAAATGGGAATATTCCTCCAAAACCAAATTTTTTAATACAATGTCCCTTCAAGATGTAGGCAGTCATGGCCTCCTACAGATTTCTTTTCATTATCTATCAATTGCCATGACTTTCTGTGAAAGATAGTGAAGTGGTTTCCCATTGCCTACTCCATGGTTTGGAATTAGGGGTTTTCCTTCTATTAGACTGGTTACCACCAAAGCCTAATGAGTCCAGACTACATTACTATTTAGTAAATTGATAAGCAAGGAGAAGAGATGGATTAATGCCTTTGCCATGGACATTTGTGTGAAAGTGAATGCAACAGACAGCAGGGATTTAAACTCAGCTTGTTGATTACACTTTCATTGCTGATAGCTGGTTGATGCATTGGTGGTAGGTGAAAGTAGATCCAGTTATACAAGTTTCTCTGTGGTATATTTTGCAACTCCCTAAAGGAGTTAATAAAGGTATTAAATTACCAAACACACTAGAAAAAGAAGTTGCTTTGTAAGTGAGGAACACTTGAATAAAAAAGAATGAAGTGGTCTGTAAGCAAAATGAGTTGTTTTCTGGTACAGATATCTTATAAATGAACTGACTCAGTAACTAACCATTTCCAACCAACAGCAGTCACACCTTATAACTTGGTTTTAAAAAAAACACACACCTATTATGTTATTAAGAAATTTACTAAAACTGTGCAAATGGCACCAGACTGTTATTGAAAAATCTTTTATTTTATGGGAACAAATAGGAAACTTCAAAAACCAGAAAGTTTTCAGTCTAAGAATGTTTCTTATATCTGATCTTCCATTTGACTGTAAATTCATTTAGCTTACAGTAAGGTTAAGTTTTACCATCTCAATAAAGCTTTTTTTAAATCATTAGTCAAAATGAATTATGTTTTTCTTGTGGTCAGCTCTTATGAAGGAGTAGTGAAAAAAATCACTATATACTCATCCACCCCCAATAAAGGAAAGATAATAATGTTTACCAATAGTGCATTAAAAATATCAAAAAGTCTCTTTTCAGTTATTCAGTGTTAAAGTATTTTATAGTAAAGGAAAACATATATTTTCCATTTACTACAATTAAGAAGGGGTAGGCACAGTGGAGTAATGGATAGCAGCTCGGATTGAGGAATTGGAGAGCTGACTTTAAATTCCAGTCAAATCCACTGCATTCACTTATATGCTAATACCCTTGGGAAAGGTATGAATCCTCTTCTTCTCCCCCCAGCTATGGGTAAATAGCAGAACAGACCAGATTCTATAGCTTTGGATGGCAACTGGTCTACTGCAGAAAGAAACAGCAATCTACTGTGGGAAAAATATCTGCTTCGTCAGTCATTTATCGAAAGATACATGATTACCTAAGTGTGTATTACGCATGGCACATAAATGACTGACAATTCAGAACCATTTATAAATATGTTCATATCACTTTAAACATTTTTTTAATGGTTACCCATATTTAGGTAGACACTCCATTTATTTTAAACAGTGTTTTATTTTGTCTACTGGCCTGAATATTTGAGGAATTTTATTAAAAAAAGAAAGAAGATATTTGCAATAATTATAATAATTTCTAATAATATTTTCTTTTTAATAAGATTTCATGAATATTTAGTTTGGCAGACAAAATAAAATGTTTAAAATAAATGGAGTGTCTAGTCAAATATGGCTATCCATCAAAAAAATAAACGTTTAAAGTGATAAAAATATGTCATATTAATAAATAAAAATTCATTATTTCTTTTAAATATGCTCATATATTTTTAATTGTCATTTACTTTCAACAAATTTTGTAAATATATTAACCACATACTCATAACATTTTAAGAGATAGTCTTATCTAATGGTCTCAGCATTACTTGCAAAGCATAAATGTCATTTTGGAATACACTCAAGTTGGAATTAAACTTTTAGTAGCAGGATTAATCTAACTAATGTGCTGTCTGAAATTCTTAAGTAAAGTGTCATTTTTTCATTATCAGACTTGATTATGAGAAGTTTAGTCCAGAAAGGAATTATTTGTTCTAGAATATAAGTATACATAAATATTCTTTTAAGAAAGCCATATTAAAGAAAAGTGTTATAAACATTTCGCTTTTTAAAATGTGTTTGTGTTGTTTATGTTCAGTAATGAAGACAGAAGTTACAATAGCATTAAAAAATTTTTAATCTCTACAATGCATTTTATCAGAATAAAATATTAAATGCATTTTTACTAAAGTAATTTTGGCAGCTAATAATTCAAACATAAATATAAAATTAATTTCAATTTTCAATTTTATCTGTATAATTTGCACAATTTAATTCTATTCTTACATGTAAAATTTGAGTTTTTTTTTTATTCAACATGACAATAAATGACTTGAATTTTGTTACAATAAAGAAGAAAATACTAATTTAATAATATTAGTATGAGCATTACAATTATTTTGGTATTATTTATGCAGTAAAAAATCAATTAATTCATTAGGGAAAAAGTAAAAAAATACCAATGGCCTACTGTCAATAATGGATACAAAATGATACTATAAATATGAGCACCATGTTAATTATCAATTTAATTTTTAAATGATACTTTTTTTATGCAAAGAAAGAAAACAGAACACAGCAAATAGTTAAGATGTGTAAGAAAAATTTAGTAATTTTATACACAGTATAATTTTTGTGTTGATATGAAAGTAAAAATGAAGGTATAACAATGAATATTTTACAGAAAATGTCTTCATATGTTTATTAGTTCAATAAAATATATGCCAGTCAGCTGTGTATAGAAAGTAGTAATATCATTTGTTTGAGAGAAAATACTTCAAATGATCAATTTTACGAAGGAGTCTCTTCTTGCTATATTTTTATTTATATTAACACAAAAACTATTTTTCTTTTGATCTTTTTATTGGTTAAACAAAATTTTAAAAATAATATTTGAACTTTGTTTTTAGTAAATCTTTAGCCTTTATTCCACAGTTAATTTTTGTGAAGTTTTCAAAGATTAAAATGTAAAGCCTACAGCTACCACACTTAACTATCAAAATGTATTTTAAAAATTATAGGAAAATGAATTCATAATGCAATTTTAATTTTCCAGAATAAAATCTAAAGATAAAGACAAAAATAATGACAATAATAATGTTTGGTTGGTGTGTTTAAAAAAAAGTTGAAAAAAATCACTCTGTAAAAATGTACATGAGTTTATCGGAATGCTTTTCAATATGTAACAAACAATCAATGGCTAGAGAGGAACACCATTAGCTTTATGACTTGAACTCTTCAACTAAATAGATTTAGCAAGTTATGTTTGGAAGCTAATGACAAGTTTTTGTTCATTCTATGTAGACAGCACTTGTGAATAGGAGGGCTTAAAATATGTCATCATACATCATTTAAAAGTTAAACAGTAGAATATACTTGGCAAGTACAAATAAGAATCAGAATTGGTATTGTAAATGACATTATGTATTGAAAAATACAAAAATAACTAAAAATGTAATTTCATTTCAAAGAATGAAACATAAATGTAATCTAGAAAATAATCTCAGATTATTTTCTTATGTAAATATGTGTTAAATATGATTATTTTCTGCAGAAAAATTATGCTTTCTGAAAGAATTTATTTCAGATTATACATTCTATTCAAAGTAAAATCTTATACATAATAAATATAGCATATATATATATATATATATATATATATATATATATATATATATATATACACTCATTTACTTTGGTCAATTAATATGAAGGTTTATAAAGCTGTAAGATAAACAGAATTATATAGCACACTTTAAGCAACAGTTTAATTGAAATAAGTGAAAAATTATATTTTTGTTTCATCACTTTTTCTCAAAATATAATCATTATCTTACCTCCCTTATGAATAAAATTAAACAATTATTATACTCTTTGTTATAAAAAGTAATTTAAATGGATATTTTACAAAGTCAAACATAGTAACCAAATTTAAGGAATGATTCAACTCTAGAGAAAGAGAAACTTTACAGAAATAACTAAAAATATATGTCAGATTTATTTATATAGTGGGAGAGGTAATCAAATTATAACTATTGTCATGCCTGCTCATGAGAAATTGATGAATACAGTAAAAATAGGCAAACATTTTGTGGGCAAGTATAGTTTATTCATGTATCCAAATTGTTGCTCAACAATTAAAACATAGAAGAAATAGATCTGTATAATATCAGATAAAATTAGAATGACTAAAATGTCCTCAAAAGAAAGAATAATACTCAGAAAATCAGATAGTATAAAAAAAAGAATTGATATCTATTGATCACATAGACATTGTACTGTAATATGTAATTAGTTAAGTGTTCCAGGAGAAAATGGCTTTCATCTTTATAAGTTAACCTTGGATATTAGTTTTATTATGTTCTGTCAATTCTAAACATAGTCAGTGGTACAAACAACAAAATACATAAGTAAAAATAGGTAAAGTCATTTATTTCTTGCGCATAATAAATTTTATACATGCATTTATAAAATTGTTATGGCAACTTTAAGAAACTTTAGTATTAGGAATTTAGCAAATCATGTTCAGATTATTTTATATAATAGTATCACAAGTGTTAAAATTAAATTCACTCTACATTATCTGATAAAAAAATCATTACAATATTATTTAATAACTTATAATGAGAATTGTATAAGTATACATTATTTTCTTACATTGCAATATATATGTGTGATGAAGCAGATAAAAATAGTATATATTTTATATTGTCAAATGAGGAGCAAATGAGATTTTGCTTATCAATGAGATAAAATTTTTAAAATCTCAGTCTCATAAATTTAGATCGAATGAAGCGGAAAGATTGTGCTTAATTTTTAGAAGAGTTTTAATCATTTAAAACCAAAAAGCATTACTTCACATAAAAGCTTGAGTAACTGATTAACTTTAAAGAAATCAGTTTTCTTTTATATTGAATAATTAAGTAGTTGTTATTGTTATCATTGGTGGAACTGGAGCTGAGTATTGGGGTGCTCAACAAGATTTTCTTCTATGTGAAATGAGTCCCATGTTGAATCTGAAGCGACATCTGCATCCACTGCATGATAGGATAAGAGGGTTCAAGGGATATAGAGCTCTAGCTTTTCTTTGGACTCTCTTCATCTCTTCTATT
The DNA here is from genome assembly GCA_903632075.3 of Acanthosepion pharaonis. Lineage (NCBI taxonomy): Eukaryota > Metazoa > Mollusca > Cephalopoda > Sepiida > Sepiidae > Acanthosepion > Acanthosepion pharaonis. The sequence goes on from CAHIKZ030004948.1 coordinate 10,156, forward strand.
TGTTTTCTGGTGTTTTTGAAGGATGTTGTTTTTTGTGAATTGCTCTTCTCCAATTGGTTCTTTCTGCAGCTTCTGCCTCCTGATTGCTCAGATTAATTTCTGCCTTCAGCAAGGTGCTTTGGAGCTGATCCTTGAATTGATGATGTGGGGCTCCATGTGGCCTCTTGCTAGATCTGTGCTTCAAGAAGAGGATTTGTTTGAGTAGGCAGATGTCTGGCATTCAGGCAAGGTGTCTTGTCTATCTTAGTGCAGAGGAGAACTTTGTTGTTTGTGATCCAGCCTGGCCCCTTGTTCTGCAGGATATGACAAAGTTTCATTTGATGGAATCTTTGTCTTTTCTGTAGAGTACCCAGGTATCACAGACATACAAAAGAGTTGAGATTACAACAGCTCAATAGACCATGAGCTTGGTTGATTGCCGAAGACTCTTTTATGCTGTGTGAGTGATCTTGATTCAGTTACCAACATCATTTTTTAATTAATTAGGCATTACATTAAGGGACCTCATTGTTTTGTTGGTCCTTATACTTTCATATGATTCTATAATGGTAAATCTAGGAACTTGGTACAGAGTAGTTAGTAGCAAATTTGACCTACTAAATGATTTGCTTGTGTAGTGAGTTCAATCTTCAGAGGGTACCCCAAGCTTAGACTGGTACAGGGCCATATCTATCATAACCATTTGCTGTTATGTAAAAGAGTCTGGCACTACTAGAAAAAAAGCTGCCATAACAACTTTAGCAATGAAATAAGAAAAGTTAATAAGTATAACAATCAAGCATCACTGAGCTGTTTAATGATGGCATTATTTTGATAGAAGATTAAAAACAAATTATATATTGAATCTGTATGATTTGTTGTTTTGAAGATCATACATAACTATTATTGTAACTATAACTGTCATGAAAGTCACAAGGATTTTGCCTTCACCTTCAGATTGAGGCCCAATAAAGTACACATTCATTGTTGAAAACAAAAGTAAATCCTTTTGTTGTGCTATAGCCAACTAATAAGATCATGAACTATGTATACTATAATTTTATAAATTCACATTTCAGTAATATTGTGCAATATAACTAGTATTCATTAGTATGAAGGGGGAAAAACTAAAAAGATTTCAGTTCAATCAAGAAAAAAAAACAATGAACTTAAAAGTTGGTTATGTCTTATTACTTAATTCATTGGAATGCTGTACTAGAAGTAGTGTTTTCTAATTGGTCCCTTGAAAAAAAAATTGCAATCATTTTATCTAGATTTTATGGAAATGAACAAAGCCAAGAACTAAGCACTCTCTAGTATATATACTTTTGTTAATATTACCTTTTCTGATAGAGCTAAATCAAAGTACAAATAACTGATTATTGATAGGTCTGAGTTATGTTTCTGATGCCATCATTATATGCTGAAGAGAAAAAGCTTGACTCGACTATGAAAACTTAACTAAAATTTACAAAAATATTGACTCAAAAAAAGAAAAAAAAAAAAAGATGAAATACAATTTATGTTTCAAACTGGGTGGTGTTCACTATTTTCTTTTTTTTAATCACATAAGTTTTGACCTTATTTACCTGACAATCCACTAGAGTCAGACATGGTAAGTTAACTTTTTCAAAGATGTCTGATATTCATTCAAGGAAAGAAATATAGTTAATCTTTTCATAAGAATGATAACATTGACTTAATGTTCAAGTTCTGAGTGTTGACTAATTTGGGTTCATGTGTTCTTCATATTGAAAAACACTCATTATTGACCTTCAAGATGTTGATTCTTTTGAATGATGTTACAGCAAAAAAATGGTTGTATTGCTGGCAACAATATTGTGTAGTGATATGAGAGCACTCAAAATGATGCTATGTCTTCCATTTATTTTTGTTAAAGTTTTAAGTACACACAGAGTTCTCAGTTTTTCCATCAACTTTGGTGCTTTTCCTGATTTTGTAGTATTTTGCTATGCTTAAACTTTAAAATACATAAAAAAGTGGATAATATTCTTTTTTCTGTTGCACAAACTGGATTGATTGATTTTTTTTTTTTAGAGCTTATCAACATTTTGCAGGTTGGTTAAAACCAGAAAACATTTTTATATTGTAAGAATTTTTGGGAGGGAATAATGATTTTACTGATACAAGTTCTACTAATTAACCCATAGCCAAGAAGTGAAAAGGTGGCTTCATACCGTTTCAAAGGGTATTTCCACACAAGTGAATACAACAAACCTGACAGGAATTAGAACTTTGCTCTCTGATTTCCAATTCCATGCCATTAAATTCTCTGGTCTCAAAAAACACCGTGAATTGCATTTCAACCCTGACTACACTAAGATACCCACAGAAATAGAACAGATACTAATTTTCATCCAATCATTACATAGTCCATCCACAAACATAAACAATAATGAACCTACTGAGGAGAAAATTAAGAAAGCTATTAAAAACTAATGAAGCTTCAATTTTGAAAATAGCTTACTTTCTTCCTGAATTTAATAACAAGTTGCTCTATTTTATGAAAGAAGTTTGGAATCAGAAATGTTCCTCCAAAAAGTGGGGCCTATCATGCATTAATGCATTATGGAAACAGAAAGGTAGCTCTCAAAACCCTCAAACATACAGGAATATCTCATTTGGATCATTCATAGTGAAAGTATTAATGAACATATATTAACTAGGCTCTCATTGTTTTATGAAAGTCAACTCCTCACAAGCCAGTTTGGTTTTCATTCTAGTAAGGGATAAAATGATGGTATATATGTTATCAAACAACTCCAAGAAATTGCTTACCTCTCTAATAGAAAATTCTATACTTGCTTTGTCAACCTCATAGCAGTATATGACTACATCAATAGAGACTTCCTTTTCTTATCCATTCAAAACTGCCTTCCAAGCTCCAAATCCACTGAATGCATCCATCTAATAGAGGAACTGTATTGATCTAAATAATTTTACATGTCTGGTGAGGACCCCAATACAGAAACATTTCAGTATGGTTTGGTTTGTTTTGTTTTATGGCATATCAACCTCAATGGGTTATTTAATACTGACAAAACTTTTATTACTGGTAATATTATTTTTTTCTTTTTTTAAAAATGTAAAAAAAATGTAAAAAAAGGTAATGTTTTTTTCTTTCAAAAATCTATTTCTGGTAATATTTTTCTTCAAAAATCCATTGCAGGTAATATTTTTTTTTGCAAAAATCTATTGCAGGTAATATTTTTCCAAAAATGTACTGCTGGTAATAATTTTCCAAAAATGTATAGCTGATAATATTTTTCCCCAAAGAAATGTATTGCTGGTAATATTTTTTTCCAAAAATGTATTGTTGGTAATATTTTGTTTGTAATAATTTTCCTTTAAAAATGTATTGCTGGTAATAATTTTTCCTTCAAAATTGTATTTCTGATAATAATTTTTTCTTCAAAACTATATCACTGGTAATAACTCTTTCTTCAGAAATGTATTGCTGTTAATAGTTTTTCCTTTGTAAAAGCATTGCTGGTAAAAAAAAATTTCTTGAAAATGTATTTCTGGTAATAATTTTTTATTGAAAATGTATTTCTGATAATAATTTTTCCCTCAAAAATGTATTGTTGGTATTAATACCTATTTTAACACATCAACAGTGTTTTGACCCTTGTTTGCTGGGACCCAAACAGGTACTACTACCCTGTGCCAACTGATGATGATGGAGCTATGCTGATAACATAGGTATTCATAGTTGGGATAAGAATGATCTTAACAGAAAATCAGCATCTTCTATCAAGTGTTCCAAGAAATGGGACTTAAGATAAATCTTCCCAAAACAGTAACTATGATCTACACTTGGAATGATAGCAGTGATGTCTCCTACCCTGAATCCATCATAAAAATTCAGGATGTGGAATTAGTAAATACTAAAAACTGCAGATACATTGGTTTCTGAATCAGCTATAACAAATTAAGTATAGAAGAAGAAAAAATCGAACATAAAATAGGCTGCACCAGAGGTGGTTTTGCACAACACCACAAATTGCTATGAAAATAAAACACCAAGCTTAAAACTTGAGTTATGTTCTTAAATAGCCTTATCAAATAAAGACTTTTATATGGATGTTATGCATGACATTAAACTTGTTCATAAATATCTAAATTGTCATCTGTATACAACTGCTTCCTAAGATCAATAGTAAAAAAGGCTTTGAGTGAGTAAAGCCTGAAGGTCTTGGCAAAGATCATCTTTCTTTGAACATTGTGGACTGGAGCTACAGAATCACAAATAAAAAAAAAAACTACTAAATAACAGAAACAACATCACTTGAGGACTACCAACAGCAGCAACAACTAAAATGGAACTCAAAGAGAAAATAACGACTTAATCAAGATGTTAACATTCCACACCACTTCAAATAGGTTAGGAAGGAACTCCCACTCAGTACTGGAAAGTGCAATAACAGCTACTGGACTTGAAAAACTAGTTTTCCTAAAACATGTTTTAAGAGAAAGTTTTTACAAGTTTCACCTGAAAACAGTACTGATTGCTCAGTCAATGAATGCCAAATGTTTCTTTATAGGAAAATGGCTAATATCACCATTACCATCATGGAACTTTGAACAACTTTAATATCAGCTCAACTACCAATGTCTATTCTTTTAAGAGACACAATTTAAATTTTCCCTTTTGATGGATTCTGAATTACTTTCTATTATATACTTTTGAATATCATATTAAACACTGATTTCATTAGGTTCATCAAAAAGATCTGTACTTTTTTGAAAAAGTAAAATTTATTACTATTATTAGAAAACTGATTCATTAATATAATACATATATTTTACATTTTGCTTAAACCTTTCTATAGTACCAATCTTTAAGTACTAAATGGGATTTTTCAGTGCTGATTCACAATATCCATGGTAATTTATTTCTAAACCCTGTTAAAATATTTTACAATAAAATTTAAAAAAACAACTTAATATGCTGAACTGAATAATTGGTCACTTCTAAGAAGCAGAGACTTATAACCAAGGATATTATAAACTATTACATGACTTAAAATCTACATTTTCTATCTATTTAAAGAATTAACACAAATGCAAATAAATATAGCTATCTTTTAACACATTAACTGGATGATATGCTGGATATGAACTTTATATAAATACATATCTTACACAAACTAAAAATAAATAAATACAAAGGCATTTATGAATAGATACACTTCTATCTCATTATAAATACAAAATTGCATTTGCAACTAATTTAATCTTAAATTATTACAATATATTACATTATAAATTATTTTTGCAAGAATTTATTTCCAATTTGAAAGAAAATTAAAACTACTTGTATATCAAATATACTTAAGAAAAAAAAATTGTAGCAGTTTATAAACATACAAATATATTCATATGAACATATAAAGGTCTAGACATATCTTTTTTTTAGGTGCCATATCTCTTCAGGATGTGGTGATCATGGCCCTCCACAACTTCCTATCATTTGTAGTATGAAGCAATGTTTGTCTCCTTACTATCCCTCCCAGTTCCTGTTTTGTCATCTATTTACTAGATTATTTTCCATTTCCTGCAGTCCCTCTTACTTTCAATATATCCTGTGAGAATCAAATTCCTTAAGCCCTCTTTTCTCGTTATGTATCCCAAAAATTTCAACCATCACTTTCTGATTCCTTTTTGTTTCCTGGACATATATCAACCAATTTTAGTTTAATATCTTTAGTTTTTAGGTAATAAGAAGAAAATCAGAATACAAAGTGTGCATTCTAAAATAATGATATTGATAAATAACTAATAAGCTTACATCATAAAATGTCCTATTGTTTAGTAAGAGAATGAATATGTGATTTGTTTGTAAAGCATATTTATAAACATAGTAAATCTACTTATGATAGTGAAATTTGTTCTGTAGAAGCAGACATCTGAAATTATTGTGCCCTTCATGCTTTCCTCATTGATCATGATAAAAAGAAGAAAAATCATTTGCATACAATGACAGAGACTATTTAAATTAAGTTTCATAAATAGGGAATTTGAATCAATTTGTATAAGCAATAAGCACTACTATTTGCACCTGTACACATGAGATAAAAGTAATTTGGTTTGTATTTTCTTTAACCAAGAGTGGCTACCTGATTTGTCT
>CAHIKZ030004949.1:0-22500 GCA_903632075.3 Acanthosepion pharaonis
CCCTCAAACAGTTGTTAACTCGGGCATGAAATGGCTTGTAAAGTGTAACTCCTCAAAAATGAATCTGATCTCTTATAATCATCATAGAGACCGATTTTTACCTTCCATCTCTATGGCTGATGCTAACCTCCAGGGAAGCAACTCATTGTGCTTTCATGGTCTGACGTTTTCCACTCACAAGTGGAGTGATTATATTGAATCAGTTGCTAGGTCTTCTGCTAGGAAGGTTAGCTCATGGTGTTTTTCTTGCCAGAATTCATCTTAGATATTTATAAACCTAATACCTATCTGTGCATTGGATACTGATGCCATATCTGGTCTGGAGCTCCTATAATATATTTAGAGATTATTCAAAAAGAAGATCTGTAATATTATAGGTCCTGACCTGGTATCTCGACTTCAGTCTTTTTTCCCACCAACATGACGTGGCTTCTCCCTGTCGTTTCTATAGATATTTTCATGGTAATAGTTCTAATGTGTTTTCCTCTTTGCTTATCTTCGACCGTTTACTTCTAATAGTTTTTGTTCTGGCACTCGCAATTCTCTTCCGGTTTTGTCCTTCCTTGTCTGCTGAGATTTTCCAAAATTTAATGCAACATCAATAAGGACACATGGCACAGTGGATAAAGGCGTTAGTTAGATCCAGTGATAGGACCCAAAGAGTGTGAGTTCAATACCTGGTAAAGGTGATTGTGAACTTAGATAGGGGAATTAACAGGAGATAACTGATAAATGACATCGATTAAACATGGCACATGGAACTAGAACAGTCTACCCCAGCGAGCGAAATAAAGGGTTCAGTTCGACATTCCAACCAACTGAAGAAGGCCAGAGCGTACAACGGCAGAATCGTTGTGATAAATGTGGCACACAGATGAGGACAATAGTCCGAACAATGTAAATAATATATAATACTATATATATACATATATATATATATATATATATATATATATATATATATATATATATATATATATATATATATATATATAAGATTAGTACAAATAGAGAATTTTGATATAGATGATTGGATAAATAGATAGATATGGACAATCTGAAATAAAAATGAAGATAGCAAAAAAATGAATAAATTAAGATCTCTCTCTCCCACTCTCTCTCTCTTTATACCTTTATATATATATATATATTGATGCATGTTTCATTAAATAATATACAAAAGCTTTGTCTATTTAGTTTAAGTAAGTTCCTTTCATATTGTCTGATAAGCTTAATAACTTACTTAAAATAGACAAAACTTGTCTATATTATTTAATGAAACATGCATCAATGAAAAATTGATGCCTAAATATACATATATATATATATATATATATATATATATATATATATATATATATATATATATACCTCTTGGGAAAGTTATTAATCCTCTTATTTTACCAACAACTATAGGTAAATTTCAGGGCAAACAGCCTTAGATGGTAACTTGTCTATGAGAAGGACAACTCTGGACCCAAAATCTTTGGGGTGTCGTTTGGGGACCTTGTGGTACGTAGTGCACCAGGTCTCTGTATTTGGCCCTTCAAAAAGTGTCGTTAGTTGTGCACAAAGCCTTCCTCACTATAATCAAATGGGCTGGTGTTTGGGCTATCGGTTCCTACGAACTGAGCTGCTTGACCCTCATACGTCGAATACGACCATACACACACACACACACACACACACACACACACATATATATATATATATATAGAGAGAGAGAGGAGAGAGAAAATATATATATATATATATATATATATATATATATATATATATATATATAAATTAACTGATTTAAAAATATGGTAAATTGATAATATTTATGCTCTCTGAATTTACATTAAGCACTGTTTTGTAAAAATAAAAATATCAATAAGAACACCGGATTATATATCTTATTTTTTTTTTTTTTTACTGTAATATATATATATATATATATATATATATATATATATATATATATATATAGAAAGAAATATAGTCTTAAGTTGTGCTATATTTATGGAATAAAGTGCTCAATATCAGAGATAGAGCGTGTGTAAATATAAAAGTGAACATAGAAGTCAACACTTAGAGGCGACAGTCTGTTTCATGCTATATGCAATCGTCAGGCCACATATGCTGTTATTTTTCTCGGCTATTTATATATATACGGGTTAGTGGTGCATTGTGGGTATTCTATAATGGCGGTTATTTTACCGGAAGTCGTTTGTTTATTTATTTGGGTCAAATTATATTGCTCGTTTTTATTTCTTATTTTATTTATTTATTTATTAACGTAGTAAAATTTGTTTATATCACTTACTTAACAGTTTTGTTATATATCACTTATTTAACCGTTTTGTTATATTATCACTTATTTAACAGTTTTTTATATATATATATATATATATATATATATATATATATATATATATATATATGTGTGTGTGTGTGTGTGTGTGCACATATGAAGAAACAAAGAGATACATAGATAAAAACATAGACAGATATATATGAACTATTTCTCATATCAAGATAGTCACAAAGGCTTTTGACACTGTTTTACTACAAAATTAACTTTTGTTTAATCTATGCAAAGTCATTTGATAAAGGAATTCTCGGATTATTCCTGATCTCCATCATATTTTCGACAATAACTTTTTACTTTCTTCTCGCTTAATGACGCCATAACTTTGTTCCTCGATAAACCAATCCGTATCAACTTCTACCTCCATTATCTTTTATCGCAACTACCATGACTAATACTATCAGACCACCATCTCCACAAGGGTAAGTAAAGAGAGCCTCCCAGCCACATCTCCCCAACTTGCCAATGAAAAGCCGATCTTGACATACTCATATTTTCCAACGGTCTCTTTCAATAAAACTGGCGAATTAAAAAGTTGATGTAGTATGGTGTGGGTATTTGGCGGGAAAAACGCAGTATTAGGTTAAAGGAGATTTTTGGTTGGGTGCCGGTGGCAATGGTGAGGTGCTTTTTGCAGCTCTCTTTTTCAACCTGGCCAGCCGCGTCTTGGTAACGTTTTCCCGCCAAAACGAAACTTCCTAAGCAACGGTCCGACGAGGTGTCCAGCGCCGAATTCTACGCCATTTTGGAGTTGGAGTGGGTAGACGCTGGGTTTAGCGCGCGGGAAGACTGGAAGCAGTGTAAACGTTTCCGTAGGACGGGTCGAGCCCCGCAGTTATATAAATCTTACACCAATTTTCGATTCAGGAAAAAAAAAAAAAAAAGAAAAAAGGAAAAGCCACTGATAAAATGGCGAGGCGTATGGATGGAGGCCTGTTCGAGTACGGGGGAGTGGGGCGGCACGCAAATTACCGAGAGAGAAAAACAAAGGTCAGAGATTACCGAAGGTCACAGGTCACATATTAACAATCCGTATCTGTCGTGTTTTATTTTTTTTAATTTTTCAAGAGGAGAGGTGTGTCTTCTGTACGTCTGTGATTTCAAGTATCACATCTACCCCACACACACAACCCAATCGATTTTTACTCATTTTTCATTTATTCGCGGGAAATTTTCCGCTTCAGACGAGATATTTAATATTTTAATAACTATATATTATCCACATATATTGTTCTTTTTCTTAACTGCCTACACTTCTAAATTGTATGGAGCACCACCTACAGTCATCTGAAACACAGAGTCCTTCCTATCTTAATATATATTTCTACGCACATATCTATTGATACCCTGCCTATTCTTACCTATATATCTGTATTAAACGTAACGCTGCTAAAAAAGAAAATAAAAAGATTAACGTAGCACCGCCACTATCCGAAGGTAACTCTCCATGGATCTATAAATGATTTTTGCTCGAGTCGAAACTCTCTGTATTAGGAGCATAATTTTCATTAACTTTGAAATATATTTGCTAAAGCCTATATTTAAAATGTTGATTCCAATCCTTTCTTTGGAATGACCCCCATCCCTCCCACCAAAAAAAAAAAATACAACTTTATAGACAAATCATATTGATGCATGCTGGGATATGTTCCCAGTCAATAAGACAGACCTCTTCTCGATCTCATCCGCCATATTTTTGTTCCGTTTTGCCTTGAAGTCAGAATGTAGTAATAACTTGTCTGTGTCCCTTTTGTGTTAAACTTTCTTACTTAGTGAACTTTATTATTGTTCTTTGCCTCGTTTTGACTTGCACACACACACACACTTATGAATATACATTATCAGAATCCCGAATAAAGACAAACTTGAATTATTATACACTTATAAAGTGTATAATAAATTATGCTCATAATAATTACAAAGTGTATGATTGACATAAAGCAACATTTACAGTTTTTCACTTAGGCTTGAAATGCGTTAATTTCATGGAGCTTCGAAAGGAGGCGTTGTCTCTTCTTTTATTCAAGCCATTAGCGCATGACATCCAATTGTTCTTGATTATAAACGGATTATACTAAAAATAAGAAGACATAATGTTTGTAATTTATTTAATTCAATGTAATTATATCTATTTTTTATATATATATATATATATATATATATATATATATATATATATATATATATATATGTAAGCAAATATATGGATATAGATCGACAGTATGAAGAAAAAATATATACGGAAAAAACAAACAAAAATCCTTATATACAATTATGCTGTTTTAATGTTAATATGTCAACGTCGGACGTTTCGGTCTAATAAACCATCTTCAGGACATATTCATAAATTATAACATTATCAATATATATATATTTCATTATTTACATTATTCGGACTAATGTCCGCATCTTTGTCGCTATATTTATCACAACGTTTCGGCCGTTGTATGCTCCGGCCTTCTTCAGGTGGTTGGAATTTCGAACTGAAACCTTAATTTCGCTCACTGGGGTAGACTGTTCTAGTTCCACGTGCCATGTTTTTTTTTTATGGATGTCAGTTATCAGTTATCTCCTGTTAATTTCCCTCTGAAAGTTCTCCACTGCCTTAACCAGGGATCTCCCACATATGGAGAGAGAAGGGAGATCACCGCTCTCTGTGGGATCATGTTGAGATCATAGACAAGGAACACCATTGGAAAATTTGTAAACTTAAGGAATCAGCACATATGCTAGGCCACAAAAAACCCTGAGCCGACCAAGCGTAGAAATAAATACAATATAGGAACCAGTAATAAGGAGTGCCAGAGAAAAGCAATGATAACGACAAAGTTGCAATATGAGCTCTGGTAAAAATGGTTGCTGAAGACATTAGGTTTATAATATATATATATATATATATATGTATGTATATTGCATGTCTGTTTAAATAAATAACAAATATTATGTCTGCTTCTTTTTAGCATAATCTGTTCCTATTCAGGCATATTTTTTAGTGTATTAATATATATATATATATATATATATATATACATACATATATATATATATATATATATATATATATATATATATATATATATATATATATATATATATATATTAAATTATATAATAATAGTATAATTATTTTATGTAAATAAAAATATGTAATAATACACTGAAAAAAGTACGGGAATATAAACGGATTATGCTAAAAAAAATAAAGACCTAATGTTTGTAATTTATTTTAATTAATTTAATTATAATTAGTTCAATACATACATACATATATATATATATATATATATATATATATATATATATATATATATATATAATTATTTATTTAAAAATATGATTCCAAATCGCTACATAAGAGGTCTCATGTTTCAAAACTTTGGATTATTTACCTAACTAGTTCCTTCCTATTTTCTATATATTTTCACATACATATATATATATATATATATATATATATATATATATATATATATATATATGATATGTCTGATTAAATAAAAATGCAAAGCCAACAAAATGATAAAAATATTGACAATTAGGATGATGATATTAAATTAGCCTTTTGACTAAATTGAATCACGAAAAGAAAGATTTTATAATCGGAATTTTCGGACATGCCAGGATTTTTTTTTTTAATAAGAAAGGGAATAAACAATGTTCTTGTTGTTTGTTAGAAGGCTCCTGTCAAAATATACTCTCTGATTATAACCAAATACCTGGTAAATCCTTCAATGTGTTCATTTTATTTTAAAAATATATTACCACCCTGATTTGCGTCTTCTTGTTGGCTGTTGAACGAAGACGCTAAAACTAATGCGTGCTTTTAGCGTGTTCATTAAACATTCAAAAAGGAAGGCATAGATCGAAGTTGAAATATATTTTCAAAATAAAATGACACGTCTGGTATTTGAGTTTATTCAAAGAGAGTCCTCTAACGAACAACAACTTCTTTGTTAATTCCTCGTCTCGTTGAAAAAGGATACAGACGTGTCCGAAAATTCCAATTTTAACATATTTCTCTTCTTGCTTCAAATTAGTCAAAAAAACTAATATATAATAATTTATTAATCAAATCTTTTATTAACCGGGCTATTAAACCTAAATATTATGAGAAACACACTTGGACCAGCTTTCGTTTTAATCAATATATATATATATATATATATATATATATATATATATATATATATATAATATATTACATTTTATTGTTTAAAAAAAAAGAAACTAGTGATCGCTAATCTTTAAAATAAGGTCAGCTGAATCCGCTACGTTGGTTTCAACCTTACGGTGTCTTCAGGCTATTTTTATCAAATGATCGCTTAATGCTTCATTTTATTTTTTTTTAAATAATGAACGCTATATTATTATTTTTTAATAATAATAATAATAATAATGTTGATGTAGCGTTCATTAGTTCAAAAAAAAATAAAACGTAAAGAAATCATCTGATAAAAATAGCCTGAGGATACCGTAAGGATAAAAACAAGCTCATGGATTCAACTGACCTCCATTTTCAAATTATATATATATTATATATATATATATATATATATATATATATATATATATATATATATTATTAAGAAATGGACAAAGTCCGACAATTTATTTATTAAAGACATTTTTATCCACACTTGAACTTGAATAAATTATCGGACTGACTTTTGTCCATTTCTTAATATATGACGTCATTTGTTTACATTTGATACGCCATGAGCAGTTATGAATGTACGAAACTCATGGAAGATTAAAGTTTATAAGCAGTAAATTCGACCTTGCCAACCGAACGATCCTTTTTGGCCGAGAGGTTAGGAACGTCAGCGTAAATGACGGTTCCGTATAGGATGCAGGTTCGAATCCTGTCAAAGGACGAATATTTTCTATGAAAATTTCGCGGACATTCAGGCCGGTAAATGTTATTTAATACTGTTTATTATAAACAGAGCATTTACTTAAATACTTGTATCTATAAAAAGAACGTTAAACATGAAAATGTCTTTTATATATATATATAGTTATTCAAAGGGAGTCCTCTAACGAACAACTGCTTTGTTTATTCCTCGTCTCGTTGAAAAAGGATATAGGCGTGTCTGAAAAGTATATATATATATATATATACGTACGTGGCTGTGTATGCGTAGTATGTATGTGTTGGTTAATACTTAGAGATAATTTGACTTTACTTCAGCAACAAAATGGCCTTCTGTACTATGAGTAACAAACGAACACATTCAATTTTAAATCCAGAGAAAAAACGCCCGCGTTCAAGTGTGGATAATAAAATATTTATTCTTTAAAGAAAAGAAAAAAAAATAAAGAAAGCAAGGATTGTGAAGTTCGATTTATCGTTTCAGTAAAGGTCATTAAATTGTCTGAAGCGAGAACAAAAATAATCCTTTGTGGGATTTGAGTTGTCATTTGAATGTTTTATTCAGTTTTCTTCAAAGTCTTTAAATCTTTTCTGTGTTTTTTTTTTTTATTTTTGTTTTCTTTTTTTATTTTCATAGAACAAAAACTAAAAGCCAAAACGAGAAAAGTATAGAAAGGTCGTAAAAGAAAGACAAAGGTTACTTAAATAAAAAAAGTTCAAAGAAAATAAGCTGGATAAATGCGATGAAAGATATGTGGAAACGAAAGAAATGGCGTGAATAGAAGGAGAAATGAAAAATGAGAAAATAAACATTAAAATGATGATAAGAAGAAGAAGACGAAGGAAAGATGAATTTTGTACAATATCTGAAGTATTAAAAGAAATTAAGTGATGGGAGGAGGGGGAGGAGGAGGAGAAGAAGACGAACAACAACAAGGAAAGAGAAATTTGTACAATATCAAAACTATTAAAAGAAATTGAGTGATGGAAGGAGGAGGAGGAGGAGAAGGAGGAGGAAGAAGAAGAAGAAGAAGAAAAAAAAGAAGAAGAAGAAGGAAAGAGAATTTGTACAATATCAAAAGTATTAAAAGAAATTGAGAGATGGAAGAAGAAGAAGAAGAAGAAGAAGAAGACGATGAAGAAGAAGACGATGAAGAAGAAGAAGAAGACGAAGAAGAAGAAGACGATGATGAAGAAGAAGACGAAGAAGAAAAAGACGACGACGACGACGAAGAAGAAGAAGAAACAACAACAACAACAACATCAACAAAAACAAGAAAGAAAGAAAAATCTGTACACTATCAAAAGTATTAAAATAAATTAAAAGAGAAGAGAAGAAGAAGAAGAAGAAGAAGAAGAAGAAGAAGAAGGACAAGAAGGAGAAAGGAACAAGAGGGAACGAATGAGCAATAGAGTAATACACAGAAAGCAAAGAAGAAAAAATGAAGAGAACGAAGGAGTAAAAAGAAGTAGGAGACGGTGGAAGATGAAGGAACAAAGCATAAAAGAATGAGTTAGAAGACGCATAAAGAAAAATGAATAGGAGGTTTAAGAAGAAGAAGAAGAAGAAGATGAAGAAGAAGGAGAAGAAGACGAAGAAGCAGAAGAAGAAGACGAAGAAGAAGAAGACGAAGCAGAAGACGAAGAAGAAGAAGAAGACGAAGAAGCAGAAGACGAAGAAGAAAAAGAAGAAGAAGAAGAAGACGAAGAAGCAGAAGACGAAGAAGCAGACGAAGAAGAAGAAGTCGAAGCAGAAGACGAAGAAGAAGAAGAAGAAGACAAAGCAGAAGACGAAGAAGCAGAAGAAGACGAAGAAGAAGACGAAGAAGCAGAAGAAGAAAAAGAAGACGAAGAAGCAGAAGACGAAAAAGAAGAAGAAGACGAAGAAGCAGAAGACGAAGAAGAAGAAGTCGAAGCAGAAGACGAAGAAGAAGAAGAAGCAGAAGACGAAGAAGACGAAGACGAAGAAGAAGAAGACAAAGCAGAAGACGAAGAAGCAGAAGAAGAAAAAGAAGAAGAAGACGAAGAAGCAGAAGAAGAAAAAGAAGACGAAGAAGCAGAAGACGAAGAAGAAGAAGAAGACGAAGAAGCAGAAGACGAAGAAGAAGAGGTCGAAGCAGAAGACGAAGAAGAAGAAGAAGCAGAAGACGAAGAAGACGAAGAAGAAGACGAAGAAGAAGAAGAAGACAAAGCAGAAGACGAAGAAGCAGAAGAAGAAGACGAAGAAGAAGACGAAGAAGCAGAAGAAGAAAAAGAAGACGAAGAAGCAGAAGACGAAGAAGAAGAAGAAGACGAAGAAGCAGAAGACGAAGAAGAAGACGAAGAAGCAGAAGACGAAGAAGAAGAGGTCGAAGCAGAAGACGAAGAAGAAGAAGCAGAAGACGAAGAAGACGAAGAAGAAGACGAAGAAGAAGAAGAAGAAGAAGCAGAAGAAGAAGAAGAAGAAGAAGCAATACAACCAAAAAGAGAAGATCATAAGGAACGCTTAAAAGAAAATGAGAAAGAATAAGAATATAAAGAAATATGAATGAAAAGGAAAAGAGAAAAGAAAGAAGAAAAAGAAGACGAAAAGCAAGAATACAAAAAACAACACAAAAGACAAAGAATAAAAATATAAAGACAATGTAGAAGAATAAAATGAAAAATAAAACAAAAAACGAAAAGTGTATAAAAATTATAAAAATGATGAATGAAATATTTAGGAAGATGAAGAAATTCAAAGAAAAAGAAAACGGGAATAGAACAAATATTAGATAAAATGAAGAAAAATGGGAAAAGGAATATTTAATAAGGAAAGAAATCGATGAAAGATGACGCAAAAGCAAGAAGAGAAGAAAATTAGTCAATATGAATAAAATACGATAAACGAGGCAACAAATAGAAAATAGAAAAATAAGTGTTTGAATAAAAAGAAGCAGATGAGAAAAAGAGATTTAATAAAGAAGAGGGAGAGGAAAAAACTATGAGTAGAAAAGCAGACGACAAAGAAAAGAAATACGTCACATGTATGGAAGAAGAAACTGGCTAAAATAAGGACCCAATAAAAGCCTTGAAGAAGAAGAAGAACCAAATAAAAAGCTTTAAGAAGAAGAAAAAGCGTAATGAAGCAAAATAAATGAGATCTTACTCCGAAAGATAATGAGGAAAGACGGTCTAGAGAATTTAGTATTCATATGTCATATTGAAGGGTAAAGACGGGCAAAAGAAAAGAAAAAAAGAAATGAAATTGAAAAAAAAGACGACAATGTATAAAATGATTAACAAAAGATAAAAGGAATAGAAAAGAAGCAATTAAAGGAATAAGGAAAAAGAAAAAATGAAGGAAGAAAAAGAAGGGAAATGAGATGGAATATAAAAAAAGATGATGAAGAAAATTTAAAAAATGGCTAAGAAAAAGTAACAGCAGATGAAGAATTTTTTTTTAAAAAAAAGGAAATGAAAGAAGAACGGAGAAACAAAGGAAAGAAAACCAAGAAAAATAAATGAATGAGAAAAAGAAGTTAAAAAAGAAAGAATGTATTCAAGAAAAGAAGAAAGTAAGGAAAAAAGAAAAGAAATAAAAAAAAATGAAGGTAAATGAAACTCTTGACATGAAATGTTCTGCCGAACGAACTGTAAAAATAAAAAAAAAATAAAATAAACAGAACAAAAGAGAAAAATTTTAAATTAAAATTAAAATAAAAAAATGGACAGCCAATTCAAATCAGAAACAAACAGACAATTGAATGGCGGGAAGGGCTGAATATCAATTTGCATATTCCGTTATGACAGTTTAAGAAAAGAGAAAAATGAATAACCGATGAACGAATAAGAGAATACGAAGTAGGGCAGCCATTATTTTCAAAGAGAAAGAACAAAGTTAAACAAATACGTCATGGCTATTAAAAATAAAAAAAATAAAAAAAACACCCAGTCATCCGTGAAAATATGGCGACTGCGGTTGGCAAAATGGTAAAATTCTTTTATTGGAAATTTTTCCCCTGTCATTTATTATCATCGATATCTTTTTGTCTTTCTTTTATTTTCATTTTTAACGATTAAACGAGACTGGGAGTTTGAAAGTGGAAGTGAAAGTGAAAGTGAATTATTTCCTTTTAATCGGTTCAGGATTTGTCGGCATATTTAAATTTAAATTTAAAAAAAAAAAAAAAAGAAGAAGATGCATTTAAATAAAAGTCTGCTAAAATCACTTAATCATTAGTCAAAATATGGCATTTCCCATTGTTAGAAAAAAAAAAAAAAAACGACGCCCTCTAGCGACGACGTTGTTCGAAATGCTGACCAAATTCTCGGAACGTGAGTATTAAAATGAAGTACGGATTTGCATAAAAGTGAAAGTGTATATAAACATAGGTAAATATTTGAATTGATGCGTGATTATATGCACTTTTTTTGTGAATCTCCACATAGTAATTATACTGCGTAGTTTACACAATTTCACTAAGTTAGTTCTTTGCATATGCTAGACAATTTTTCCAGCCAAGTCCTCGACAAAATCCAGGGACGAATATGCAATGTGATAAGTCCTTATCTGGCATCTAGTCTACAGCCGCTTTCTCACAGACGTGCCGTGGCCTCCCTCTGTCTTTTATACAAGTATTTGCACTGCAACTGTTCCGAAGAGCTACTTTCGCTGCTTCCGAGACCGCATGAATTTAAGAAAGCTACCAATCTGGCATCTCGATCCCACCTTTTCACTGTCAAAACGGCTAAATATAACCTTCTCTTCTACTCCAACAGCTTCTTCTCCCGCACTTCCCGTCTGTGGAACTCCCTTCCAAGATCACTATAATCTTCAAATATTCAAGTGTGATGTCAATCGACATCTGACACTCCGAGTTTGTTCCCTGTCCTTCGCTGTATCCTTTCCTCAAACACGCTTCTTCACCCTTTTTTCAATCCTCTGTAACCCCTTCCGTGCTAGTGGCACTCCCGCCTTGCTTGGAGTGAATTGCTTTCAAAACAACAAAAAAAAGTATCTATCTTACGTATCTTATATCAATTCCTCCTTCCTTGGAATACTGCAACCATATCTGGTTTGGTGCTCCTGCTATATACCTAGAGATTCTTGATAAAATCCAGTCTGCAATATTAATGGTCCTGATCTGGCATCTTCAGCCACAATGCACCGTCGTGACGTAGCTTCCCTGCTCCATTTCTATAAATACTTACATGATAATTGTTTTGCCGAACTTTCTTCTTGGGGCCAGATTTTAGAATTGTTGTTTTAACCCCCCACCACAGACAATGAATTGTAAATATTGGGAGTAGTTAGTATTTTCATAAGAGACAATGAGGTATTATGGTGATTGTAATAAGAAAGGTACATACGAATGTGTTATTTTGGTTTAAGGAATATTGTTCGTACGACTGGGTCAGTGTTTGCGGCTAGCTAAGTTATAGTTAAGGCAGAAGAAGACCGTCCTTTCCTCAACCCCCTTTTCGGCCATGTGCCACATTTCTGTATTAAACAGAATAGAAATCACTTTCTTCTATGGTAACTAGGTTTCATGAATTAGTTCAGTATTAGATTGGCGGCAATGTCTCATGATTTTACAGTGGAAAAGGGCTAGATGTAACCGTAAGTTCTATTCTAGCTGTTTCTTCTCTCGCACTTCCCGTTGTGGAAATCTCTTCCGGTTTCTTGATTTCCAGTCAAATTTGATTTAAAATAATTTTAAAATACGTCAGATGTATGGAAGAAGAAACAGGAAAAAATAAAAACCAAATAAAAGCCGCGGAGAAAAAGAACCAAATAAAAAACTTTAAGAACATGAAAAACCGTAATGAAGCAAAATAAGTGAGATGGTGTTACTGTGAAAGATAATGAGGAAAGACGGTGTAGAGCATTTAGTATTCACATGTCATATTGAAGGGTAAAGACGGGCAAAAGAAAAGAAAAAAAAGAAGAAATGAAATCGAAAAAATGATGACAAAGAAAAAATATAAAAAGATTAACAAAAGATAAAAGGAATCGAAAAGAAGCAATTGAAGGAATAAAGAAAAAGAAAAAAAGAAGGAAGAAAAAGAAGGGGAATGAGATGGAATATATAAAAAAAGAAGATGAAGAAGAAAATTTTTAAAAATGGCTAAGCAAAGGTAACAGCAGATGAAGAAAAATTTTAAAAAAAAGGAAATGAAAGAAGAACGGAGAAACAAGGGGAAAGAAAACCAAGAAAAATAAATGAATGAGAAAAAGAAGTTAAAAAAGAAAGAATATATTCAGAAAAGAAGAAAGTAAGGAAAAAAGAAAAGAATTTAAAAAAAATGAAGGTAAATGACACTCTTGACATGAAATTTTCTGCCGAACGAACTGTAAAAATAAAAAAAAATAAAATAAACAGAACAAAAGAGAAAAATGCAATGTCAACCGTTATCTATTGTATTTTTAATTCTTAGTCTTTTAATGTTCTCTGAGCTTAACTGTTCTGTTGTCTCATATTCTCTAACACTCAGTAAACGCTAGCGTCTTAGTGACTCTATTGCCTTGCTTAGGGTGCATCTTTAGTAAGGTAATATTTCAGACTATTACAATTTTTTTCATGACTTCTTTTTCTTTTATGCGAATAAGTAGACGATCATTGCTCTCCACGACTTCCTCTCATCCTTCTCTTTGTTCTGCCAGCCAAAGCTATAAAACTTGTATCACTAATGCTGGGCGTGATGAAAATCTGATACAATCACGGAAGACGCACTATTTTTCAAGGCGAAACAAATTTCATCATACACCCCGAAAATAGCTTTGCACACCACTGCAAATGACCTAATCTGAGGAAAAAATACAAATTGATATGCGCGGATGATTACACCCTGTCACTCTAAAACTGACCGTATGCTGAAAGAAAAGGAACTAAAGCGTTTGTTTCAATTAACTTGCACAAGGATGTAATTTAAGAAAATGTGTTCTGATATTATTTCCATGTTGCCATCGTCTCTCAAACAGCATCGTTTCAGAATTGGTGTTCTTTGAAGATGATAGCAACTGTGTTCAGGTAAGTAGCAAGCTTAAGGAGAATTACAATTAGGATGTCGTTCCACGCTCCTCGACTTACCTGTAATTACACTGTTACACCTCGTATATTTATATAATAATAATAATAGCTGGCCACTCATATTCGAGGATACCCGAATAGCCAATCCCTATTACAGACACTCGCTCCGGCATATTTGTGTGCATTCAACACCCAGAGAGCCAACTACGCTTAGCAGACCATATTTACAGTTTCTAGGAGAAAGCGTGTTATCTAGCATGATCAACAATTTGAACAACGTCAGTACACTCAAACCCTCAGTCACGATGACTTGAGACAGCTATCGACAGCCCCCAAGTGATCCTTCTACCCAATTTCACTAACAACCCTCGGTATCGTCTCCAGGCATTTTCCAAACGATCGTGCCCCCTCTCCAGTCTCCTTCCTGACAAATAGACCATGGTAAGATTCGAACACGTGTCTCATAGTCAGAATAACTTTAATATAATATATTATAATTATATATATCTATTTATATAAAAGTCAAAATTCCAACACAAGAAGAACTTCTATTGTGAGCTATCACCCCACCACCAATGATTGAGGCATGAGAATTAAAAAAAAACCTCGAAAACTCGAACAAAAATTTTCGTTTGAATTTCTCGGAAAGTAC
Source organism: Acanthosepion pharaonis (assembly GCA_903632075.3). Taxonomy (NCBI): domain Eukaryota; kingdom Metazoa; phylum Mollusca; class Cephalopoda; order Sepiida; family Sepiidae; genus Acanthosepion; species Acanthosepion pharaonis. The sequence continues at coordinate 14,871 of CAHIKZ030004949.1, forward strand.
GACAGATACCCGAAGACGTTCTGTGATTTTTTTCTTTTACAATGATGTTCGCTCTGTACAAGGCCCGAGGTCCACTTTTTTTTTAATTTGGGTATGACGATAAACTACATCCGGCATGAAGCACTCTGATTGGGATATTGAAGCTTCTGAGGAGCATGGAAACACCTTTTAATTGTTTGTTTCCAGATCCACCCTGACCCGAGGTGGTAACGTTTGTTTGGGTCCCAACTATGGGCAAATAGTGAAGCCCCTAAACAAAAACAAAACATTATGAAAATATAAAAATGCATGTGTATAGTGAAAATATCCACAATACATTTTTATCGTAAAAATACCAGCAATGCATTTTTATATTAAAAAAATATCAACAATACCTATTTATAGTAAAATTGCCAACCACACATTTGATCTGTAATTGGAGTCATAAAGCTGTGATCAAAATACTTTGATTTCGGCATTAAATAACCCATAGAGGTTGATATGCCATTAAACAAAATCAATCAGCCAACTAACAAAGGGAGTCTCATACACACGCGAAAAACACATGTACACATAGAAGAAAATCACACACACACACACACACGCATACTTGACAATCTCAGTATCATATATATATATATATATATATATATATATATATATATGTATATTGTTCGATAAGATAATGTGAACATATACACATACACACGAACACAGATACACACACGAACACAGATACACACACGAACACAGATACACACACGAACTCACACACATATTACACACACACATATTACACACACACACACACACACACACACACACACACACACACACACACACGTATACAAAGAACGAAGAAATCCGCCCAACCGCGAACCAACGACATTGCTGCGTGGAAGGAAAAAAGCCATAGAAGAAATTGTTTTGTTTGGGTAAACAAAAATGTTGATAGAAAAGCGTTGTTCGAATGATGAATGCAAAGAGGTTAAATATTTAAATTTCTCTTAACCCTGCCCGCCTTTACACTCACCCAATCTCCCGCCATTTTCCTTTTTTGGCGGGAAACGGGGGTAAAATATGATGTTCAGGCTTCCTCAGTGTTTATTTAAGCTTTTTTGTAACTTGATGATTTATCAGAAATGGCTGCAGGTTGCAGGAAAAATAAACAGATAATGAAATATTGAGGAAAAGAAAGAAAGAAAGTAATAAAGAAAGAAAGAAAGAAAGAAAGAAAGAATAGAAATAAAGTGAAAAGAGACGCAATAAAAAAAAATAAGAAAGAAAGAACGAATGAAAGAAAGAAAGAATGAAAGAAAGTGAAAGGAGACGCAATAAAAAATAAGAAAGAAAGAAAGAAAGAAAGAAAGAAAGAAAGAAAGAAAGAAGGAAAAAGAAAAGGTGAAAATAATGAGAAAGAATGTTGCAGATCATAAACATCAAAGAAACCAAGAAGACGGAAAAAAACGAAAGAAAGAAAGAAAGAAAAAAGAAAGAAAGGGTGCAATAATGAGAAAGAAATTGTTCTAGATCATAAAGATCAAAGAAAGAAAGAAAGAACGAACGAATGGGTGAAAATCATGAGAAAGATAAAAAGAAACTTGCAGCTTATAAAATCAATGAAAGAAAGAAAGAAAGTAAGTAAGAAAAAAAGGAAGAAAGAAAGAAAGGTGTGCAATATTAGAGGAAAAACAAAATCAAAAAGGACGATTCTGGAAGTGATAAAGACAAAGAAAGAAAGTAACAAAAGGTTGGAAATTATGAGAAATTTTACAGGTTATAAAGATTGAACGAAAATGAAATATTCTCAGCCATTATTCATTTTTGACAAGTATTTCTTTCATCTTAATTTCAGTTAATTCTTATTACATTAGTTGGATTATTAGTAATATTATCTTCAATTGTATTATTATTATTAAAATAAAAACATATCTTTCGTTCTTTACTCAAATTCGATTTTATTAAAAGCTACAAATGTGTCAGATAATTTTGCGCATCCTGTGCATAATACTACAGGTACTATCGATACATATTTAATTATTTTAATTTCAGGACAAGATCAGTGTGGTCATGTTAATGACATTCAAACAATGAATGCATATTGATGTGGACCCAAAGTTGGGACCACGGAAGGAAAACACGGAACACGGACTAGAGGTAAGAAAGATATATTAAACAAAAAGGTTACAAAGACAGTGTAAGTGTAAGCGAAGCTTACTATGTGCTAGTGTCCAATATTGGTAGTCGTACGCGGCTGATACTACGGTATTAGAATACTCTCTCTCTCTCTCTCTCTCTCTCTCTCTCTCTCTCTCTCTCTCTCTCTCTCTCTCTCTCTCTCTCTTTCCTCCTCTTCTCTTAGAGTATTATATCGCATACTTTATATAGTCCTGGAAGAGTCCATGTTGTAGGTATGTTACGGTCTCACAACACATACATACCCCGAATGATATCAGAAAGTGGATTACACATGTGAAAGTATGTTTTATAGATTACGTCAAAAAAAAAAAAAACCCTATGTGCTAACCGGCAGGATTCAAACTTGCGTTCACTTGGGGCAAAACCTCATTAGGTCTCACGTGCCTTAACCTCTCTATCACGGAGCCAAGCAAAGCCCGAATAGTGCTTTTGATCACAGATCTTTCACAATTCTCCTATATATATATATATATATATATATATATATATATATATATATATATATATATATGTATGTATGTATGTATGTATGTATGTATGCAAATTACATACAATAGGAATTGAGATTACTTCAAGGTAATGACCATTTCACCCACAATTTTAAAGGTAAATAAGAAAAAAATGAAATGAAACTGGCTTAAAAACTAGTTTAAAAACCAGGCAGAGACAAAAAATAAAGAAAGAGTAAAAGAAATAGATAAAAAAAATGGCAAGTGTAAGAGAAAGAGAAATGAAGGTATAAGCTTAATTTATTTGGGAAGGATATTATAATAACAAGGAAAGGCTGCTTAACTTACGCATGGAGGTTGGCAGAAGAGTCGTTAACACATATAGCAAAAATACAAAGTTTACTCAGGCGTACATAAGACAGGAAGTTGTGGAGAGCCACGGTCTCTCTCTTTCTGAAGGGACACGGTACATAAAAGAAGAAATACTATCATGGATCATTTTTATTTATCCATTTATCTGAGCGTCCACGTCGCAACAAATTGCGGTCTAATTGAAGAAAAAAACTATTACCAGCAATACGTTTTTGAAAAACAAAATATTACCAGCTACATAATTTTGAGGAAAATAATATTACCAGAACTAAATTGTTGACAATTTTACAGCAATACCGTAAGAGGAGAATTGCTCAAGCCCCACCTAACTCCAGAAGGGGAGCTACTGCCTGGTTGGCGTGGGGGGGGGGGTGCGCTCAGGCTAGACTTATTAATAATATTTCCAACCTACCCGGTAGAAGTGAAATCTTGAAGAAGGAACGTATGGATTATCTTTTATAGCGATTTACTAAGCGTAGTGTAGATGAGGCACTCGGTGAGGATCGAAGTCACTATACAGTCCTAATTGATGCTAACCATCACACCTCGTCGAAGTGAATTTTTCAGCGCGCCCATTAATGTTACATAAGGTTGAGTTTCAAAGTCGTTTTAACGACAGCCCCGTGAAAAAAAAAAATTGCACAAGCCTAATCGGTACTTCCACCACTGAGAACGCCCCATTCACAGGGTAATGACACAAGCCCTGTTCCGAAGCAGAGGTATTCACTGACTGGGGTGATGGCCTCTAAGACTTCAGCTTAATATTATTTTTAGCCAGCCGATAACGGATTTGTTGTGACACATGGCCGAAATTATAGAACACCAAGTGAAGATCGAACTCATTACTCAGTTGTAATTTTTCTAGCGAAACAAGCTTGTTAACCATTATGCCACCTCGGAGTGCTAGAGATTTACCTTAACACCCCACTGATTAGATTGTGACAAAAAGTTACTTCGGGCCGCTGGTCTAAGCTCGTCTAAGTTAGTCATCACACCACCGCTGCGTAACAAATATCACACAACAGTGAGGGGAAGGCTAGGGAGGAGAGAAGGCCTCAGGCACGCAATAGATACTACATCCGTAGGATTCATCCTGATCGGGAAAAAAACTCTTCTCCTCCTCCGCCAATCCATTCGGATGATTTGGTTGTTTAGTTGTTTTGTTTTATGGCATATCAAAACCTCAGTGGGTCATTTAATGACAAAAAATTTTGAAATAGATTCATAGCGATAGTTTGGTTTTTGTTTTACGGCATATCAACCTCCATGGGTCATTTAATGCCGACAACTTGTTTTTCCTGGTAATATTTTTGTTTTGTCAACAATTTAGTTCTGGTAATACTATTTTCCTCAAAATTATGTAGCTGGTAATATTTTGTTTTTCAAAAACGTATTGCTGGTAATAGTTTTTTTCTTCAAAAATTTATTTCTGGTAATAATCTTTTTTACAAAGTATTTCTGCTATTAAAACCTATTTTTAAACTTTCATAATTTTTTTTTACCTCAGTTTCGGGGTTAACTATTTTCCCATAGCTCAGACCCTAACAAGTGCTACCACCCTGGGTCAGGGTGGACCTGAGAACAATAGCAATTAAGAGGTGGGTTCCACGCTCTTCAAAGCCTCCTGATCAGAGGCCTTGCTGTTGGACGTAGTTTATCGCTTTACCCTGGACGCGGATGTAGTTTATCGTCATACCCAGCACGACCATTCGGATGAATCCGGAAGGAAAGCGCCATATGATTATCTAAGCGTAGCTTAGATGTGGCACAAAGCCGAAAATATGGGGTACCCAGTGAGCAACGTACTCACTATTCCGTCGCAACTGTTTTAGCGAAACAAGCTTGCTAACCATTACACCACGCCGAGGTGCCCTCTTCACGTCGAGGTGCCCCTCCGGTCAAGCAAAATTACATCAACTAATAAACTGTGGTTACAATATATGAGGTAATATAGGATTTGCCTAACATTTTGTAAAAACATATTGCAATAAATATTTGATCTGTGATTGCTATATATAAACAATGTTTTCGTTGGATATATTGTTGGGTTTTTTAAAGTTCCTCATGTTGGCATTACCTTGTTAAAACTCAGTCGTAATCTAGAAAACCTACAGTTCTCGGATTAGGCATTATCTTCTGACATTTCACAAAACTACAAATAAGTCAAACGGAGCAGAAAAAAAAAGCTACAATTTATTGAATTATCTAAATTCAAAATGATCTGTTTAATGAGACGTTCTTAAAACAGTACAAAATTATTTAAACAAGTGAACAAATAGCAATTTTACTGAAATTAATTAATTAACTATATAGTAATTGTTCTTGTCTCTCCTTTAGTTATTTAGTTTCTTAGTTCGCACGACCTTTACCCCCTGCCAATACCTCGTAAATAATAGATTGCTCAATTTTGATCGCATGGAAAGTGAGCCAAAGACACTTGGTCTCAGTGATAAATTGAAAGAAAGAAAGAAAGAAAGAAAGAAAGAAAGAAAGGAAAAGGGGTTTAAAGGGCCGCTTCAATGAAATGAAAAATTATCAATTAGAAATATTTATACGGATATTTTATTGTTGTGGAACTTATCATAATGTTATTCAGTCATTAACTTAAGAAGTATGGTTCATCAGAATATCAAAATAGGAACACTGTGACTTTTTTACAGGTCTTTCTTGTCATTATCTCTCTATATTTCTGAGAAAAGGTATTATGTACATTATTTACATTATTCGGACTATTATCCTCATCATTGTCGCCATATTTATCACAACGTTTCGGCCTTTCAGTATCTGTCTATATTTCTGAGATATGGTATTACGTACATTATTTACATTATTCGGACTATTCTCCTCATCTTTGTCGCCATATTTATCACCGGCCTTTCAGTATCTGTCTATATTTCTGAGATGAGGTATTATGTACACTATTTACATTATTCGGACTATTATCCTCATCATTGTCGTCATATTTATTACAACGTTTCGGCCTTTCAGTATCTGTCTATATTTCTGAGATGAGGTATTATGTACACTATTTACATTATTCGGACTATTATCCTCATCATTGTCGTCATATTTATTACAACGTTTCGGCCTTTCAGTATCTGTCTATATTTCTGAGATGAGTATTATTATGTACACTATTTACATTATTCGGACTATTATCCTCATCATTGTCGTCATATTTATTACAACGTTTCGGCCTTTCAGTATCTGTCTATATTTCTGAGATGAGGTATTATGTACACTATTTACATTATTCGGACTATTATCCTCATCATTGTCGTCATATTTATTACAACGTTTCGGCCTTTCAGTATCTGTCTATATTTCTGAGATGAGGTATTATGTACACTATTTATATTATTCGGACTATTATCCTCATCAGTGTCGCCATATTTATCGCAAAGTTTCGGCCTTTCAGTATCTGTCTATATTTCTGAGATGTGATATTACGTACATTATTTACATTATTCGGACTATCGTCCTCATCTTTGTCGCCATATTTATTACAACGTTTCGGCCGTTGTACGCTCCGGTCTTCTTCAGGTGGTTAGAATATCGAACTGAATCCTTTATTTCGCTCACTGGGGTACACTGTTCTAGTTCCACGTGCCATGTTTAATGGATATCAGTTGTCAGTTAAATCCTGTTGATTCCCCTCTCCAAGTTCTCCACTGACTTAACCGAGTATTGAACTCACACTCTTATCCGTCCTTATCCACTGGGCCATGTGTCCTTGTGGAGAACTTTAGAGGTGAATTACCAGGAGATAACTGACATGCATTAGACATGGCACGTGGAACTAGAACAGTCTATCTCAGCGAGCCAAATAAAGGAGACCGGAGCGTACAACGGCCGAAACGTTGTAATAAATATCGCGACAAAGATGAGGACATTAGTCCAAATAATGTAAATAATGTCATTCTAGTCTTCAATATTAAAAACATTAGAAAGTTATGCATTTTTTTCTCTCATGGTAGCTATCTCGATAGTAGGACATTCAAGTGGACTTGGTATGATGGCCAAAAATATACATATATATTTATAAAATAAATGCATTGCTGATAATTTTGTTTATACAGTAATTTTAGAGGGGAAAAAGAACTCTTATGACAACTCATTTCTCTCTGGAGCACGGGTAGTTGGCTAAAAAACTACCCGATTATTTAGTGGAGAACTTGGAGAGGAGAATTAACAGGAGATAACTGATAATTGACATAAATTAAATATGGTACGTGGTACTATATATATATATATATATTGAACAATAAAAAATATTAAAAATTAAAATCTTCAGACACACTGTGTTGTATATTAATATTCTTTCGTTTATATTTTAATTTCAGTTGGATTCCTCGACTAGTTTCGGCCAACATGGCCTTCATCAGGAGAAAAATATCCTGCTTGCTGGTAGCAGTGAACTACAGAAATGAATGTCTTGTTGGAGAAAATGAACTTTTGTCTGTAGTTTTCATTTGTTTTTTTTTTGTTTTTTATCATGAATTTTGGTCAATCCTTGTGTTGGTCAAACAGTCTCTTTTAAGTTGTTATCTAAGATAAGAGCTGGATGGATTCATGCTGCTCTGAATACCCTAGGTCATTTTGACAGTTTTATTGATTCCTGGAAAGTGGGT
>CAHIKZ030004949.1:25000-72500 GCA_903632075.3 Acanthosepion pharaonis
TATTTTATATTACTAGAATTCACTTGCATTATTTACCAACGTATTATTGCTCTCTCTCTCCCACCCCTCTCTCTCTCTCTCTCTCTCTCTCTATATATATATATATATATATAGAGAGAGAGAGAGTTTTAATAATAATATATATCTATGATATAATGTGCTCTATATCAGAGATAGAGCGTATGTAAATATAAATATAAAGTGAACATTGAAATCAACACTCCAGAGGCGACAGGCTATTTCATGCTGGATTGAAACCGCCAGGACGCCTGACAATTGCGTCCAGTATGAAACAGCCTGTCGCCTCTGTTGACTCAATGTTCACTTATATTATATATATATATATATATATATATATATATATATATATGTGTGTGTGTGTAAAAGTGTATATAAATATAAATAAAATATATATATGTATAATTATTTATATATTATATATAATTATTATTAAAAGCTCAATGTCAGAGATAGAGCTAACATATTTGGTTGGATAGATGTGAGTTTGTGACCCTGGGTTTCACGCTTTATCGATCGTGACAAACTCTGACTTTGTCTGACGATCGCTAAAGCGTGAAAACCAGTCTATATATATATATATATATATATATATATATATATATATATATATATATATATATATATATATACGTAAACCAGACTAAACAAACAGTAAAATATTTGTTAAGATCGTATGCATTAAAAGTGCTCAATATCAAGTTGATTGCAGAGCTGTTTGATGTTTAGAAAAATGAATGCTGACCAGATCACTAGCGAGGTTTTCGACCGATACGGTTTCCTCAGGTGGTTTGTTCAGAAAATCAACGACATGTAGCTCAACAACTTAAGTACTTTCTTTTGAATCCGGAAGTAATGGTGTTTTTTTTGTTGTTTTCTTTTTAACATGAATTTTGTTTCAGCCCTTTGTGTTAGTCAAACAATCTCTTTCATATATATATATATATATATATATATATATATATATATATATATATATATATAATGTATATTTGGACAGCAACCATTCTTTCAAACACGTTTCGTTGAATATAACAGACAAGGAAACTTTTTAAAAACTAATTTTTCTAATATGTTTTTACATTTTTTCGTTTGGTGGGAGTAAAGCAGTGAAAAAAATTGTAAAAAAAAAAAATCCATTACGCCCACCGAATTGAAAAATGTTAGAATATTATAAAAACTAAGTAAAAAAAATCATCAAAGTTTCCTTGTCTGTTATAAGATAAAAATATTAACTTTTTCAAAGAAAGTTTGCCGCCAGAATATACATTTTGGTCTTGCTGACTGTTGCTTTCGAGCCTGTTGGAAGTCCTCATCAGTTGACACTGTTTTTAAGAACTCTGGTTACCTTCCTGATCCACCTAACCATCATCCTATTAATTTCCTACCACTCTAGGGAAAAGTCTTCGAGGCTTTAATCAATGCCGAAGCGGTTAAGCACCTTATTTCCCATGATCTACTCTCCGACAAACAATAATGGTTTCCGCTTTGCTCGCTCTACCGCTGATACGCTTACGGTCATAACTGAATATGTATACCAAGCTCTTGATGATAACGGCGAAATTCAGGCTGTTTCTCTATATATATATCGAAGGCGTCTGACAGGGTTTAACATTCTGGCCTTCTACGTAGGCTTAAGGGATACCGTATTACACGACGATTATTTGATTTAATCCAATCATTCCTGTCAAATCGTGAAATGAAGGTCATCCTAAATGGGTTCTCCAGTCCCTTTCATACGAATACTGGTTTTCTCCAAGGCTCTATTCTGCGTATCATACTATTTCTGATCTTCCCGTTGATATCAGTTCTCAAGTAGTCATCTACGCAGACGACACTACCATTTCCTTCTGTCTCAATAGTAAATCCAGTGTTGCTCACAAACTTAACCTGGCCTTTGATTTCGAAAAGAACCCCCAATCTGTGGTTGACTGGGGTAAGAAATGCCTTCTAAATTTTAATGCCCCCAAAAAGAGAAACTGCTCTGATTTACCCACGATCGCGAAACCTCCCTGCATCCTATCAGCATGGCAGATGCTCAACTTCACGAGATCGTCTCTCTGATACTTCTTCGTCTCACGTTTTCCACTGACCTGAGGTGGAACAACTACATTGAATCAATAGCTACATCTACTGCAAGGAAAGCTGGTCCACCGTGTCGCGCCAGAAGGTTTTTTCGCGTCTGAGTTCCTCCTTCAAATCTACAAATCTACCATTCGTCCTTGCATTGAATACTGTTGCCATATATCGTCTGGTAACATATACTACCTCGTGGTTCTCGACAAAATCTAAAGACGGATATGCAATCAGATAGGTACTGACCTGGCATCTCGTCTCCAGTCACTTTCTCACTGATTGTTAAATGTAACCGCCGCTTCTACTCCGACAGTTTCTTCTCTTGCACTCCTTTCCCCTTACTTGCTTCCCTGATAAATATAATCTTCAAAAATTTAAATGTAATGTCAATCGACATATCCCGAAGCCGTAAACTTGATCCCCATCCTTCTTTTTATCCTTTCCTAAAACACATCTCTTTATTCTTGCTTTCACTCTCTGTAACTCCTGGCCTGCAAGTGGCACCCCCACCTTGCTTATGGTGAAATGCTCATATATATATAAATATATATATATATATATATATATATATATATATATATATATATATATATATATATATATATATATGTGTGTGTGTGTGTGTGTGTGTACATAAATAGGTTCTGAAAATGTTTTACCTTTTTGAAACTCTTCTTGTTTGCACACATCTTTACAGCAGCACTATATATATATATATATATATATACACACAAATAATATCATATTTAGACACATGTCAAACATATGATTACACACACATATTTGTTATATATATATATATATATATATATATATACACAAATATATGTGTGTGTGTAATCATATGTTTGACATGTGTCTAAATATGATTATGTTCAAACTCATTCAGACGTATATATGTATGTTATCTGTGTCCGTGTGTGTTTCTGGTGTAATTCAACTCATACTAATAACTGTTTTTTATATATATATATATATATATATATATATATATATATATATATATATATATATATATATATATATATATATATATATAGCGGTGTAAGCAAAAATTGTCCATATCGTTTAACAGAAATAATTATCAATCCCACAAAATGTTTATAATAAAAAAAAAGGTAAACTAGTTGTCATCTTTATTCCAGGTTTTCAAATAAGACGTTTAGCCATCTTGACAATATTTGTCGCAAGAATGAATGTAAAAATCTTTGAGTTATTCTGCTAGAAAGAGTGCAGATTAAAATTGTTTCTTCTCGACTGATCAATTGATGAGAGGAAAAAGATAATTCAGGTCTTCAGTAATGTTACCAAAATTCATACTCCATCCTCGAAGTCTATTCAAGAACCATCAAGAGAACGGTGAATAAGTTTAAAAATGAGGTAACAGATCAGGAGGTCACAACAGAAAGAGGGACCATTATTTCAACTTAGAGATAAAGCAATTAATTAGAAAAAATCCAACTCAATTTGTAAGAAGTTTCGCGTGTGAGAGAGAAATTTCAGCTATGACAGTGCAAAGAGCAGTGTGGAAAAAAGTTGAAATTGAAATTTTACATGAACTTGTGAGGCACCTTGTTACTCCTGGACAGGAAGTTAGAAGATTTGAGAGGGCGTAGATCATCTTGAATAAGTTGGAGAATGATCCTGGAATAATATATATATATATATATATATATATATATATATATATATATATATATATGAACTTTATTTCAATACTTCATGATCTTTAGATATGATTAATTAATGAACATGTCATTTTCGTCTAAGATCGATCTCATCAGTATTCTTCTGTTAAACTTAGAGTGTAATTATACATTCTTATTGTTCAAATTAGAGTCCAATAGTGTTATAAAAACTTCAGAGAATTCCAGTAAGATAACTTTAATCATTTCAATAATTGCAATAAGTTACAACGCTTCAGAGCTTCATCTAACAATAGGACAATTTTGCTGTTATACCATATATATATATATATATATATATATATATATATATATATATATATATATATATATATTAAGGTTGTTCTAATAACTTGGACCGATTTCAAATGTGACGTTTTTTCTTTTTCTTTCAGATTTGGCGGATATTTGTGCGATATTTTTTTACGCACATAATTACCATGACTTAAATCACATGATCTAATAGAGAAATAAATACATTTTCATCAGTGAAACTGATTTATTTACTGCTGATTTTGATGCGTCTAAATGAAAGACCCTTTGTATATATATATATATATATATATATATATATATATATATATATATATAAGATGTCTGCCTTGCCTGTCTGTGTGTCTGTATACTATTTATACACGTCCAAATTTCTTGAACGATTTTAGTGAAATTCTACACACATATTGCAAATTCTGACAATTTAACCATGGACACATGGCCAGAAAGCAAATGTTCTAACCTCCCACCAATATATATATATATATATATATATATATATATATTTAGAAATATATAGAAATATATAATAATAGAATATAGCATTTCTAAACATAAGTAAACAACGTTCTAACTACGCCTTTTTATCAAAATATATTTTAAAATTCAAAGAGGATAATACTGAAATCACAAATAGAACTATATCCATCTATTTATCTATTCCGTTCTCTGTCAGTCTCTCCTATCTGTCTCTCTCATTCACTCACTCTCTCTGTCCCTGTCTCTGTCTCTGTCTCTGTCTCTCTCTCTCTCTCTCTCTGTATATATATCTATATATATACCTATAGATAGATAGATAGATAGATAGATAGATATGAAAATAAACAATCTGTTTCATGCTTCTGTGCATACTTCACTCCACAAGCCCTGGTGATTTCTTTGGAGCGTGTAACAGAGTGTCGCCCCATGGTGTTGACCACAGTTTCCACTTTAATATTCCCACACGCACTGTATCCGATATTATTACATTTATTATATATATATATATATATATATATATATATATATATATATATATATAGATTGGGTTATACGGGATGAATTCCAATAACCAACAATAAACAACAAATACAATTCTTAAAAGAGTGCTCAATACAAAGTTGAGCAAATGTAATTATTTATTTGAAAATTATAACATAAATATGTTGTAAAATCACTACAAAAATAGCCATTTTGTTTCAAAACTTCTGGTGTTTTATCAAGTGACGGTGTTAAATACTACATTCATTTCAAATTCATTTTTTCGCCCTTAAAAGTGAAATCTGAAGATCCAGAGAAAAATAAAATATCTGGTGAAATAAATTATGACTAATTGTGCCTTAAATTCGTCTGTTTTTTTTTTTTTTAGAATTTATATATATATATATATATATATATATATATATATATATATATATATATATGAAAGAGTTTCTCTGGATGACTATGCTCGTTCGCCGCCTGAGCACCACTAGGCAAAATGAAATGCTTTAATTCAACGCTCTTTGTAAGACATTAGCGCTATGGCGGCCGGTATAACACTTATATATCACGGATATAATGCGTTAAAAATTTCCTTTCTCTCTTGAGGGGTAAGGTTCTTCGACTGATGTCAAATTTGTCGAGATTCGATCCCGGCTTAAAGCAATCACATATCTAGCCACACCGATGAAGTGTAACATTGCCAAACAGTCTTTCTCTGAATGACTAATACAAGCAAAATGAGAAAAAATGGGGTATAATTTCACTGTACGTAACATTTAATTTAAAAGAGGTCCCCCATACATTGTAGTGCTAAATATTTATTTTAGGATATTAAATGAAATTGAAATCTTTCATTCGCCAGTAGTTTAACATCGCCTGAAGAGACACATAAATGATGTCGAAACATTATTTTAATTGTGTGGATATTTTAAATTTTTAATATCTATATATATATATATATATATATATATATATATATATATATATATATATATATATATATATAGTGTATTAGGGCAGCTGATCATTATTCAAAGATATTGTTAAATAAATCAGCCAACGAACGTTTATTATGTTTGATCATGAGCCGTTCTAAACTTTGTATACAGGCTTTTATTTTTGATATTTTTGTTTATTCTACTGGTCCTTGATCTTATCTATCTATCTATCTATCTATCTATCTATCTATATATATATATATATATATATATATATATATATTACCAATTTGTGACTGGTAGGAAAATTCGAAGGATGATATTAACAAGGGAGATGTCAAGTAGACTACAGAGAATAATAATAATAATAATAATAATAATAATAATAATAAAACTGTCAAAGTACAAGGGGAAATAGAAATCGCGAAAATGTGGCATATGGAACATCAACAATCCCTGTTGTAGTTGGAGCCCTAGGAATGGTTGAAAAAGATTCAGTAGACTAATTGAAGGGATTCCTGGAAGTCCATGCCTCAAGGAGATACAGAAAATTGTTCTGACAAGTACAGCCCACACCTTACGAAGGGCATATCTATGTAATCTTTTTTTTTTTTTTTTTGTCAGTGGAAAGTGTCATGACGCCATTTCTAACCTTAGGTCCCTGGGCGGGACCCGGAAAGAAATGTGTAAACGCCAGAAATCAAAGAAAATACAAATAATAATAATAATAATAATAAAGAAGAAAAACTTAAATATTTATTTCGGTTATAATTTATTTCGTCAATATCTCTATATAATAATCTCTTCAAACTGAAAACTGTTAGTAACTCTTAAGAAATAAATTATAACAAAAATGAAACTTTAAGTTTTTCTTCTTATATATATATATATATATATATATATATATATATATATATATATATGTGTGTGTGTGTGTGTGTGTGCTTGTGTATGTGTGTGCGCGTGCATGTGTGAGGAATGAGGGTCTATTTAAATAATAAATAAATATAATAAATGAATAAAATAATTATAATATAGTATAATTAATAAATAAAATCTATGAAAAGCAAATGGAGGTTTAAAGACATGTCTTCATTGTATAATTGTAAATATCTCCGGAACCATTTTGCCAATCTCTGTTGGTCCATACTGACGCTGTTGACTTGCATAATACAATCTGACAGCTTTTGCGTTCAAACATTTGTCGGCATGGTGGCAACGAACGCTTATCGTTGTATACATGTCAGCGGATCGTCGTAATTCTAAGCTATGCTTTGTTGGTCTAAAATCTGCAATTTTTCTCGCAGCGGGCTCTTGACAAAGAAAAATCTCCGGAGACTTGAAACTCCGCAGGAATAGCTGAAAAACGGGTGGGTGTGGGTATTAGGTGTTAGGGGTGGGAGAAAGGAAATTGACATTCAAGCAAGCACTTATACACACGCACACACAGACAACATACAGACAACATACTTATATACGTGCGCATAAGTACGGAGAGAAACGGATTTAGTAACAAACTAAACATATCTATCTATCTATCTATCTCTGTCTCTCTCTGTCTCTCTCTCTCTCTCTCTATATATATATATATATATATGTGTGTGTGTGTGTGTGTGTGTGTGTGTGTGTGTGTGTGTGTGTGTGTGTGTGTGTGCGCGTGATGCGCTGAAAGATCTCCGTCCAAACAAGAAACGTTTCCAAGGTAAAACATTTTCAGAACCCATTTGCAAATATATATATATATATATATATATATATATATATATATATATATAAAATACAATATTTCTAGGTAAAAGTGCTCAATACCAGAGATGGCCTGAATCTTAATTTCAAGCATGAAACAGACTTTCTCTTCAGCAGGATTATATATATATATATATATATATATATATATATATATATATATATATATATATATATATATATATATATATATATATATATATATATATATATAAAAAACAGTTATTGGTCTGAGTTGAATTACACCAGAAACACAAACGGACACAGATAACATACATATATACGTGTGCATGAGTCCGAACAGAATCATATTTAGACACACGTCAAACATATGATTACACACACACACGCATATATATATATATATATATATATATATATATATATATATATATATATATATATATATATAGTGCGCTGTAAAGATCTGTGTGAAAACAAGAACAGTTTCAAAGGTAAAACATTTTCAGAACCCATTTGCAAATATATATATTTATATATATATATATATGTACATTTGCAAATGTGTTCTAATATATATATATATATAATGCTATATTTATAGGTAAAAGTTCTTGATATCAGGGAAATATAAAAGTTGAATAATATCTTCAGGCTTCAGGATGGCCTGAACCTTACTTTCAACTATCAAACAGACTTTCGCCTCTCGGCAAGGTTATATATGTATATATAATTATAAAAAGCAGAAAAAAAGAGGAAAGCAGTGAACAAGACCAGGCGAGACAAGAGCAGGAATGAGGCATTTAGAGACATGGTAGGAGCAATACCAATCATACAACAAACACACCTCACTCGTATGCTTATCAACCAACCAGCTCTACGACTACGAGCATACGCCCTCAGATACACTGGCGGTTAGCAAGAGGCTGAAAAAAACACGCTGGAGCCCACGAGATATCTCACCTCCAGGCCACACGCCTTGCCCTTTGTCTCCCCACGACGCCTTACAGCACAGACGGAAGGAGAAACTAAAACTAAACTACGATTATAAAACTGTTTTGGTGAGAGTTGAATTAGACCAGGAAACGTATTAAATTTATGCATCTATCAATAAAAAAATTTAACATGCAAATCTATGAAATTTATGAATTTCTATTACATTCGTTTTCAATTCATATATATATATATATATATATATATATATATATTGGTTTGGTGCTTTAGTTTGCGGCATATCAACCACAATGGGTTATTTAATGCCGACAGAATTTTGTATTTCTGGTATTATTATTTTTTTTTTTCAAAAATGTATTGCTGGTAATATTTTTTTCAAAGTATTTATGCTATTAAAACTTATTTTTCCACTTAGTGTTTTGATCCAAGTTTGGTGGTTAACTATTTACCCATAGTTGGGACCCTAACAGGTGCTACCACCCTGGGTCAGGATGGACCGAAAAACACCAGCAATTAAGAGGTGGTTCCACACTCCTCAAAACCTCCTGATCAGAGGCCATGCTGTTTGACGTAGTTTATCGTCATACTATATATATATATATATATATATATATATATATATATATATTGTTTTATAATAAAGCTCTACTTCGGTATGGAGCACTGTCTTCTTAAAAATAAAAACAAAATACTAAGGAACTCCGGATTATGCACCTGACGAGTCTTTTTCTATTTTCTGCATACCTGCACTTATATATATATATATATATATATATATATATATATATATATATATATATATATATATATATATAAGGCTAAATCATAAATAAATAAAAACATAAGGCTAAACCATAAATTTAACAATATAGCTAGTACTAATATATAACCCAACAAATGAAAACCTACTCACATTTCTCACCCACACAAGACAGACATGCTTACGGAGGTGTGGAGGCCTCACATTTACACACACACACACACACACACACACACACACACGAATATACACACTTATACACATCATACTCACTCACTCCCTAATGAGTCAAATAACACACACACAAACACTTAACAGAGACACATCCCCTCACCAGGAACAATAAAACTGTCAAACTGACCAGGGGAATTCAGAGAAGCATAGATCCAAACAGCTCTTATCTTAAATAACAACTTAAAAGTGACTGTTTGACCAACACAAGGAATGTTAAAAGATTCATGTTAAAAAGATAAAAAAAACAAAAAACAAATGAAAACTACTGACAAAATTCATTTTCTCCAGCAAAAGACTAATTTCTGTAGTTTACTGTTACCAGCAAGCAGAAATATTTCTCCTCCCGATGATGGCCATTTTGGTCGAAACTAGTCGAGGAATCTAAAAGAAATAATAATTAAAAAAAAACGAAAGAATATTAATCTAAAACCCAGTGTGTCTGAAGATTTTAATTTTTCAATATTTTTTTATTGTTCAATATATATATATATATATATATATATATATATATATATACAGAGAGAGAGAGAGGAGAGGGAGGAATATATATATACATATATACAGAGAGAGAGGAAGATAGGAAGATATATATATATATATATATATATATATATATATATATATATATATGAAGAAATATAGTTTTAATGTGTTCTATATTTTTGTGATAAATTGCTCGATATCAGAGATAGACGGTATGTAATTAGAAATATGAAAGTGAACATTGAAGTCAATACTCAGAGACGACAGACTGTTTCATGAGACAGCATGAAACAGCCTGTCGCCTCTGAGTGTTGACTCAATGTTTACTTTATATATATATATATATATATATATATATATATATATATATATATATATGATGAAAATACGGTTTTAATTTAATGTATGCTATAGTCTGTTTCATGCTTGAACGCAGTATTCTAAACATGTGTACAGTGTGTCGGCTCGACTATTTATATATGCTGGTCAATGGTGCATTATGGGTAGCATGATTTATTGAATTATCCTACCGGTTATTGGTTAAGCGCTAACGGTTTCATCTTAAATTATTCTAGAGGCTATTGAGTCGAAATAATTGTGGCTTCCAATGAGGTTATTCTTAGCTATTTCGCAATGTTTGTTAATATTTTACTGATTATTTATAATTGAATCATTTATTAGGTTGGTGCAAAAATAATGACGTAATGATGTTTTTGGACGTTAAAAAATACGTCCAAAAACGACATTGTTACGTCATTATTTTTGCACCAACCTAATGATTATTCCCTGTTGATTGCTATTGTTTCATTTACATGTCTGCATTCATAGGTTTTTTAATTTCTTTATTATTTATTTAATTTCTGCCTATATCTCTGAAATGAGGTATTAGGATTGCTTGCGTTATTTACATTATCCTCATCTTACGTTATCCTCATCTTCACTGACATATTCACAGCGTTTCGGCCGTTGCTCGCTTCGGCCTTCTTCAGGGGACTGGAATTTCTAATCGAACTATTATTTCGTCCGCCGGGGATAGACTGTTCTAGTTCCACGTGCCATGCCTCTTCCGGATGTTTCAGTTATTTCTTTTTAACCCAATTCTCCATGTTTTGTTTCACCCCCGCTTTGGACTTGTATTGAACACATAACTCTTTAGGTCTCGACACTGGATCTAGCCATCATCTTTATCCACTGGGCCACGTGTTACTTAATGTGTCTATTTATATATCTTGGCTTTTTTTTCTTTTTTTTTCTTTTCGGTGATTACTTATATTATTTTTATAGTTTAAATTATTGGCTACGTTTAAAGTATGCTGCATTATGTGTTGCATATAGCGTATATATATTCCTTTTGTTTTCACGTCTGAACTTCATTTGATTTGTTTATTTATTAATTTGTACTGGTTTGTGAAGGTGCTTACACACACACACACACACATATATATTCATTAATTTCATTAATGCAAGTTTCATTAAAAAACATAGACAAGTTTTGTCTATTTATTTTAAGTAAGTTCCTTTCATATTGTCTGATAAGCTTAATAACATTATCATTGAAAGATGAAAGGAAAGTACCATATTGATAGATTTTGAAATCCAATCTAAACTTTCGGCTTACATAAGCCAATATCAAAGATGACAATTACACACGGATGAAACAATAATGATAGTCTGTTTTTGTTGCATGAAAAATTTCAAAGCAACGACAAATTTCGTGTATACGAGACGCGGAAGCGAAAATTGCGTCGCAGCTCGTCACGACACATGACCACGCGAGAGTGAAAACGAGAAGTATTAAGTATGGGAAGCCGGTGGTATAAACCAATGGCTTCTGTTATTAATTTTAGGTATTTAAGAATTTTTGTGGAGATTTCATAGTTTATTTTGTTCAGGTTAGGTTTTAACAGTTTTATGTATATAGCTTCAAGAATTTTTAGTTTTTCTTTATATATATATAATGCTCAGCCATGTTTGTGTCTCTTCAAATCCCACAGAGCTCATTTGTAGTTTATAGGGTAACTATACTGAGGGGGACCTTATTTACAGTTTCTGGGAGACTGCACATTAACTGACGTGATAAACGGAAGTAACAATGCCAGCACGCTCATGCACTCAGTCACGATGGCTTTTGACTTCGTGCTAATGCAAACATTGACTGTTCCGAAATAGGTCCGTCTACCCAATTTCACTCACAAGAACGAATCTGTTAAATCTCGTTCAAAACAAATCGCATATGTGTAGCGATTGTATATACTTTTTACATCAGCGTCGAAACTAACTTATAAATTATCACTTCGCTTAGAACAATAAAAAATATTTTTTTTCTCCTAGCTCGTTGGATTGTTACTGTGAAAGTATTTGTAGAAAAGACAGAGGGTGGCGACAGTACATCTGTGAGAAAGCGACTGTAAACGAGATGCCAGATCAGGGCCAACCCCATTGCATATTCGTCTCTGGTTTTTATCGGGGACCCTAAGACGAACAGCGGGGGTTCCGGACCATATAGGACAGCAATATTCAATGCAAGGGTGAATGGTTGATTTATAGATTTATAGAAGGATAGACTCGGGCGAGAAAAAACTTTCTGGCACGACATAGAGAATCAACTTTCCTTGCGGTAGATGAAGCTATTGATTCAATGTAATTATTCCATCTCAGGTCATTGGACAGTGTGAGAACAAGCAGTCGCAAGGAGGTGTTCTTGTGGAGTTGAGCATCAGACATTCTAATGGGAGACATGGAGGGTTCTCTGTGGTGGGTAATAAATAGATTTTAAAAAAATTAAATTTTTTCTCCTAGATTCATTTCTTAATAATTATGTAATAATATTAAACTTTATGTTTCGTGTAAGTTTAGAATTGAACATTTGTAATTTTAAATTTAACTGTGAAATTAATAATTTTATTTGTTATATTGATTTCTATTTATACTAATCTAAACTTTAATGCACTGATATATTAATCTTAGGGCATATTGTCACGTTATTTTGAATTACCATATACTTGTATTCTGATTGGTCATCGTAGGTTACCTAACAATGTTTCCCCTACTGAGGGGGTTTGTTGGCTTTTGAACTCGTAAAATCCTTTATTTTGCAATCAACACCATCACTCCACAAGAAACCAGTAGTATTCAAACTAAACTGCAATTTTGTAGTGATGTTGTGATATGCATGTTATAATTTTGAATATATATATATATATATATATATATATATATATATATATATATATACGACAATGTATGTATTATGAAAAGGTGTATATAGACAATAACAGATTGTTGCGTGTGACAAAACATTATGAAAGAAGAAAACATTTAAAGAATTTATTTTACGAAACCATTAAAACAAGTGAATGTGTCTCTGCACAAAGTTTGTGTAGGAAAAATTCTTAGAGAAAAGTACATTATAGTGAAGTGCAAAGTGCCTCCCCCAGTGGGGAACATATTTTCTCCGCGTGCGACCTACATGTTAACGTCTGAGAGAATAAATGTAAAGAGAAGATGTAATAATATTAAACTTTAAAATTGGACATTTGTATTTTCTAATTTTTAATTTTAAATTTAAGAGTGTAGTTAAAACATTATATTTTTATATTGATTTCTAATTTAATCTAATCCTAAATTTAACGCACTAATAGACTGAACTTAGGGCATATTGTCACGTTATTTTGAATTACCATATACTTGTATTCTGATTGGTCATTACATGTTATGCAACAATGTTTCCCCGACGGAGGTGGTTGTTCGGTTTTTGAACACTTAAAACTCTTTAATTCGGAATCAACACCATCACTTGATAAGAAACTAGAAATGTTGAAACAAAAATACAATTTTTGCAGTGATGTTATAACATGTTTATGCTATAAATTTGAATAATTATATATATATATATATATATATATATATATATATATATATATATATATATATATAACTAGACTCGTTTCGAAAAACCCTCGAATTTTTTGATTTGCTAATCAAATCAATCTCGATGGAAAAAAGGTTTTAAAAAAGAAAGAGCTACAAACATGAACTTTGCCGACAAAAAAAATCGCACAGATGCAGGTCTGAAGCCCAAATAAAAAAACCCCGATTATTTGATAACGAGTCAATACAATTAACCTAGATACACCTAAGCCAGACAAACCTTTAGAGTTTCACTAAACGGATCGTCAGGGAAAAGTTTGGCTAACGAGGCAAAATTGAAACACATATTTATAGGTGATAGCTAAAATCATACCACGACAAAACAAAAAAACAAACAAAACAACCAAAGTGGTTGGGGGATAAATATTTATTCAACAAAAAAAAAAAAAAATCCTCAGTGGAAAGTCAATAACGGAAAACGTCTAATTTAGTAGCCAAGATTTTTTATGTCTACATACATTGAGAATTTCAGTTTTAGAATTTAATAGCTGGTTAGGTTGATCATATAAAGCTATGGCTAATTTCTCCTCAGCACATAATTTGCAAAATTTATGGCCTGCTTTATATTTTGGACATTTTTTTAATATTTCCCATTTAAGGATGGGGTCTATATTATCTTCTTGTTTGTTTGTTTTTGTTTTTTTGTTTTGTCACGTGGTATGATTTTAGCTATCACCTATAAAAATGTGTTTTCTTTTGCCTCGTTAGCCCAAACTTTCCTGACGATCCGTTTTGAAACCTATGGTTTGTCTGGTAGCGATATATATATATATATATATATATATATATATATATATATATATATATATAATAAATTAACTGATTAATATGAATTAATCGCTAAGATTATAAAATTCACTTGAAGATGAAACAGAACTTCCATTTTTTAATTTAATATAATTGAATATATTTAGTTTCAGTTTTTAAACATGTGTGTGTGTGTGTATATATATATATATATATATATATATATATATATATAATGAAATGCGCAAAGTCTGACAATTATTTTAAGACATTTTTATGTTTATACATTCTTTTTATAGATACAAATATTTAAGTAAATGCTGTTTATAATAAACAGTATTAACAACATTTACCGGCCTGAATGTCCGAGAAATTTTCATAGAAAATATGCGTTCTCTATGAAACTGAGATGAGGTATTATATACACTATTTACATTGTTCGGATTATCATCCTCATATTTGTTGCCATATTTATCACAACGTTTCGGCCGTTGTATGCTCCAGCATTCTTTAGGTGGTTGGAATGTCGAACTGAATCTTTTATTCCGCTCGCTGAGGTAGACTATTCTAGTTGACAGGACCCAAAGAGTGTGAGTTCAATACATGGTTAAGGCGGTGGAGAACTTGGAGATGGGGAATTAACAGGAGATAACTGACATCCATTAGACATGGCACGTGGAAATAGATCTGCCTATCCCAGCGAGCTAAATAAAGGATTCAGTTCGACATTCCAACCACCTGAAGAAGCCGCAGCGTACAGCGGCTGAAACGTTCCGATAAATAGGGCAACAAATATGAGGATGATAGTCCGAACTATGTAAATAAAAGAAGAAAAAGGAAGAAGAAGAATGATGATGATGATGATGATGATGATGATGATGATGATGATGATGATGATTTATGCGTTATTAATAACTGCATCTGTATTTGCTACACAAGGGTATCTCAGCTTTTGTCATTTGTTTAGATTTTAGGAGGTTGGTCCGACTGAGAACTTTTCAACGCTCCACTCTTTTTTTTTCTGCACATTTCTCTCTCCTTTATTTTAACCCCATTTTCTTTCGTCATCTCTCGTCTTCTGTTACCTTTGCTTCCGTTTTCTCTTTTTCCTCTCTTTTCAAAATTTCCCTATTCCTCCCCTTCCATTCTCTTATTTCTTTTTCCTCTCTGTCTGTCTGTCTGTCTGTCTGTCTGTCTGTCTCTCTCTCTCTCTCTCTCTCTCTCTCTCTATCTATCTATCTATCTATCTATCTATCTATGTAACTATCTATGTAACTATCTATCTATCTTTCCTTTCTCTCGCCCTGTTCTTTCCCTTTCTACGCACCACCTTTTTTTTTACATCATTCCTCCTTTTCGTTCCTCTTTTTTTTCATTTCTCTTCCTTTCTCCCCTTATTTACTATTTTACCTCCTCTTCTCCTTCTTTTCACCCCCTCTCTTTAACACACTATTCCTTTCTTCTAACTTTCTTTCTATCCCTCTCTCTCTGTCCTCCTTTCCTTTGCTCTCTCTCCTCTTTTTCAATCATCTACTACCTTCTCTATTTAAATTTATATTTGTTTCTCTCGAATTTTTTTCCTCTCTCTTTCTTCCTCTCTCTTTCTTCCTCTCTCTTTCTTCCTCATCTCTTGACATCTTAAAACTCTGTTTGCATTCTCCCTCCCCCCCATTCGTCTTCTAGCCTTACCTTTTTCTTTCGTTTCTTTTCTTCTCTCTACTTTTTTTTCTTTCCCTTCCGCCCCTTTGTATTTCTTGCTATCTTTCTGCCATGGCCTTTCTTCTCTTTTCTTTTCCTATATTATTTCTCTCTTCTCTCTCTCTCTCTCTCTCTATCTCTCTCTATCTATCTATCTATCTATCTATCTCTCTATCTCTCTCTATCTATCTCTCTCTATCTATCTCTCTCTATCTATCTATCTATCTATCTATCTCTATCTCTCTATCTATCTCTCTCTCTCTATCTCTCTCTCTCTCTCTCTCTCTCTCTCTCTCTATCTATCTCTCTCTCTCTCTCTATCTATCTCTCTATCTCTCTCTATCTCTCTCTCTCTCTCTCTATCTCTCTCTCTCTCTCTCTCTCTCTATCTATCTATCTATCTATCTTTATCTATCTCTCTCTATCTCTCTCTCTATCTATCTATCTCTCTCTCTCTCTATCTATCTATCTATCTATCTATCTCTCTATCTCTCTCTATCTCTCTCTCTCTCTCTATCTATCTATCTATCTCTCTCTTTCTCGATTTTCTTTCTTTATCTCACATTTCTTTCGTTTCCTTTTTTTCTATCCTTCTTTCTTCAATACTTCTCTTCGTACGTATTTTACTCTCTCATTCTTTTCATTTCCTATTAACCGCCTTCCCTCTTTACAATTCTCTTTCATCTTCTTTCGCTCCTCCTCTCTTCTCTCTATCACTCGCTTTTAATTTTTTTCCCCGCTTCTCTCTTCTTTTCTCATTTCATTCTTCTCCCTTCTGTTCGATTTATCTTCACTTTCTCTCTTTTATTCTTCCTTTCTTATCACCCCCTTTCTAAACCTTCATATTATCTTTTTTTACTTCCCTCTCTTTCTTTTGCTTCTCTCTTTTCTCTCTCTTTTTTTTCTCTTCTACCCCCGCACTTTCTCTCTCTTCCTTTCTTCTCCTTTTCTCTTCTGGTCGTTTCTATTTCCACACTTTTCTCTTCCTCTCATTTCTTAGCCTTTTCTTTTATTTCCTCTCTCTTCTTTCTCTTGTTTCCCTTTCTGTCATTCTCTACACCTTTTCTGTCCTCTCTATTCCTCATCTTCCTTTTCCTCTCTTAATCACACCACTCTTTCCGCTGTCCTTCTCTTATATCTTTCTTTTCTTCATTGTCTTGTTTTTCTACTCTTCCTGTTTTTCTTAGGTTTTCTTTCTATCCTAGTTTTTTTTTTATGCCCTTTTTGTCTTGTTTATTCAGTGTTTAATACAGAAAAGAGGTTTTGTTCGTAGGACCTAGAGAGAGAAAATATTTCCTTCACAAACAGATGTCCAACAGATGGTTCAAGATGTCTGTGAGAATCTTTACTGAATGGTCTTTTAAGAATTAACATCGACGTCTTGGAGACGAACACACTTTACCGAACAAAACCATTTAAAAGAAGTGCCATATGCAAAAAAAAAAAAAATTCACAAATGTATTTTAAACACAGTAGAATCCCTGAAAAATGGACTAAGAAGGTCTTCCGGATATGAGGAATTGGTTACAAAGTCCGGATATGAGGCATTATATTTAGATTAAAATAAAAGAACTGAAATCAGGTTTAACATTTATTTTCAATGTTTTTAAAATAAACGAATGGTGAGTGAAATATAATGGAATTGATTTTAAGGAAAAAGAAATCAATTATGTAATGATAATTAAAATTCATTAAATTAATTATGCCACGTATGCAAAACAAATAATGTAACGAGGATTTTTTTAATCGCTGTTGCATGATGATTCTTTCTCTTCTAATGTCATTCTCAACTTTTCCCGCATTCCGTTTTGCTTTTCTGTATGAATTTTTTTAAACGAAAGACACTTTTTAACTCTGCTTGCGTTATTGCAATCGTCATAGCTGAATGCTGGCTTTCTTTCCATAAAACTAACAACATTTCCAATAGCCTTTTCAATTTCACTCCACGTTTCATCACAATCATGCATCTCGTCGCTATCTTGTTGCAGATGTGTCTCATTGTCATCCTTTCCTCTTATTCCCATCATCTTTTGCACCAAATACAAGCCATTGGGGTGAAATAAACATAAGCAATTATCCAAAGTACATTTCCTGAGAAACAGAAATTTCAAATCAATTACATATCACCCAAATAGTTCAAATATACATATCAAAATCTTGTCCGGATTTGCGGGATTCCGTATATGAAACACTACAGATATGCGGGATTCCGGATATGAGGGATTCTACTCTATACTTCTCATTGCGTTTTATTTACTATGTAATATTTGAGACTGCCTACCAGTAGGATCTGGTGGCTCTCGATGGATACCAAATGGCAAGTTTCTTCATGCACACAAGCATCGCTTTATTATATTATATGACCATTTTTTTTTAATTATCATATAATAAATATGATACTGCTTGTTTCTTAGTTTTCTCATTAGTTATATTTTACGTTATGGTCTGACACCTCATAAATTATAACCTATTCCGTTGTGATCACACAGGAAAGACGGAAAAGACATATCGGAGACGCTGTTGACAGAGAATTTAGAGGAGGCGATAACACCCCCATCCTTCGCGTCTCCTTCGGTGAAAATCAATGTCCAAACTATTCATTTGTACACCCTTACTTCCTTAAAAAATGACCAGCATGCACACTTAAGAATGTTATTACAACATTTGGTCGAAGTTATCAAGCTCAAATATTTAACGATACAATTGAGGAATTTACAGGGGCATTTCTTAGTCGGGAAACTCGTAAAAAGCCTATTATTTACATTATTCGGATTGTTTGTTATCCCTTTTATTTCATCCACTGTGGTAGATTGTTCTAGTTTCCCGTGCCATGCTTCTTCTGGGTGTCGTCTGCTGTGGTCTGCTATAGAACTCACAACACTTTGGGTCTAGTCACTGGATCTAACCAACGTCTTTATCCACTGGGCGATCCTTGAGAAAAAGTTATGAGTTCAGTACCAGGCCACATCAGGGGTGAACCAAAAACTTGGAGAGTTAAGTTAAAGAGAAATAACTGATACACCCGGAAGTGGCATGGCACGTGGAACTAGAACAATCTACCTCGGTGGACGAAATAAAGGGTTCGGTTCTAAGTTCCAGTCATCTGAAGAAGGCCGGAGCGTGCGACGACCGAAACGTTGTGAAAATGGCCATGAAGACTAAAAGGATAACAGTCTGAATAATGTAAATAATGTAAATATTCATAATACCTCATCTCAGAGATATAGACAGATATAGAAGCCTGTTATTATTATTATTATTATTATTATTAATTTTCCATTATTGTAATGAACACGTGGCCGAGTCGTTAGAACTTTCTCTTTTTGGCCATGAGACCCGGGTTCGAATCTCAACGTGATCAATTTGTCAGGAAAGACACTTCCTGGTGTTATCGGACTGAAGGGATCGGTCCCAGCGTGCCGCACCTTTGGAAAGTGACTGAAAACCATACCACGGTTTGAACCAAGCCTTGTTAGTGAAATTAGGTAGACAGTATCCTCGGGGGTTCGTCGATAGCCGTGCTAGCACGAAGTCACAAGTCATTGTGACTGAGGCTTTGAGTGTTCTGGCCTTGATCATATTGTTGGTCTCTCTAGATAACACGCTCTTTCCCAGAATCTGTAACTAAGGTCTGCTCAGTACAGTTGCAGTATAAACCGCAGGTGGACTCTGTGGGTGTTGAACAAACACAAATGTGCCTGAAGAGGTGTCTGCAACATGGACTGCCTAGCAGACGGGTATCCTTGAATACGACTAGCCAGCTATAGCTATAGATAGAGATATAATAATTATTCATTTTGTTGTTATGATTTTACCGAATTAATAATAATCGTTGTTGAATGCTTCCATTTTTCTTTGTTTTCTTTATATAATTCTGTTTTTTTCTACGTTTTCTTTTTTGTTTTTTTTTCTTCGTCAATTCTTTTCTTTAACTTTTTTCGCCTTAACTTTCTATTCTTCTTCTTCTTCTTCTTCTTCTTCTTCTTCTTCTTGTGCTTCTACTTCTTCCTCTTCTTCCGTCTCACCAGCTATGATCATCTTCTCCCTTCCTACTCTTCTTCTTCTTCTTCTTCTTCTTCTTCCGTATTTTCTTTACGCACATCTCTTTTTTTACATCTTTTTCGTCCTCCTCTTCTTTTTCTTCTTTAACTTTTTCGCCTTAACTTCTTCTTCTTCTTCTTCTTCTTCTTCTTCTTCTTCTTCTTCTTATTATTATTATTATTATTATTATTATTATTAATATCTATTCATGTCTATCCGTACCATGGTATTTAGAGTGTCCGAATGTAACATATATATATATATATATATATATATATATATATATATATATATATATAATAACGTTTCAAGTAAGACATATATGTGAGTGTATATATATATATATATATATATATATATATATATATATATATATATATATATATATACAATATAAATATATATATTTATGGGGTATACACACACACACACATACATACATATATATATATATATATATATATATATATATATATATATATATATATATAAATTACAACTTATCGGTTGGAAACCTCCTGATAATTGAATTTTCCATAAAACTGCTTGAACGTCTGCCAAGCCACAGCGGTCCTCGAATTTAGATATGAGTGTCCAGCAGGTTGTCACTTACCCGACCTATCTATTATTAATATTACTATTAATTGTTAAGGTAAAAAAAAAAGTATTTCGGCTTATTAAATAAAAATAATCGAATTCCTTTTATAACTTTCCAACATTAACTTCACTGAACAACTTTTCTACAGTTTTGTGCAGATACCTTCAAGCAACTTCATAATTCCTTCCTCCCTTTTCAATCCGTTTTTTAATCCTTTCAACTCTAACAAGGCAATAAAGTAACTAAGATGCAAGGCGTTTACTGGGTGTGAAAGAATATGAGAAAAAGAAAAACAAAACAGTAGAATGTGTCATATCCGGAATCCCGAATATCCGGACATGAGTTTGATGTGTATATTTGAAATATTTAGGTGATATGTAATTGATTTGAAATGTTTGTTTTGCCGTAAGTTTACTCTGGATAATTGCTTATGTTTATTTCACCATAATGACTTGTATTGGTCAAATGACGATTGGAATAAGAGGAAAGGATGACAATATCTACAAAAAGATAGCAACGAGACGCATGATTTTGATGAAACCTGTACTGAAATTGAAAGAGCTATTGAAAATGTTGTCAGTTTTATGGAAAGAAAGCCAGCATTCAGCTATGACGATTGCAATAACGCACGCAGAATTAAAAAGTGTATTTCGTTTTAAAAATTTCACGAACAAAAGCAAAGCAAAAATGCGGGAAAAGTTGAGAATGACATTAGAAGAGAAAGAATCATCATGCAACAGCGATTAAAAAAAATCCTCGTTACATTATTTGTTTTGCATACGTGGCATACTTAATTTAATGAATATTCATTAATATTGCATAATTTATTTCTTTTTTCCTTTAAATCAATTCCGTTATATTTCACTCGCCATTCGTTTATTTTGTTTACGATCAAACACTGTAAATAAATGTTAAACCTGATTTCAGTCTTTTTATTTTAATCTAAATATAAACCCTCATATCCAGACTTTGTAACCATCACTCATATCCGGAATCCCTCATATCCGGAATCCCTTATACCCGTAATCCCTCATACCCGGACTTTGTAAGCATCACTCATATCCTGAATCCCTCAAATCCGGAATCCCTTATACCCGTAATCCCTCATATCCGGACTTTGTAACCATTCCTCATATCCGGAATCTCTCATATCCGGAATCCCTCATATCCGGAATCCCTCATATCCGGACTTTGTAACCAATTCCTCATATCTGGAAAGCCTTCTTAGTCCGTTTGTCATGGATTCTACTGTATTAAGAATTGAGAACAATAGAAGAACAAGAATTAAGACTGATGATATACGATTGATATTGCAAGAAACCTTAATATAGTTCCAAGAGCGTAAATCGCGAGAAGAAACTATTAATGTAGAATTTAAGGTTACATCAAGACACATTTCAAGTGTAAAATGATGAGACACAGCTGTCAATCTATTACTGCGCTTATATTTGTAAAATCTAGATACGAGTGAAGAAAGTTCATCAGAACCATTATCATAAAAGTATATATAGAAAAGGCACAGGGAAGCTATGTTATGGCGTGGGGGGATATTTCTGAAGCCGAGTTGTCAGGTCAGGACCGATAACACTGCAGATTTGTATTCTATATAGAATCTTTAAATACAGACTAAAAGCAGCAAACCAGATGTGACAGCAATACTCAATGTGTAGACGAATGGTAGACATATACACCCTTGTGCAAATTAATGGAAAGGAAAGGAATAGTTCTGTTATTATTTACTTTTTTATTCGTATTTTCCCAATGAAACATGACCTAGTGCGCATGTTGGCTCTTCGTATTTCCATTCGATGAAATCCTTCCTTGCAGATTTGACCACAGATTCTCGATTGGATTTAAATCAGGAGAGTTTTCGATAGTACTTTGATTTGCTCACTGGTAAGGCTTGCCAGTGCATTCGTACAGCGTAACAATTTTCCTTACGCTTCCATCGCAGACAATGGCCGTAGGACAACTAATCGACAGTCGAGACAGTAGTGTCTGGGTGTGATAAAAATCTGATGCAATCACGGATGACGCAATATTTTTCAAGGCCAAATAAATTTCATCACGCACCCCGAAAATAGATTCATATTACTGCACACCACTGCAAATGACCTAATCTGAGGAAAATATAGAAACGGTTAACGCCCTGTCAGTCTATTGTGTCTAAATCTAATTGTATGGTTAAAGAACGGAAACTAAAGCTGTTGTTTCAATTTATTTGCATAAGGATGTCTGTTTAAAATAGATTTTAGAGAGTGTATTTTACATATTCCTTTAAATAAAGTGTCGTCTGCAATGGTCGAAATAAATGCCGGATGTGTTTTATCTGGCGTATCCGATGGTTGAGTGAATATTTTAATGATAATCGACCATGGCTCCCCAGATACCTTTTTATTATTTTTTGTGAATTACCTTGACTTCTGTTGAAAGATGCTGGAGTTCTTTTGCGTTACCTGCTACACGGTTTTGAGTATAGAGTTATCTTTCTCCTATACTGTCTGCTACTGTTACTTTCCGTGTCGTCTCTTGTTAGAGTTCTTAAGACACCCAACACTGCAGCCTAGAGACTGCAAATTTTTCTTCGATAGCCTTATTATTATTATTTTTTTATTATTTTTATTTTTAAGCATTTCACCCCAAGAAAGGCGGGAAGCCACTAGGACGCAAGGGTTTACAGAAAATTTAGAGCAAGATCAGATAGGAGTGATAGAAGAAAGGATGAGGGTAGTGGATAGATCAAGGCAACTGAAGATGTCGATTGGCATTACACTTGAATAGCTGGAGATTATAGCTCTCAGGGAAACCGGAATAGGGAAGGGAGTTCCACAGGCGAGAGGTGCGAGATATGAAGCTATTAAAGTAGAAGAGACGGCTACATTTAGGAATTTCGACAGTGAAGGGGTGAGAGCGGGATGCCAGCCTCGTAGGGCGTTGAAACTCATGAAGTTTGGGGACCAGCGAATGCAGCTCCTTGGAGCAATTGCCATGAAAGTATTTGTAAAACAGACAGAGAGAGGCGACGGTGCGTCTGTGAGAAAGTGACTGTAGACGAGATGGCAGAGCAGGGCCAGTTATATTGCATATCCGCCTCTGGAGCCTATCAAGAACTCCGAGGCAAACAGAAGGGGCACCAGACCATATATGGCAGCAATACTCCATGCAAGGGCGAATTGTTGATTTGTAGATCTGGAGGATCGATTCCGGGGAGAAAAATTTTCCTTGCGGTGGACGAGGCAATTGACTCAATGTATTTGTTAAAAGGGGGTGACCAAACGGTAGCATCATGTCTAATAGTGAACAGAAGAGAGATTATCAGAGGAACGCATGTCAACTGGTTGTCGGAATTTTTAAAATGATAAAATGTCATCATTTTATTTATCAAGGAGTGCAGTTACGGTGTCTGTAAAACAAAATGAAGATATATTTCAACAACTATAGATAAAACCGTTGTCTATCCCTGGATTCGACACCTTGATTCACATACACTTGCTTTGGCTTTATCTTTCTTTAGGGGTCTGTTTTCATATTGAAGTGTCCTTTGCAGAGCGTGTCATTCAATCAGGAACTTGCTAATGTTATCTCATGAATTTGTTCATAGGATGTTTTCTGAGGTTTTTTGAATAGTTTTGCTATCCGATAATATCGAAAATGAAGAATCTTGTACCGAAAAATAATAATCAGGAATCAAATATCTTCGCTGGTTTACAGAATTAAATCCGCTTCAGATATACAGGGTGTGGCAAAATTAATGGCAATTTTTTATTTCTTAAGTTTGATTAGATAAAAATAAATCACAGTAGTTTAAGAAAATTTATAAACAATAATTTTTATGGTAATATTCTAAGCGAAGCTTACATGTGGCATAAGGTCGAAAGTATGGAGCACCTGGTGAGATTCGAACTCACTATTCAGTCGTAATTTATCTAGTGAAACAAACTTCCTAACCATAACTATCAAACTACATCGAATTGTCTAAACAACGTTTGTTATGATTAACAATCTACACGGTGATTGAAAAGTAACTCCCTATTTTATGTAAGATGAGTCGTCCCGTTTTGTAAAAATTATAGTTAAACGGGAGAGTTCATAATAAATAAAATAGGGAGTTGCTTTTCGATCACACTGTATATAACATGTTCAAAATGTACCCCTTCATGGTTAATAGAACGCTGAACCCTATCAGCAACACTTCTACAAACCGTTTGACACATTTCTATATTAATTTGAGAAAGTCGATCAGAAATTGCTTGTTTTAATTTAGGAGTTGTTTTCGATTTGAGCCTGTAAACAAGATCTTTCAGTACAGCCGACAAGAAAACGTCTGGTGATGTGAGGTCATCGTATCCACCTCAGCTCAAAATTAACATTTAACTATTCCTGAACGCTTAAGCCATCATTAATCGTAAACAAGCTTAAACTAATGTAATGGATTAATGTTTGCTGATCAAAAATAAATTACAGTAATTGAAGAAAAATTATAAACATCGTTACATCAAAACAATATGATTTGTTATGAATAACGAACTATTTTATATGTTCAAAATACTCCTATTCGTGCCAACGCTGAACCGTATCAACAACACTTTTACAAACCATTTGACACCTTTTCATATTATTCTAATATTATATTTCATATTTCAGAAAATTTATAAGAAATTGTTTTAATTCAAGAACTGTTTCTTGTTTGAGCCTGCAAATAAGATCTTTCAGTACATTCTTTAAATAAAAAATCCTTATGGGGTTAGGTCTGGTGATCGCGGTGACCACTCATATGTTCAACGTCGCCCTATCGACATCAGATTATCCTCTCATGCATATATATATATATGTATATTAAGGCATAAAAAACTAGAAATGTAGTATTGTAGGCCATGATAAGTTTAAAATAAAACACACACAGTCGACCGGTTTCGTCCCCTCTCGTCAGAACTGTTAACGGGGAATTTAGATTTTTTTTTTTTTCCTTCCCTGTCCATTCATTCATGTCACCCATGACAGACTTTTTCTTTTTTCTTTTCCTCATAATCTAAATTCCCCGTTAACAGTTCTGACGAGAGGGGACGAAACCGGTCGACTGTGTGTGTTTTATTTTAAACTTATCATGGCCTACAATACTACATTTCTAGTTTTTAATGCCTTAATACGCTTTTTTGTACTGTTAAACCTATTTAAATATATATATATATATATATATATATATATATATATATATATATATATATATATATATAAATTTCCAAGAGGATAGAATCCATGTAGAACCCAATGCAGGACAGAGTAAAGAATATAATATAAAAGGTTAAAACACTAATACAATAATTATAATTTATAAGTGAACAGTGAAATCAGTCTCAGAGGCGCAAGTTTGACGATTACGTTTAACATGAAACAGCCTGTCGCCTCTGAGTGTTGACTTCAATGTTCACTTTAATATTTACACACGCTCTATCTCTGATATTGAGCACTTTATCCCATAAATATAGCACACCTTAAGACTATATTTCTTTATACATATATATATATATATATAATAATAATAATAATAATAATAATAATAATAATAATAATAATGAATATAATATAAAGATATAATATACAATATAAAGATAAATAAAATGCATTTCTTATGACACAGAATCATGAAAAAGTAATTTTCAAAAGTTTCTAATATATAGACCTCTCCCTCAGGATCATATCCAAATTTTTTCTTCTATATATAGGGAATCACACACACACACAGAGACATACTTACATGTACGCACATACAGAAACACAGAGGTTTGTATATATATACAGGATGCGGCGAAAGTAATTGCCTCTTTTGTCTATTAATTTTATTGAACAAAAATAAATTAACTTAGTTTCTAAAAATTCATATATATTGTCACATCAATACAACATGATTTGTTATGTTTAAAAAAAAACTATTTAATTTGTTCAACTACTCCTATTCGCGTTCAAAGCTGAACCCTGTCAGCAACGCTTGCACAAACCATTTGAAACATTTTCATATTAATCTAATATTATATTTTGTATTTCAGAAAATGACTATATAAGATGTCTGAAGTCCGCCATAACTAGCACAATGTCCAAAATAGATAAATATCATCTGATTCAACATTTCAGACCTCGTATTGAACCAGTTATTGAAGCTAATGGCAGACTCATTAAGTAGATAAGTCAAAAGGGACCGTACGCCTATGAACAAGACTCTGCACCATCATTTCATATGGTCAAGACGATCCAAGAATGGATGAGCATATGGCCTCCTAGATCTCCAGCCCTGAATCAATTGTACTATTATATATTGGGTGTCATCATGAGAGAAGTCAATCAATACCTGAATAAATCTATGAGGTCTCTCAAGTCCGCCAAAGCTAGCACAATGTCCAAAATAAAGATCATCTGATTCAACATTTCAGACTTCGTATTGAACCAGTTATTGAGGCTAATGGCTGAGTCATTAAATACATAAGTTATGAAGAATCACATGATTATTCATGCGAATTTCTTCCTGCAAAATCTTCTCAAATACAGCTCTTCTTATATGACTTATTCATCATTTACTAAATTCATGCAAATTCCTTCAAAGAACTGAGTAACCCTGTACATTTATTCATTGATTCCCAAATGCTTCGCACCACACTTGGTCAAAAACGTTTCAAGTCTATAAAGATGTGTTCGATGTTTTGTTGGTGTTGAAAATATTTTTTCAGAGAACACTGAGATTGAATATTTGTTCTGTAAACTGTATAAAACTTTTTTTTAATATTTGGATTGCATTTTACTTTCCTTAAAAAATGCATCATGAAGTGCCTAGGCCAAAATTGGACACTTTTTTTTATTTATTAAATTACATTGAACATAAATAAATTACTATAGTTTAAGAAAAGTTATATGCATTGTCACATCAAAACAAAACGATTTGTTAAGATTAACAAGTGATTTAACATGTTCATAATGCTCCCGTTTATATTCAATACAAGGCTGAATCCTTTCAGTAACACTTCTACAAACTATTTGACACATTTCTGTATAAATTTCAGAAAATCTTTCAGAAATTGCTTGTTTTAATTCAGAAATTGTTTTCGGTTTGAACCTGTAAGCAGAATTTTTCCGTGCATAAAACACAATAAAATAATAATAAATAAAATAAAAATAGAATAAGTAAAATGAATAAAATAAAAGAAGAAAAGATAAAATAAAATATAAATAAAGAAAAAAAAATAAATAAAATAAAATAAAAATAAAGAAAATAAAACAAATAAAAATAAATAAAATAAAATAAATAAAATTAAAATAAATAAAATAAAATAATAATAAAATAAATAGAATAAAATAAAAGAAAAATAAATAAAAGAAAATAAATAAAGAAAATAAAATAAAATAAATAAATAAAAATAAAATAAAAAGAAAGAAAATAAAGAAAAGAAAAAATAAAATAAAATAAATAAAAATATAAAATAAAAATAAATAAAATGAAAATAAATAAATAAAATAAAGCAAAAATAAATAGAATAAAATAAAATCATACTTATTATAAAACCCAGGTTTTGTGTGTGTGTGTGTGTGTTTGTGTGTGTGTCTGTACGTTTATATATTGGATCGGATTTCCTACATTTTTCAACCGATTTCAACAAATCTTCACAGGACTACGTAAAATTACCTTGCGGTGGTTCTGACAGCACCAAAAATTGGAAAAATACAATTGTTTTTGCACGAAATCAATTTGAAAATACGATTAAGAGGCATCGCGAGAATGAAAGGGGAACAACTCATATCGAGTTATACTTATTATAAAATCCAGGTTGTGTGTGTGTGTGTGTGTGTGTGTGTGTGTGTGTGTGTGTGTGTGTTCGTTTATATATCGGATCGGATTTCTACATTTTCAAACCGATTTCAACAAAACTTCACTTTTTGGGGGGCAGGTAGTGTTTCTTATTGTCTTGCACACTTTTTTTTTTTTATTTTACATTTAGAATGCTTTAAAAATTCCATTTACAAGACAATTGTTTATAATAAAATTCTATTCAATCGGTAGACCCATAACGATTGAAAACAATGTTTTTGTTTGAGTTTAGGTTTGACCAATTCGTAAAAAAAAAAAACAAGAAAAAAAAACAAACTAATTAAGACATGCGTGTCCGTCAACCTTAAACAATAATCTTTGTCAATTTTATTTTTCAGTCTTTATGATGGTCGATACTTGATCTATCTCTTACTGTTACATCCCCGGTCAACGCCGGGCTCTACTGCTAGCATTCAATAAAAATCATCAACAATATTTAGTTTAAAAATATTTATAAAACTTTAATTAAATAACAAAACGCTACCCCATCATCATTGTCATCGGTGCCATGATGATAGGGTCATTTTTCAGATGTCTCGTTACCTCTACATATTTTAGCTGAAACCCAGTACTATCTATCACATGGTCAGGTCACTGTTAACTAAACTGTTTCTTCCACCAGTGGGGAAAGAGGCTGTCCTCTAACCTGTAAGCTTGGCTTGCTCATGGACATGTGGCCGTTGATTCCATTGGCTGTTAACTTCAGTCTAGGAAGCTCTCCACCCAGTAATGATATGTGATCATCACGTTGGCTGCATACAGGTCCGAGACCAAAGTAACGCTTTTTTTTATTTATTAAAATTTATTTTTAAAAAAATAAATTACAGTATTTTAAGAAAATTTATAAGCATTGTCACATCAAAACAACCTGATTTGATAGGATTAACAAACTATTTTGCATGTTCAAAACACCCACGTTCATATTCAATACAAAGCTGAAACCTATCAGCAACACGTCTACAAACCTTTTTACGCGCTTCTAAATAAATTTCAGAAACTTTATCAGAAATTGCTCGTTTTTTATTCAGAAATTGAATTCAGTTTGAGCCTGTAAATAAGATCTTGCATTATAGCCGACAAGAAAAAGTCTGGTGTCAATTATGGTGATCGCGATGACCCTGCAACTGTTCCACGTTGTTCTATCCACCTCAGTTCGAAAAAAAAGGCGTTACTTTTGCGTCGTCCTGAACTTTACAGAACGCGTGGCGTGACATATCATCCGCAATTTGTTATTTCATGAATTCACTTATTAGATTTTTTGTCGGATTATTTTAAAATAACAATGGAATCTTTTGCTATCCAGACAACCGTACTTTTTTTCAGTGTTATATTAACAACGTTTCGGCCGTTGTACATACCGGCATTCTTCAGGGGTCTGTTTTATATGCGTTTCTGTTCAAACCAATATAATCATCTTGTTTGTTTTACTCCGAAGATTTCGGTCGTTGTACACACAGGTATTCTTCAGGGGTGTATTTATTCAGTGCTTTTCTATTCATCCCACCATGTTCATCCTGTTTGTTATCTTCACAACGTTTCTTCTTCAGCGGTCTGTCATATATGCTTTTCTATTGATGTCAGAAAGTTCATCGTGTTTCTATTCCTCATAACGTTTCGATCATTGTACTCACCGGTCTTCTTCACCGGTCTGTCGCTATACTCGGTAGCCTTTTCAGAATTTCGAAATTAACACTTTATTAAATTCACTGAGGAAGATTGTTCTCATTCCGCTTTTCTGTCTTACAGTAGATATTTCGTATCAGTTAAAAATAACCAGTTTTATTCACCTTCTTTCACCAGAAAAGGCTAACGGATGGGACTCAGACCCGCTAGGGGACCCGATATGTTTTAACAAACATCTTAATATACTAGGCCATTTGTCTTTTCATTTCCATTTTTCTTTCTTTTGTTTTTGTTTGATGAAACATTGCTTATTATTATTATTATGTATTTCTGCGGTCAAGTTCACTGTGTTGTGCTTTCTAGTTTGTTGTAACCTAGAAAGGGTTACTGAATGAGGGATAGCCAAAATGGAGGTTGGAAATGAAATGGTAATCTTTATAATATCAACAAAATAAAATACTCACCAGCGGCGTGAAGTAGGTAAACCACTGCTAATGGTCGACTACTTGGACACCATATTACCACCACTTACTATAGTGTTCAAAGTATTTATGAGTATTAGGACATCCCCATTAGTGTTCATAGGTAAGTTATATATATATATATATATATATATATATATATATATATATGTTGTAAACAACAAAAGGTTAATGAATGGGGAATGATAGATACGGTATATAACACTTTCTTTATTCATTTCTTTCTTTCCATATTTTTGAGTTCCTCATTCTCCCCTCCCTACTTTTAGAATTTTCTTTCTTTCTTTATTTCTTTCTTTCTTTCTTTCTTTCTTTCTTTCTTTTGTATCTTCTATTCATTTTCTTTCTTTCTTTCTTTCTTTCATTCTTTCTTTCTTTCATTCTTTCTTTCTTTCTTTCTTTCTTTCTTTCTTTCTTTCATTCTTTCTTTCTTTCTTTCTTTCTTTTGTATCTTCTATTCATTTTCTTTCTTTATTTCATTCTTTGTTTTTTTCTTACCGTTTCTCTTTTTACCGTTCCTTTCTTTTTCTTTTTTTCGTTCTTCTGCAATTTCATTTCATTTTCTTTATTTCTTTATGTCCTTCTTTCTTTCCATCACCATTTTCACTTTCCAATGCCTTTACATTTTCCTTTCCTCTTTCTTCTCCATTCACCATTTTATTTTTTTATTTTTTTCTTTCTTTCTTTCTTTCTTTCTTTCTTTTTTCTTTCTTTCTTTTGTGACCTCAAAAAGATTACTGAATTAAGAATAACAAAAACCGAGGTTAAGAATGAAATTGTAATCTTTATAACATCAACAAAATAAATTACTCACCAGCGGCGTGAGGTAGGTAAACCACTGCTAATGGTGGACTACATAGACAACATATTAACCTCACTTACAATAGAGTCCAACGTATTTATGAGGACTGGGACTTAGCCATTAGTGATTATAAGTACGGTATATAGCACTTTTTTCTTTCTTTCTTTCTTTCTTTCTTTCTTTCTTTCTTTCTTTCGTTTGTAACCTAGAAAGATTACTGAATGATGAATAACAAAAACGGAGGTTGGAAATGAAATGGTAATCTTTATAACATCAACAAAATACAATAATCGCCAGCGGCGTGAAATAGGTAAACCACTGCTAGTGTTGAACTACTTAGAAAGCATATTACCCCCACTTACAATAGTGCCCAACGTATTTATGAGGACTGGGACTTAACCATTAGTGATTATAAGTACGGTATATAACACTTTTTTTCTTTCTTTCTTTCTTTCTTTCTTTCTTTCTTTCTTTCTTTCTTTCTTTCTTTCTTTCTTTCGTTTGTAACCTAGAAAGATTACTGAATGATGAATAACAAAAACGGAGATTCGAAATGAAATGGTAATCTTTATAACATCAACAAAATACAATACTCGCCAGCGGCGTGAAATAGGTAAACCACTGCTAGTGTCGAACTACTTAGAAAGCATATTACCCTCACTTACAATAGTGTCCAACGTATTTATGAGGATTGGGACTTAGCCATTAGTGTTCATAGGCACGGTATATAACAGTCATAATCCGGGATCGACATCAGCTGTCACGTTGCGCTCTGCATAATTTTTCCCTAGGTCTTCCTCTATCTCTTCTACAAATATTTTCACGGCAACTGTTCCGACAAGCTACTTTCGCAGGTTCCCGGACTGCATGAATTTAAGCGAGTTACCAGGCTGTCATCGCGGTCCCACCCTTTCGTTGTTAAAACAGTTAAATGTAGCCTTCTCTTCTACTCAAACAGCTTCTTCTCCTGCACTTCCCGTCTGTGGAACTCCCTTCCCCTTACTTGCTTCCCCGATGACTATAATCTTTAAATATTCAAGTGTAATGTCAATCGACATCTGACACCCTGAGCTTGTTCGCCGTTCGTCTCTGTATCCTTTCCCCCAAACAGACCTCGTTATTTTTGTTGTCAATCATCTGTAACCCTATGCGAGCTTGTAGCAATCCCGTCTTGCTTGCGGTGAATTGCTTAAAAAGAAAAAAAAAAGAAAAAAAAAACGGTCTGCTTTTTTTTTTAGATTTGGGATCAGCGAGAAATTTCAAGAAACCAAATTTGTATTGTAGGGCTAAAAAGTTTCTGGATGAGGCAATGTTTTTTTGTTGTTTTTTTTTTAAAATAGAATCACTGGTAATATATAAACCAGTTACTATGAATGCGACCATTACACACTACACATTAATTCTTAATGTCATCTAAATGCAGAATAAATATACTCAGAGAAGAACGTGCATGATTTCATCATTTGCTTTGCCAAGTTGCATCAAGTCTTCGCAACTGGTTTACGCGATATCCAACACTATCAAAATGGCTGTTCTCTTCCCAGACTTGCAAATATATTTCTTTCTATCTTTCTTTCCATTTCTCATGTCTCTCTTTCCATTTGTTCGTGTCAACATCTTCTTGAAAAAAAAAAAAAAATAAGAAAAAAAAAATGACAGAAAAAAATAGACAATTATCGCAAACTAATAAAGTGTTAGCTGTACTCCACATGCTTTGGACGCGCGAAACCTCGCTGACGGCTCAATCGTGATTACGGATCGGAGACCCCGACCGTGGTTGTGCAAGACCGTATGGCTCGGTCGGCTGAGAGATTAAACGAACACGAGGACGTTCCTGCAATGGAATACACCTGCTACCCTCGAACGTTGCAGCAAATTCATTTCGTTTCACCCAGGGATACCTAAGAGTTGAACCGGCATCTAAAGATCTTGAAGGCTCTCAAATCAAAGATGGCGTAGCCTGGCCGAAGATGTTTGAAGAAGATGCCGATTACCGCTGTTTAAATTAATTGTGTTTCTGCATTGAACCGATGTGTATTTGACCGCCTCTTGATCTTTGTCATCTCGTTCTTCGATATATATATATATATATATATATATATATATATATATATATATATATATATATATATATTTTTTTTTCTTTTCAATCTTTCTATCTATTTATCCAGTGAACCATCAACCAAACGATGTTAGTTTTTGTACTCTGACGTGTTTATATCTATCTCAGCCTGATCATATCTATTGAGGTCTGTGCATATTTGCTCAAAATGATATTGTTCTACCAGACTGTTTTGATACTGACAGGTCTTCAACGAAAAACAAAAACATTGAAATAAAGTGAAATAGGTGGATGAATGGATAATGAACAGACTGAGATAGATAGATAGATAGATAGATAGATAGATAGAAGGACAAAAAGAAAGAAAGAAAGAAAGAAAGAAAGAAAATGAACAGACTGAAAAACATAATGTGAAAACTGAGATAGATAGATAGATAGATAGATAGATAGATAGATAGATAGATAATGAACAGACTGAAATAGACAAAGTAAGGACTGAAATAGATAGATAGATAGATAGATAGATAGATAGATAGATAGATAGATTCTGTCCTCTTAATTCTTGTTCTTTTTTTGTTCTCATTCATAATTAAAGTTATACTCATTAACCCTTTCTTTATTTCTTTCTTGCCTTGATTAAAGTAAAATAATTGAAAACAATATATATATATATATATATATATATATATATATATATATATATATATATATATATATATAAGCCAAACTGCGATAGATTGAAAGAAATAAAGAAAGAAAGAAATAACTAAATATATATAAACTCTACAATATATAGATAAAATTAAAAACTTAAAACATCTTTAAAATAATGATTATGAAAAAAAAAAGAGACATGTTGAGGTCGCGGAGGTGAAGTAAATATTTTGTTTGTAAATAATTTGTAAGCAAATTTCCTTGATACCTTTGAGTGAATTTCTGATATTTCGGTAATGATACATTTCCCTGTCAAATAACGCACACCTATAGTATAAGAAGGAATAGTTACGAAAAAAAAAAAAGATTTCCTCGCCTGCATCTTCCTGGAATTTCCTCCTGATCAAATCAATAGCCTTTTGTCCAAGATGGTAGCTTTCTTAATATTCTTCGACTTTACTATTTAGAGATATTAACTATACTTATAAATACAAGTGTATCGAAACTTGTTCCTAATCTACTAGGTGTAACTTTGCCTAGAGGTTTCTCACAATGTACAGCATGCCGGAAGTGGTACAGACCTATGCAACTATCGAGGTTGCAACCTTATGACCTGAATAGTGAATTCTGGACAATATCCTGAATGATGAAGGAGAGACTTGAAGCAACAGAAATGTGGTTCTACAGAAGCATGCTGAGAATACCATGGACCGAACATGTGAGCAACGACGAAGTTTTAGAGAAAATAAAAACAAAATGGACATTTATACTTAACATCGGGAAGAAAGAATACCATGGATCGAATATGAAGAAGAGACTTGAAGCAACAGAAATGTGGTTCCAACTCAACTCTACAAGTTTTTGTCCACCACTGCAGTTTCCAGGAATTGAACTGTCATCTCTTTGGGTCAAGACACTGGATCCAACCGACGCTTTTATCCACGGGGCCATATTAACTTGATTTAAAGGTGAGATGACTGAGACTGCCACAGCGGACAAAACAAAGGGTTCATTTCTAAATCCCAATCACCTGAAGAAGGCGGGTATGTCCGACGACTGAAACGTCGTGAATAAGATAATAAAGATGAGCATAACAGTCCGAATAATCTAAATAATATAAATAATTACAACACTTCATCGCAGAAATATAGATAGATTATGTTCTTTCTTGAGGTTTTACCCCTGACTGAAATGGTTTAAAAGTTAAGCTCACTGCAAAGAGTAGTATTTTGATTTGCTGTCTATTTTTATTGTAATATTAACCGTTTCCCTTTTAAGGAAACATTCGGCATTCACTGAGGGAGAAACCAGAATCGATGGTGTTTGAAATCTATAAAATCTTTCTCTTAAAACAAATTTTCAGAAAAATAGGTCCAGTAACTGTTATCGCTCTTTCCACAAATGATGGAGGCTACATTTCTAACCTTTTCAGGAAAATAGGTTTCTCATGTCCAGTAGCTGTTATCGCTCTTTCCAGTATTGATGGAGGCTACATTTCTAACCTTTTCAGGAAAATAGGTTTCTCATGTCCAGTAGCTGCTATAGCTCTTTGCAGTATTGATGGAGGCTACATTTCTAACATTTTCAGGAAAATAGGTTTCTCATGTCCAGTAGCTGTTATCGCTCTTTCCAGTATTGATGGAGGCTACATTTCTAACCTTTTCAGGAAAATAGGTTTCTCATGTCCAGTAGCTGCTATAGCTCTTTGCAGTATTGATGGAGGCTACATTTCTAACATTTTCAGGAAAATAGGTTTCTCATGTCCAGTAGCTGTTATCGCTCTTTCCGGTATTGATGGCGGCTACATTTCTAACCTTTTCAGGAAAATAGGTTTCCCATGTCCAGTAGCTGCTATAGCTCTTTGCAGTATTGATGGAGGCTACATTTCTAACATTTTCAGGAAAATAGGTTTCTCATGTCCAGTAGCTGTTATCGCTCTTTCCAGTATTGATGGAGGTTACCTTTCTAAACTTTTCAGGAAAATAGGTTTCTCATGTCCAGTAGCTGTTATA
This sequence comes from Acanthosepion pharaonis, assembly GCA_903632075.3. Lineage (NCBI taxonomy): Eukaryota > Metazoa > Mollusca > Cephalopoda > Sepiida > Sepiidae > Acanthosepion > Acanthosepion pharaonis. The sequence goes on from CAHIKZ030004949.1 coordinate 61,593, forward strand.
GCTCTTTTCGGTATTGATGGAGGCTACATTTCTAACCTTTTCAGGAAAATAGGTTTCTCATGTCCAGTAGCTGTTATCGCTCTTTCCAGTATTGATGGAGGCTACATTTCTAACCTTTTCAGGAAAATAGGTTTCTCATGTCCAGTAGCTGCTATAGCTCTTTGCAGTATTGATGGAGGCTGCATTTCTAACATTTTCAGGAAAATAGGTTTCTCATGTCCAGTAGCTGTTATCGCTCTTTCCAGTATTGATGGAGGCTACATTTCTAACATTTTCAGGAAAATAGGTTTCTCATGTCCAGTAGCTGCTATAGCTCTTTGCAGTATTGATGGAGGCTACATTTCTAACATTTTCAGGAAAATAGGTTTCTCATGTCCAGTAGCTGTTATCGCTCTTTCCGGTATTGATGGCGGCTACATTTCTAACCTTTTCAGGAAAATAGGTTTCCCATGTCCAGTAGCTGCTATAGCTCTTTGCAGTATTGATGGAGGCTACATTTCTAACATTTTCAGGAAAATAGGTTTCTCATGTCCAGTAGATGCTATAACTCTTTGCAGTATTGATGGAGGCTACATTTCTAACCTTTTCAGGAAAATAGGTTTCTTATGTCCAGTAGCTGCTATAGCTCTTTGCAGTATTGATGGAGGTTTCTTTCTGTACCTTGTATTAGTAGTGTGAAATGTCAACATTTTGAATGTCATTATTTTCTCTTCGAATTACACGTGCTATCCATTTTAGTTGCTGCTGTTGTGGACAATTGTCTGTTATTTGGCTCAGTTCTTTGTTTCCTTGTGATACTTTGGCGCCGACGTTCGAAGAAGGATGGTCGGCAATAAACCTAAAGACTTCATTTGATCTGAGAAGGTAAATATAGTCTTTTATATTGGAGTCTATAAGCATTTATTTTGTTTGGAAACGGTAAAGATAACAGTGTAATTGACCATTTCTATATAGGAAACATTCAGAATTCATTAGTCAAATTTTTAGTATTGTTGTCCTTTGAAATTTATAACATATTTTTCTTAAAACAATTATCGAGGAAATTCTCAAGTCGATAAACTATTTGCTAGCCTTTTGTGTAATGTACGTGGAAAATCAACATCATGATTTTCTTTTAGAGTTATTTGAGTTATCCATTTTAGCTTTTGCTGCTGTTCAAAGTCAACTAATGTGGTTTCTGTTATTTGGTACATTTCTTTGTTTGTGATTCTGTAGCGCCAGTTCACAATATTCAAAGAAGTTATCACACGCTCAAAGTCATTTTTAACATTGATTTTAGGAAGCGGTTCTATACTGCCGACACTTTAGAGATTTCTGAACCGATTTGGCGCCATGCAGAACATCCGTAAGAAAGTCCTCGGTCTGACGAGGATATTTAAAAATATGACCCGAATTTTCTGGTTGATGTTTTGCACCAGCCTTCCTAAGTTACATCCGAACTAATTTAATTTCGGACGAACACTAAAGATAACAGAGATATGGTTCTACAGCAGGATGCTGAGAATACTACGGTTGGAATATTTGAGCAACTAGAAAATGTTAAAGTAAATCGAAACAAAAACGACACTTAGAATCGTATAGATATACGGAAATTTCTGGAACGCATATTGCGGAAAGAAGGTTTGGAGAATTTGATACGCTTAGTACATATTGAATGCAAGAGTGTCAGGAGGACACTACAAGTAACCTATCTAACCGGCTTGTGCAAATGGATGTCAAACAGGAAATAAGATAGATATTAAGGTGACAAACATTACTTAGCTCTACAAAGGAAGTTGTGGAAAGCCATATCTGCCCAGGTCCTGAAAGTATACGTTACATAAAAGAGGAAGGCATTATAAATGAAACAAAAACATCTTAACAGTTGTATTTTACACAACTTGTTTTGATTTTTTTTTGTTTTATTTTTTAAACTTCTTAAAATAAAGAATGTACTGAAAATTCTATTTATTTATTTTTTTCATGTTTACTGGTAGAGACATGGTTAACGGCGAGAAAAAAAAACTCGTTCAAATTGCTTTCGAAAATGTATGAAGCGATCTCATCTCCCCACTCCAGCTATGGGTTAAATAACTGAAAACTGAGATTTCTGTGGTCGGTAATCAGTCTAGGAGAGGGACAACTATGGGATCAAAACTGAAGCTGTACAATTATAGATAATGTTAATTAGCGTATATACTCATGTATCATGTGATTTTTGAAGACCTAATTTTGAAACTAATTTTAAGAGGGTCTCATCATACACGAGATATAAAATTAGTGTATATACTGCTGGCACTGACTACGCCGTCGACCAAAATATATATTCATTTGTTGTAGTAAAAAATACAGCTGTATTTAAAAGAATTATGATTTTGATAAAACTGATGTTTTACTTAACTGTATTAAATAATAATATATGTAATATTCATATATTATTATCGTATTATAGTAGAATATCTCATATCCGGAATCCCTCATATCCGGAATACCTCATATCAGGAATCCCTCATATCCGGAATCCCTCATATCTGGAATCCCGCATATCCGGACATGATTTTCATGTGTTTATTTACTTTGGATAATTGCTTATATTTATTTCACCCTAATGGCTTGTATTTGGTGCAAAAGATTATGGGAATTAACGTTCGTGTCAGTCAGCTGTTGGCTCTCACGCTGGTCAATAGAATCTCCCTGCCTATTCGTGTCAGCAAGCTATAGGCTCTCACTCTGGTCAGTAGAAAATGGCCGCAAACTACATGAAAACTGCCGTAGAAGCATGAAAAAATCGATTATTTCCACTATCGATGAGAGTTGGAAAATGCAAAGTCGGTCTTGGCCTTCTCGCTAATTTGGAGCATGTGCCTGTAAATTTTGATGCAAATCATTCGAAAATTGCGGCCGTGCATTCGTTACACACAAACACAAACACACACACACACACACACACACAGATCCTGCCTTTTATAGATAGAAATTTAGTAAAATTTATATACGTAAGGATACAGGTAATGACGCTAGTCTTGTAATGTTCTCACGGGTTTTAACGTGGTTAAATTATGTTTTTACGAAGAAAATATTTTTTGTAATTTCTTTACGTGTACAAAAAAAAAACCCTGATCACTACTTACAAATAATATATAAATGCAGGACATTTTGAGATTCTGAATAATATGTTTACTGAGCACGAAACACCTGGTAAGTAATCCACCAACGAAAATGCTGCTGTGACGATCGGTACCAAAAAAAAAAAAAGTGATGCCAACATAGACTACGTAGCTGGGCTTTGTAAAAACATTTCTTTTGTGACAAGTTTTGTCATCACCTGAAAAACTTTCGTATTTTGGAGGTTTACGGATTTGGGAACATCGGATAAAAGATGCAGTAAATAAAAATTTTACCACAAATTATATTTTTGCAATTAGTTTCCCACCAGTGCATCAAATGATGCACGTGTATTAAGGTAGATTTAAAAGGTGTAATTGCAGATACGAACTTTAAATAACGTCAGATGATGCCCATTCCTCATCATGTAAAATAATGGTAGACCAAGCTGAGCATATGATGGACACACGTGGGACAACCGGACAATGGGAAGTTAATTAAGCGTCCCTTACGAGAAGGAAAATACAGACACTCTCTCATATCCGCGTGCGAAAAGAAATGAATAAACATTTTTTTTTTTACGTCCAAGACCAAACTAGTAGCGTCCTACCGTCACCGAGAAGGTACTGAACTTTGACCTATCTATAGGAATGGGTGCTCTTTCAAGGAGGCTCTAGTTCTGGGTATGGCGATAAACTACGTCCGGCAGCTAGGCCTCTGTTCGGAACATTTTGAGGAGCGTGGAACCACATTTTAATTGCTGTTGTTCCCAGATCTTTGTTGCTGAAGGGAAAACTCTTGTAAACATTCACAAAAGTCATCCATCTCTTTGGTCCGATGAAAGTTCCCAAAAGTCATCCATCTCTTTGGTCCGATGAAAGTTCCCAAAAGTCATCCATCTCTTTGGTCCGATGAAAGTTCCCAAAAGTCGTCCATCTCTTTGGTCCGATGCAAGAGGCACCGAGGGGCAAAAGTTATGGTGGTGATGCAAAGATGAAAACTGCTCTAAGGAATTGGCTACATCAGCAGACAGATGAGTTTTACGAAGGTGGGATGTATGTCCTTATTCGTTAGTTGAAACACTGCCACTGAAAGAGGTGGTGACTATGTTGATAAGTAGGGATGTGAACCTGTGATGTATAGCTATATCTTGATGCCACGATATGTTTGATTGTGTCCCTTATTTCTTTTATAATAAAAAAATTGCATTACTTTTTTACCAGCAATATATTTTTGAAAAGAATATTACCAGCAAAACGTTTTTGAAAATAATATTACCAGCTATACATCTTTGAGGAAAAAATATTACCAGAAATCGATTTTTGACAAAAAAATTCTATCAGGAAAAATAGTTGTCGGCATTAAATAACCCATTGAGGTCGATAGTCCGTAAAACAAAACAAACCAAACCAAACAAAAAGAAAGAAATTCTTGAATTTAAAATCACATGCTTTTTGTTTATATCAGTGATCCGTACTTCTTTGTTCCTTATAACGTCAATCCTCATTTGGGAATTTAGACTTGACCTTGCATTTTATAGCATGAAAAAGGCAAACTTAGAGGTTAATTCATCTTTCCGGCAAGTGAAACAAACATCGTTGATCGATGAATGAATGCGGAATATTATGTTCATGGCGCATGCAACGCGAATAATGACATAATCAAGATGTTGAACTTCCACACCACTTCGAACAAAAGGTTAGGAAGGAAACCCTCATCAACAATAGACAGAGCGAAAACAGTTACTGGATTTGAGGAAACTATGTTCCTGAAAAATTAGCTTAATACTGATATACCTCGGGTTACGTCGTTTCGAGTTAAGTCGTTCTAGATTATACGTCGTTTGTCAAAACAATATATGGAAAAATAAAAATCAATTTAAATCATTTTATTCGACTTTACGTCTGTCTGCCACAAATATTGAAGTAGTAATATCACTAAAAAACGTGTTAAATGTATATAAAAGCATGTTACTGTACAATAAATAAGAATAAAAGTATATAAAATTATAACAAAATACGTATATTTACAGTAAATGTTAATATAATCGTCATAAATCCTATAGAAGGAAATATGAAAATATCTGTAACTTTGTGATGTCGTCTTATTTAGCGACCTTTAAGAGCTCAATATTGGTGTTTTCCATGGTAGTTCCAATATCTACCGTTTGGCGTCGTTGTCAGCGCCACTCACGATTCCCGCGAAATTGAAACCCAGTCTAGTTTAGGCATGCGCACGGCATACGTCTGCTTATCACCTACACTCTCATCCTCATTCATTTGTGTCTTTAGATTTTGTCCCAATGGCTCCTAAGAAAATTCTTAGTGCGACTGTTAAACGTCATGCTATAACGTTGGATGATAAACTTACTATGATAAAACTCCATGAAAAATGTGGAAAGATTATTTTTCTTACATAACAGTATTAAAAAGAAAAAAAATGTCAATACTAGTATCTGTCTAGAAGGCTGGAGCGTACAACGGCCAAAAGATTGTGATTAATATAGCAACAAAGATAAGGATGATATCCGAGCAATGTAAATAGTTGTAATTTTAAGAATGGTTTAGAAAAATGTATTTTCAAGAACTCTATACAGTGTAACCCGGATATAAGAGAGTTGTCGGGACCGGAGAAGAAGTCTCTTATATCCGGGTTTGGTCTAATTTATATATATTAACACAGGCTCTAATTTGGGACCAGAGAAAATCTCTCTTATATCCTGGTTTCTCTTATATCCGAGTTACACGGTATATTCAATAGCATTGGTACTGGATATCATTGATAATTTTAGAGAGTCGGAAAAAGAATAAGATTAATTTCTTACTCTCTTTGTGTTTTTTTTCCAAATGTCTCTTTCTATTTTCACTTATATTTGAACATTTTAGTTTTGTTAGATGGCTATTAGGGTGAAGTAAAATCCATACATTTCTTACATGAAAATCAAATTTTCTTTCAAGATCAGGCATCCAATGAACATCTGTTGAGAGCAAACTGAAATGGCCAAATTTGTATAAAATGATTATAAAGAGAAATAATTAGCATGAAAAATTATCCATATTAAATGTGAATTGTATCATTTTGTCAGGTTTCTTTTTATTACCTACCATCAAAGATCAATAATAAATTATTAAACTCTAAAACTTTTTTCCCTACTCACTAAATCCAAACTATTTCATTGACTTTCTTCTGAAGTTTTAAACTCTATAATTCTGACATTTTATTTATTTTTCCTCAACAGGAGCAGAGGTTTATCCCTTGAACATAACCACATAAACTTCACGCTCATACAAGACCATACATTAACCCTCTACCTTGCGTGACTCTTGGGCCTTGTACTGGGTAAAAATTAGTACCGGTTGTGACAGAAAAATGCCCAAATCGTATAACAGAAAAAAATGTCCGTTTTTTGGGGTTTTTTTTTTATATATATATTAAGCTTTGAATCGTTGTATCTTAGAAATGATTAAATATATCTTACTGGAATTCTTCGAGGTTTTTATAACACAATTGGTCTCTACTTTGAATGAGAATGTATTTAGCTCTAAGCTGAAATGATGATCCTTCTTGCTGCTGTGACTTCCTGATCCAGTTTTCCTATCTACTGTTCTCTCTTTTTTAAACTTATTCTCTAGATGGTTCTTGAATGGACTTTGAAGATGGAAGCTGCCATTACTGAAATCTTGAATGATCATTTTTTTTCCTCCACCATTGCTCAGTTGGGAAGATATAGTGGGGATGACCCAAAACGATATTAAGATGTTCTGTTTTTAGCTGAATAACTCAAAGTTATTTTCGGTGATTATTACGACAAATGGCGTCAAGATGGCTAAACGTCCTATCTGAAAACATTGAAAAAGAAACTCAATTATTTTAGTGGATTTTAGATATTAAACATTTTATGGAATGGACAATTATTCCATATTGTTACGCGATTAACAAGTTGGCTGTTACACCCGGTATTCTAAGAAAATCATTTTTTTTTAAAATTATGACAGATTTCGTATTCTTATTAGTTTTTATGACGATAAAGTTACACTGCTGTTACAGATGTCACAATACAAATAAAAGCGATCATTTTGAATAAACTACAGGCCCTTAATGCTATATAATGAGAAAACTATTAGGTTATTCAGAAAATAATATCCGATTTTAGAATAAACCTTTTGCATCCTAATATATATATTTTTCATTTTGTAATTATGAACTTTATTTACAAAAGAAGTCAAAATTTATTGAAACAAAACAAGTTCAGTTGACCATTGATGACAATTCCAGAACAACGTGACAATATTTTTTTTCTATCCTCTGCCAGCCGCAATGATGGAGAAAGCATTACTTCGAACCATGGCCAGTGAGACACGCTGCAAGAGCCACTCCGTTTCGCGAGGTTCGGCCCTTAATCGAGACGCAATCGCGCCAATCCTCCGAAGGAACGCCATCGAACGAGGGCCAATAACCCCTGAAGTCTCCACTGCCACAGGAGTAAAAAAAAGAATCTATCAGCAAGAGAAGAATATTTAACTATTTTGTTTTTCATCTCTGCGTCCCGGGCGATGGATCCTGGCTCAACCGCGGAACTGATCAAATTACCGGCCGAAAATGTATCCGCACAGGTCGCATCCCAAATCAACGACTTTACCATTTTAAAAGGAAAAATGGTAATGCCATCCGGCTGCTTTCCATCACCATGGCCCAGGCCTACGGGTTCGATTTGAGAAGGGAACCCAGCTACATTCAAACCTCTTTTGATGATGTCGTTAATGACAGCATGTCGTGGAAAGCGGCCGACACTACGACGACAGGAGAGAGGATGCAAACCAAACTCATCGATGGAGGCTCCACATCTGCATCTGCGACGCTCACATAATTTGAGTCCAAGACGGATCCCGACTCCGACTCGCGTGCACTCATCATCTAGAAGGGTACCGGTAGATGAAGAGGGCACTGCGTTGAGCCAGGCGCCACTATTCGGTTGTGAAGCAGATAGTAGACAAGCGAGGCGATGCTGATCCAGAGGGAGCCTCAAATTAATAAAATTGGCCTCGCATTTTATTTTATCCTAGCTTTTTTCTTTTGATGTGTCTTGTGGGAGAGAAAGTAATTTTTGGGTCCGGGCGTTGCAAGCTTGTTCGAAAGAACTACTCGAGAAACAATGAGATAATCCACCGATTATCTCATCAATTATTTCGTGACTGGACGAAAATGAAGAAAGATATGCTGGAAGGCCCAAATCTACCGCTGATCGAAGGCCCTAGCCCCCGAAACTCAAAGGGAGCTTTGCCTGCCTCCAGCCTGTGTCGTCGAAATTGACGTTGTAAATTAGCTCCGCACATCTCTTAACTGTGATATCTATCACATTTAAGAAATCCTGTTCGGGGTAGCAAGGGGCACTTCGGAGAGTGTAGAGGACACTCGTTAGCGAAAATATATTATCATAATATGTGCAGAAAAATATATTATACATTTCTAAGGACTAAAATGCCCTCTTTGTTAAATTTATATCAGTCTCTTTCAGAATTTAACTTATAACAGTATATATTCCTCATCTTGAACATGAAAAAAGAAGAGATGCGTTTACTTTTTTCCTGGGTTCAATTCTAGTCATAATCCTTTTTCAAACTGCTGCCTACATTAACAGAGAATGGGGTCAGTGATTCACTTTTAATCGGACATTGCGCCGCAGGATTCTAAAGTTCCGCAGCGGGGATACGCGTCTTGAAGTTCATGGTGGTAGAGGGCGTCCATCTGGAATTTGCAATCTACATTGTAAAACACTAGTGGAACAAAACCTACGTCAAAGTGTAAGAGAAATATCTCTGATAATTGGTATCAGCATTTTGGCAACATTTCAAGACAAATAGAAAGATGACGAAATTGATTAACGGGTTCCACATGAAAGTCAAAGAATTCGACGTTTTGAAGTGTATTCCATATTGCATCTGCAATATTCGAAGAATCCATTTTTGATTGAATAGTGACTTGGGATGAGAAATGGATCCTTTTTGATAAGCATACACGATGGGCTCAATGAATTGATCATGATGAAACAATCAAAAATAATTCCAAAATCTGAAATTTTACCAACAGATTATGGTCACTTTCTGGTCGTCTGCTTTTGACATTATCCATTACAGCAGTTTCTGAAATCTAACCAGAGCATCACTGACGATATTTACTGGAAGAAATGCACATTTAGTCAAGCAAAATGCAATGGATCGAGGTCTAATTCTACTCTCTGACAACGCTCGGTCACATTGCTAGGATTACACTGCAGATCTCCCAACCACTGACTACGACATTTTGGTGCATCCTGACAATTTTTTTTAAGGCAAAAGATTCAGAAACCACATTCAAAGATTTTATCGATGTCCAGACCATTAGAGTTTTATCAGAAACACATAACTAACCCTATAAATCGATTATGATTGTTCTTGTTTCGATTGATTTAAACATTGTTTAAATTAATTAATTACGAATAAAAGTTCGTTCTAAAGATGGACATTATTTTCCGAACAGCTTAATAGTCATGCATATAAAACGTTTCCATGCACAGTTAATTTTGGGAAAATATTTGGTAGAATTAGTGAATTCTTTCTTTCTGTTTTGTTAAATCTGGTAAATAAGGGGTGCTAAATATAGGTCTTGAAGTCTGGGAGAAAACTAAGATATTTCTTATCACTTTCAAAGCAATCAATTGACTGTAGGCAATATCTAATCACCTATAATATGGCAATAGAGATGTGGATTTTGAGGATTGTTAAGTGGCGCTGATTAAGGACTATCAAAGGACGAGCATAAACTTCCTCTTTCTCTTTCGAATTTTCAACCTAGAGATAGATAGATGCTCCGGCTTCCTGCTTTAAAGGCATTAATTCAGGAAGTGATTCTAAAATCGGATATTAGTTTTAGAACAACTTTAAGAGCCATAAATTGATTAAATAGATCAAAATCGAAATTTATATAGAAAATACTCCTAAATCAAACATGTAAATATTCACTTCTAATTTATTTTAGTGTCTCTTTTTTCTTCCTTTTCGTTACTTTTTTTCCTCTATCCTCGGTATTCTTCCTTTCTTCCGATTAATTTCTTCCTCTCCTCCTACTTTTCTTTGTTCATATATTTTCACCCAAAATTCGTCGTCCTGGGTAAGACGATAAACTACATCCGACAGCAACGCCACTGATCAAGAGGTTTTGAGGAGGGTGAAACCACCTTTTAATTGCTGGGGTTGACCCGGGGTGGTAGCACTTGTTAGGGTCCCAGCTATGGGCAAAAAGTTAACATCCAAACTGAGTTCAAAACACCATGAAAGCGGAAAAATAGGTTTTAATACCAGCAATACATTTTTGTAAAAATATTACTAGCAATGAATTTTTGAAGGAAAAAATTATTACCAGCAATGAATTTTTGAAGGAAAAAATATTACCAGCCATACATTTTATAAAAAAAAAAATATTACAAGCGATAAAAATCTTGTCGGCATTAAATAACCCATTGATATTAATATGCTACAAACCAAACCAAACCAAAATTCCTATCCGCCATTTTGGATTCTCAGTATCTTTTCGGTATAAAAACAAACCCCCATTGTCCTTTCATTTTACAACAATGATTACACGGTCGCTAGTAGGGATTTCAACGATAACGGTTTGCAGTTTTGACAGGTGTCACAATTCAAATGAAAGCGATCATTTTGAATGAGCTAAACGCACCTAATGCTATATAATGACAAAACCAGAAAGAGCTTCTTATTTTTTTTAGTATAGCTGAAATATATACATAGATTGTGTAGATAATAAGAGAAGTACGTATAGAAAATAATG